>VWZG01008820.1:471396-496893 GCA_013396735.1 Grallaria varia
GGGGGGGGAGTTTGCTTTTCCTGCTTTTAATTTTTGAAGCTGGTTTTCTTCACCGCAAAAGCTCTGCAGTGAATGTGTGTGGGATTGAGCAACAGCCGCAGAGCTGGTGGTGTTAAAATCATTCTACACACAATTGCAGGACGTGTTAGAGGTCTCCAAAGGCCCTGCTCAGGCTTGGTGTGTCTAGAGGATAAATTTGTACATTCCTCAGTATAAATATCCTCATGTAGATAGATAGATAGATAGATAGATAGATAGATAGATAGATAGATAGATAGATAGATAGATAGATAGATAGATCTTCTCAGAGTGCTGTTTGCCCTTTCCTCCTGCCTGACAAGCTACTGAATGCTCAGGAAGAAGCAGGATGTGGGAACCTGGGCCGTACAACATCACTACAGAGAGGTGGTTTCTCCTAATTTTCCCTTCTCCACAGCGTTCTCTCCCCACCTCTGGCCTCCCCATAGGCTGGTGTGAGTTGGGGCTTGGGCTGTGCCCGATTCCTCAGAGGAACACACACCCTCTCACTGGATGAGAACGTAGGGAATGCCTCGACACACGGAGGTGGAGAACAAAGCACGGCGCCTTCCTGTGTCCCAGGGAGTAACCCAGGCTCTTCAGGATGCCAATCGGGGGAGAGAAGAACGACGTGTTACTGACAGAACTCTTTCTGCTGAGTGTGTGACTGCGAGAGGTTATAATTACTGAACATTTTGGTTTCCACTTTCCTCAAGAGGTACAGCCCTTCCTGCCCGAGCAGCTGCTGCAGCTCCACGGCAGAGTCACTACTCAAAAAAATAATAAATCAATAAAGCTTGGTCGTAATAAGTGTGTTAATCTGTTTGCAAGCCTCTGCATGCACTCAGGCACACGAGTGTGTGGTCTGTGGGCAGACCGTGGGCACACAGGCACAGCCCATGTGCTTGCATTGCCCATCTCCTGCCACCTCCCCTCACCAGGGATGCTCCAGAGCCCTCGGCACCTTCGTGGCCTCTGCTGGGCCCTCTCCGACAGCTCCTTGTCATTCACACATCCCGCCATTCTCTTGGATCTCCTTGATAATTCCATAAAACCCAAGGACAAAGGGGGTGTCCTGGGTTTCTGTAGCTGAATTTTTTTTTGGGTGGTGGTGGGGGGCTGCAGAGGTGGTTTTCTGTTAATGAGTCCATGGGATCCAACCAGGGTCAACCCACTGCAGGGGGGAAAAAAGTGGATGGGGGCAAGGGTTTATTTTTCCTTCAAGAACTCAGTTTCCTTTTTCTGCTGGATAAACAGCCTGTGTGTACGATTGTATTTATTTATTTACATTTCTCATGTTTTATTTTAATAAAAAGGGAGTAAAACCTAAAACAACCCCCTAAATAAATATCTTCATTTCTCAAAGCTGACGGTTCTCCTCCACAGCTGTTACCCACCAACCTCCCTGCTCTGCCTCTGTGACTTTTTTGGGGTCCCTGGTCCCTTCAGAAGAGAAATGGGGCAGAGCTGCCACACTGGACTCCAGGATGTGACAAGGAGGAGACCAAAGGTGAGCCTGGGCTACAAGTCCTGGCTGTGACCATGCCTGGAAAACAAACCCCACTGGATTTCCTGGGAAGGGAACAAAGTGGACGCATTTTTTCAGTGAGCACCTCGTAAACGTTTTCATTAAATGAATTTTCCTGCAGATAAAAACAAACCTTTACAGAGTGGTTTTTACTTTACAGCAGCTGTAGCAGGGCCAGGAGCACCATCGCCGAGGTCTCTGTAAACACACAACCAACTGAACAAGGTCACAGAGGAAATTTTACATTCTCTGAACAGGACTAACAGCTGAAAATGTGACTATCACTGGGAGTTTAGAAGTTTATAAGGTTATTCCTTCCTTTTCCCTGGGTGTCCTTCCAGTCCTAGAGGGACACCCCTTGCCCTGGCTGCCCTTGCTGGCCAGTGGGAAGCTTCAGACGTGGCTGCATTTCAGGATTTGGGGATTTATTGCCTATGAATCCCTCGTAAATCTTGCAGGCTTGCTGAAGGCCTCACATTTTCAAAACAACGACAACATGTTTTTCCATTTTGCTAAGTGTTGAGGATCAGCTCTGACAAATAATCTTTCCTGAGGAAGCAGTTAGCCATTAGAAGAGTCACATTTCTTCTCGGTGACACCACATTACTTGGAGAAAGACCAATATAAATCTATATGCAGATTATGCAGCAATTCTGGCCCATGTCAGCCTCTGAATCTGCTGACCCAGCCACCCGCTTATTGTCAGTGACATCTAATCATTCTGCACATTTTCATCTTTCTTGTTGCCTATTTAGATTTTTTTTTTTTTTTGGGTGAGATGTGTCCTTGAAAGCAACTGCTAGACACAAAAAGCAGGGGATAAAAATGTTTCTGTTGCCTGGTTAGTTCTGTTTTCTTCTTGCATGCGCATAGATGTGCTATAGTCCTGCACTCTTGTTTATGTGGAAAAGTCAATACCTGCTTATTAATGGGAAAATATTGCTAATTTTGGACTGAAAACTCTTGGCATCTGCAGGAGCAGCAACACCACCCTGGTCCTGCCTGGCAGAAAGAAGCCACAAGCATTCCCTGGGTGCTTTATCTAAAACACAGGCTCAGGGGTGCCAGGCTCGCAGAATTCCCAAATATTTGCCAATTGTGACAGATTGTTTCATGAAGATGTTTATTTTAAACGCCAGCTGTAGGAATCTAAACAATAGATACAGAATTTTAAAGGCAACTGACCAAAGAGTGTTCAACTTTGGTAAAAAGTGATATCCCACCCTGGTTTTCCCCTCTGATTGTATCCTATCAAAGGCTGAACTTACTGGAAATGTTTACTGACCAAGTTTTGCTTCTTTTCTTTTTTTTCTGTAATCAGTTGTTCCCTTGTTTGGCTGAGGGATGCTGTGCAGGATATGTAAAAGCAAAGAGATAATGAGGGGATTTTAGAAAGATCACAGATGCATCTGTGAAAAAAAAAAAAAAACAATCAAAGGCTAATTCAGAGTTTTGTGGGGAAAAAAAAGTCTGCTTTTTTTTTTTATATATTAGTATTTCACACTTGCAAAATAATTAGCGGAGGGAAAGGATCTGATAATAGACTGGAGCTTCTTATCAGCTATTGAATCAGATGAGCTTATTTTTCCCAGTTGCTAATTAGATATCTACAATTTCATGTGCTAGGACAAAGCTTTGACCCAAGAAATAAGGATGTGGTCAGAAGCAGACTCAGTGAAACGGAGACACGATCAGAAAAGAATCCAGAATCCACTCAGCTCCTGCAGAAGTTTGGAGGCACATGGGCCGATTTCAGGAATCCAATTCCCAGCAGTTAACTTCATTTGCCAAGGTCATATTTTAGATGGATTTATGCAAGAAGTGGGGAGGGCTGCCCAGAAGTGCCTGGGGCTCCAATTTCCAGGCATATTGATAACATGATAAGACAACTGTAGAGTTCAGAGCCCCAAGGCAGTGACCCAGTTTGGGATCCTGGGGACATGGGGTGGATGGTGTTACTCCATGTCCACTAATGGAATAGCCAGCATGGACCTGGAGCTCCCTTGGGGTTGCACTCTGGTCATGTCCTTGTCCAGCCCAGAGCAGAGCTGACATTGTCTGTTCTAAAGTCTGAGATGCTGCTGCAAATACAATGTCTGAGAAGTCAGTGCTTATCTGTCACTTTGGGAAAGAAGTCCTAAGATTGTGCCTGGGCCAGCAGGAAAGTTTCTTTATCCACACACTGTGTCTTGAAAGCCAAAATAGAGCTGGTCCCACCACTGGTGATATCAGTGAGCAGATACTGCACCGAGTGGGACAAATTCTGCCTTTGCCCCTTTTCTGGATCCCTTCAGATCTGAAAAGTCACATATCCTGGGGCGTGGGGCTCCCAGACCTCTGGCTGATTCTATGGGGTTTTTGAATCTCTGAAAGTCACCTGCAGTCAAGAGACTGGAAACCCAAAGTTGGGGCCTTAACAGGCAACAGATTTCCACTGGAGCACCTTCAGATCACATTTCTATTAGGAATTAATGGAAGACTTTTGCCTTCAGGAACTTCTTGTTGACCAGAATCAACAAGTTTTGTGTGCCCACTTTTCTTCTCCTTCATGAACATCCACATTTGGGGACTTTATGTACTTAATAATATATATTATATAACAGTGGCACACAGGAATGATCTGGGGAATATCAAACCTGCGTCACCCAAACCAGCCCCAGAACTCTGTTGTTTTCTCAGGTAAAAACTGAAATAAAGGCTCTAAAAGCAACCATGAAAACCAGAAATCAGAGATTTATTTTTTCGCTTTACCTGAATAAAGATGATGGAAAAATCCAAGGGAGTTTGGTAGTTTGGAGTTTACTCAGGGTAAACAAAGCTTGAAAAAGCATTTAGTGCTCCTAAATGACACCGAGGTTCTGCCAAAAAGGAATCAATTGTGCTGAACACTTTGAGCAAGGAGATGGATTCCTTTGCAGTTTCGCCTTGGAGTGCTCAGGAACATGCAAGGTTGTCTCCCGTGGAAAGCTCTTCCCTTGGGATGTGTTTGGATACAAGGCATGGTACTGAAATTACCGACCTGAAGGTGTGTCACACCTATTTCCAGAGCTCATCCCGTGCCATCCTTGATTTTCAGGCAGAGCCCCTGTGCCTACCAAGGGTCTCCTGGGACGTTCTGGCCCTTGGCGCATTCCAGGAGACCCTTGAATCCAAGTACTGGCTAAAAGACGGGGGCAGTGAATCTTCTGGAGTGTTTTAAGGTTATAGGATCTTTTCAGATCTACGTAGCTCTGCCTGCTTCATGCCAGAGGGGATTATCTATTCTGGCTGAGCAAAAAAGGAACTGGGATGGTTTTAAAAAAAAACCCAACTCAGCTTTAAATCAAAGTAAACACTGAGTCATTAAAATGCTATGATGAATTAAGAAATTGTTTGCTTAAATATATTGATTTTTTGGCTTACTAAATCAAGAGCTGCTGTAGTCTCCGTGGAAAAACAAGCTCCATTTGTCGACCTTTATGTTTATGTGCAAAAATATCTGAAAGGGACCAACACATTGTCTGCCTGTAATTCAGATTTTTCTCATGTTAAACTTTTACCAATGAAATACGTTATTTTGACACTTTTTGCATTTATTGCGGTAACGAGTCGTGCCCATTCCTTCGGCAGCCATAAATTCAGCATGTGGCAGCTTAAAGGCCAATCCATTTCAGAGGGCGAGCACTGGGACGAGGAAATCTGTTCACAGGAGACCTTCCCTGTGCCGTGGCCAAAGGTGTTGGGAGCATCGACCTGCTTGGGGAACCTCTGTTGAGGGAAGACGTTTTTTCTCTTTGTTGGCTCTTCCTAAGAGCCCTGCCTGGCTCCAGGGGTGACATCCATCCCCAGGGGACACAAGCACCGTGTCCCTCAGGAGCACAAGGGGTTGGCCAAGGTGCTCCTGTGGAGGGCCAACCCTGCTTTGCACTGCAACGAGCATCTCATTGTAAATCAATCCAGCATCTTGAACACTGATTAAAGCTCACTTTTTTTTTTTTTTACTCTTCTCCCTGCTGTCTTTAATTTCCGTCTCGGTGCATGAATGACTACATTTGTCATATCAAAGCTGCTGCAGAGGAGCTCCTGAGGCTGGGCCCCAGGCTGTTCCTGGAAGTTGGAGTCTGCCATCTGAAATGATGCTGCCTGCACGTGTGTATCCATCTGCTCCAGGTACACACTGTGCATGCCGTGCCTCCATCCTTCCCAGCCCTTAAATAAGCAGACAGTCCTCCAGGGGAACAGAGGGGCACTTAGTGCTGCTTTGCTTGCCATGTGCCACGCAGGGAGATATCTTTTAAACACAAACTGGATATGTGATCCAGGCATTATTGCCATTTCAGGTTGCACTGGTGCTGTCTTCTCACACAGCCCTGGTCTCTGCTGACTGATTTATTTTTTTTTTCCTTTTCCTTCTTCTGTTTGCTATGGAGGGACATTGCACTCGACAGCAAGCAGGGATCGAAGGGCAGCTTTAAGCTGTCTAATGTGTTTGTGGAGGAATCAAACGGATGCAAAGTTCCCATTGTCAAAGCACGTTTTCTCCTTGCTGCTTTGTCATCCCTCTGCCCATCCTGGTGCCTCCTCTGGACTCTCCAGCAGCTCCATGTCCATCCTGCGTTGTCCCCCAGGGTTGGGACAGCCCTGCAGGTGGGGTCTCACCTGAGCTGGGAGGGCAGAGGGGCAGAATCTCCTCTCTCCTCTTTCAGGCATGTCAGCAAAAAGCAACTAATGGCCTTTCCCCAATGACCAAAATGAATCCAAAGTGTCGAATGCACATTTGCCCCCAGCTGCCACTGTAGAAATGAGTAAACCCCATCATTAGGCTGTTCATGTTAGGACTGAAAAGACGTGTGTTTTCACTTGACATAAGTGACAGTCTGGGGAAAAGGTGTCACTCAGCAATCAGTGACAAAAACATTTGTATGGTTTGTAGCACAAATCGCAAATTAAGGGCTGTGCCCAGTGGAAATAGTCAGGCTGTTAATAAGAAAGTTGAAATCTGTTCCATGGCCCAGGCTTTGCTGCCTGCTAGCCTGAAGGAACGTGGACATTGTGCAGGGGACAACCGGTGCCAGTGCATTTTTATTAATTGCAGCTTTTATAGGAGCACTTAGACAACGCATTAAAATAATTATTTCCTGTGAAGCAGCATTTAAAGCGCTTCTCACTCTTGTTTCTGTGCTAGGGAGAGTCATGCAGCTCGCTGACAGCAGGCAATCAGGGCGAGTTACAGCACCATTTCCCTAAAAGCATGCAAAACAGTGGAAGAAATGATTTTTAAAAGGGTGGTTAGGGGAGGAAACTGAACCCAATCTCCTGTGCACTGAGGCCCAGTGCAGCAAACATGGAACACATGCTTGGCTCTGAGCCCACGGGTCACTCGTGGGGTGGGAGATGGAGCTCACGGCCCCAAACCCAGCTCTAGATCCCTGCCTGAAGCCTTCTGCCAACACACATCCCACCGACTTCAGTGGGACAAGAGCTTTGAGTGGTGGGTCCAGCTCCTGGAAGCGCCTCCGAGTCTCGGGGAGACTCCAAACAATCAATAGTTTTGCAGGTGTTGAGACTCGCAGCGGTGAGATTTGCATGCTAATGAGCGCCTCATTAAACCATAGCCAGGAGCCCCAGACCTCGCAGCGCGCTCCTGAAAGGAATAATTACATCTGTCACGAGCCCTTCAGCCGAGTCAAGGGAGATGCCAAGTGACATCTAAATGGAAAAAGCACAAGGTCCGGGGCGGCCGAGGAACTTGTTGGCTGCTCCATCAACAGGGGGTTCCAGCTCGTGGTTCTGAGCCCCACACCATGGAGGAACCAGCTCTAGGGGCTCGCCCTTGGTGAGACCCCACGTCAGAAGGGAGTTCAGGTCAACAGTCGGCAGGAGCACAGCTCTGCCTGTTGCCAGCCGGGGTCTCACAGGCGCTCTGGTTTCCCTTCCCAGGGTTGTTGTTTTCAGGTTGCCTTTTTGCCTCTGTTGGACTAGGAACTAATATCGGAATTAATTGGAGCTTCATTACCGGCGAGTGACGCAGGGCCCTGTGGCTCTGCTGCTTTACTGGCAAGGAACAAACTGTGGAGGCAGCTGCAGAGGAGGCTTTGGCTTTCAGGTGGCCCCCCCCAGCCCACCTGAGACCACCATGTGGGCACCAACAGCCCCTCCCCAAATGGTATCTGCTCTCCTTCACTGCTCACACCACGGTGGATTTATTAACTAATGTGGGTTTTTTTTCAGCAGCAACTGATTCGAGGCAATGGCTGGATGTGCCTCCTCTGCTGGGGGAGCTCCTTCATTTTCGCCTGTTGCTCCTTCCATTCCCCAGCTTGACTCCAGTAATACCTTCCCAGACAAAATTAAGAGCTCCAGTTTGGAAGTATAATGTTCCAGCATAATGGCAAAGCAGTTGAATGTGCCATTTACAGCCCAATTTCCTCATTTCCATACTGTGATACAGGTAACCGCTTGAAAAAGCCAAAACTGTATATATATACATATTTTTTTAAAAACACATGGTGAGATTAAAGCTCCTTTTCTTTCCTCTTCCACGTACAAAGTGTTTAGCTGGAATATTTTTTCAGTGATAAAGGAGGTGAATGGCAGCCAGGGGAGCAGCATTAGTACCAGCAAGCTGTGACTCTAAACAACTTCTGAGCCCTTCTCAGCTCACAGGTACCCAGAAGTGTTTTACTCACCAGATTTACTAGAAGAACTCGCTTGGCACCCCGGGGTCTTGCACTGGGGAGGTGTTTGTGTGGCTGGATAAACTCCCTGCAGTGGGTTAGCGAGGCAGTTTTGATTATTCGTAGAAAAAGAATGCCTAAAATCCCAGCTGTGTGGAATTCTAAGGGAATATTGACTCCTGGGAGGGGAAGGTTCTGCTCACTATGCTCTTGCCATCTTGAGCACAGCTGTGATTTCTCAAAGAATCTGATCTCAGAAAAGAGCAAGCTAAAGAGACCTTTGATATTTTCCCCTTTTCAAAACCATTATGTTCACATCTCTTCATCTTCTTGCATTTGCCTAAAAGTGGAGATAAAACTAGTCTTCATTTCACAGCTACCTGCTTGGTTTGGGCTTTTTTGATGAAATATTTCCTTTGGGTGTATCATGTTTGTTCTAGTTCACTGTTTTTTTAAAGTATGGCCTCCCCGGTGCTGAGTGGATGGGAAGAATCACCTCAACAACAAACTAATCCTGAGTATATAAAACTCAGTTTCAGGTCAATGCTGAACCATTTCAGGAACACACTTTTGCTTTAATTATTGCAAACAAGCCCACAACATACTGGGCAGTATTTCACGTCTCCTATTACGCCTTTTTTGTTTTGTTTTGTTTTGTTATTTATGGTTAGAAGCAGGTAGAACACATCATATTCCTCTTTGTCTCAACAGCAGGTCTGACAAATACACTTGGTGGTTGATTGCAAGTATGGTATAATCTTAAATCACTTGGGTCAATCATGGAAAATTATGGCTATGGCTGTGGCATCTGCAAGGGAAATATTTACACACAGGCTATTTCTTCCACCTAGAATATTAAAACTCATTTCCAATGAAAAATACTTTCGTCATAAAAGCTATAATCCATACAAGCAGCGTTTTCATAAAATAACCCTGTTGTGTACAGAGAGCAGTAAAGGGAGAACAGTAACAGCCTGGTAAGTGCATTTGGCCAGCAATGTAATAGAGAGAGGCTAAGAGCTGAATCCTCATTTTCATCCTTCATTATTCTGAATAGCTGCAGTTTTAAAGGACTAACTATGGCATCAGCCCCAAAGCCTTCCTGCCCCTTCTCCTGACCCATCCCAGGAAAGAATATCCTAGCAAGTGTGCAGTAAAATACATCCCGCAGCTGTCTCCTCCCATTCCCAGCAATCTGCATTTTTGGGGTTTCTTAATCTAAATGTTGGAACTGGAGCCTCTTGTTTGCTTCTCAGAGAGGGGCTGCTGCTTCCTCTCTGCTCACAACCTGCGAATGAGCTCCACAGTTTGGGGGCTTTGTGTCAAAGTGCTTCTTTCTGCTTGTCTTCGTGTGCCCCCCGATGAATTCCTTTGGCGAGGGCTGGTCTTCGTGTTTGCAGAATTAGGGAATAATTATCCCTTCTTTACCTTCTCCCTGCTGCCTATTATTTCTGATCCCTTTACAACTGTATTTTTTTTTTCCCCAACCCAAAATGTCCTGCTCCATTCAGTGCCTCCTTCTGCCAGAAGTCCTCCCCAGTTCCTCTGCGTTTCCTTTCTCCTGAGTGCCTCTGGTCCTGTCACCTGTCCCTGAGGAGGCAGGAGTGGCCCAGGACATCCCAGGCATCCAGTGACCTCTTTATTCTCGTGATGCCACACTTTCTTCTCTCTTCCTTTTTTAAACAGCTCCCAAAGAGCTGAGCAGTGAATTGACTTTTCCAGTGCATTTCACATGGTGGTTCCAAGATGATTTCCCAGCTCATTCATTGATAACTCTGTGCACTTTTGCACAGGTTTCTGGGCACGTGGAAGGAAGGAGAAATGCACCTGCTAAAGCTGTTTTTACTTTGCTTTTTCCTTGTTGCTGCTGTCACATCACCATCACGGCCACACTTCGTTTGGGGCTGTCACACACCTCCCCGCCATTCGATCTGTGACATCAAGGGTTTTAATTATCTGCCATTAATATCTAGCCTCGAGATTGCTCCAACAGCCCTTGGGTGGAGGAAACCTCCCCCCCTGGCAGCAGAGCCTCAGCCCTGCCCTGTACATGGAGGGGATTTATTGGGGGGATTTATTGCTCTGCTGCCCGAGGAGCTGCACGAGCCAAGGTGGAGCCTGGTAACCAGGAACTGAAATGGAAAAGTGGAGGGGGAGAAAGGCAGGACAGGTGGATGGGCAGGCACTGTGCATTCAGTGCCATGGCTTGGAGGTCACAGTGGTGGTGGATCAAGGGTTGGAGCTGAGGGTCTCGGAGGTCTCCTCCAGCTCAGCTGATTCTGTGATTCCACAGGGGTGAAGTGCAAAAAGCTGTATCCTCAGCTAAAGGACGGAGTGGAAACATAAACCACAGCAAAGAGCAGCTTAACAAGTAAATCTGCATTTCATCACAGGCATCAAAGCGGTGAGGACACTCAGACCGAATGTATGGCCTGTTTGTGCAGTGCTGGAACTGCAAACCACACCGAGGACAGAGAAACCAGAGAGCCCGGTTTAACATTGACATCATGAATGAATGAACAGCTCAGAAACTTGGTGTAATCAGAGCAGCTCGGATTTCAGGGAGTTAAATGATAATTTAAGGAGTGGCCAGAAGCACAAAGGGTCGATGCTCTGAGTGTGGGCACTGGTGTGGCTGGGATGGAGCTGAGTTTTGGGTTGGTGCTGCAGGCAGTGGAGATGCCTCAGGGATGGCTCTGCTATTGCTGGCTGGTGGCTCCCCAGTGCCAAGGGCTTTGTCCCCGTCCCCAAGCAGCTGGGCAGGGCACCGAGGGGGCACAGCTGAGCCCACCTCGCCCAGGGACATCCCACACCCACGGCATCGTGCTTGGCATCTCACACTGCGGGAGAAGAAGGGAGGTTGGGAGGTCCAGCACAGCCTCCACACCCATCATGGCAGGGCAACGTTTCAGCCAATATTAATTTAAACACCGGTACGGGATTGCTTCTTCAACTAATTGGTCTGAAAACCCACAAGGGAAAAGCCATCCCTGATTTAGTTTCAAGCAGAGTATGTGACCTGTTTCAAGATGCTGCCACTGAAGGTTTCCTAGGTAAAGGAGGCCATAAAGTATTCAAATCTGACCTTTCTGTAGGCTGAAAAGTCAAACCACAAATCCACGATAATAATATTTAACTTAAAAAGTGGAATTCTAATCAGGAAAAAAAAAAATTGAGAAGCTATTAAAAGGAAACACTAAAAATGTAAAATGTTGGCAGGTAACCTAAAGACCACTTCACCATGTTCCAGGCTGACAATAACATTTAAATTTGGTTTCCAGAGTGAAAAAACCCGACCCAGATACATCCCAAGCAAGAATGATTAACTGTTCAGTGAAAGAATTTAAAAAGTTGTTTTCAGAAATGGGACCTGTGTCGGCATTTGGGGAGTCGACCAATTAATTCTTGGCATCCAACATTACATATTCTAGAGAAGTTTCAGAGGTTTTCAACCTTCCCGTGAGGGCCCTGGTGGGAGCAGGAGGAGGCACTAAATGAGTTCAGCCAGGAGGGAAAAGATGCTAAAGGGGTTCAGGTGTGCAGCTGGTCACCTTGTTCCCTAAAGTGGCCTTGGGGCAGTGCAAGAGGCTTTGGAACATGGAAAGGTATTTAAAACCAAAAAATCTTGGGCAGGGGAAATTGAGGAATTGCAAAAGGACCCCAAAACCTCTTCAATTTCTGCATTGGTGAATTAGTCAGAACACCAATAAACCCCACTTTGTATGTGTATAAATAAATACTGGGCATGAATGCCTGTGACTTCTGTGGAAAATTTGGGAATTTGTTAGATTCTTCTCAAATTGGCAATGACACAGATACCAGATAATAAACGACAAATTACTTTTTGCCTTTTTTTTTTTTTAATTGAGTTTCGGGGAAGCTGAATCCGTGCATATTTCTGATTTCATTTGGAACTGTTTCTCAAGCAGCTCAGCGTTTTAGAGCTGCCCCAGAGTACACCAAGCTGGCACCAGAACCCTGACACACCACCAGCCTCCTCCTAATAACACAGCCCACGCCTTCCCCAAACGCAGCACTGAGAGGGGTCAGTGACTATTGGGGAACACAAAGAGGGGAAAATACACCTCAGTGCTCTCCGTCTTGGAAGATTTTTTAGTGATAAACATAGAATTCAACACCAATTTCAACATCTCTCTTTTTATTCACCACTATACTATCCAATTATTTCCTTTTACTATTCTGTAATGCTGTAGAATTTGACTTTATTTTATTTGTATCTTTGAACCTGTCTTCTAGCCTTTGTTTGGAAAACTCCTGTTGTTGTTGAACTTTCCGGAGGTTTTGTTTTTGTTTTCATTTCCCCAAGAAGACTACAGACCACTGCTCATTGTTTTAATTTGAGGTTCCTGTAATTCCAAATCAAACCTATCTGGACTATTTCATCAAGGGAAAACAAAAACATTGCTCTAAAAAAGCAAAAAAAAGGATAATGGCAAAAAGCAACAAATAGTTTCGTAAGGGGCTTTAAATGTTTATTCCAATGTGTTCTGATTGTTCCTGAGAGCAGCAAAACGTAAATTAAATTAGGACTCAATCTTATCATTAGTAAACAAGCCCCCTTTTTTTTTTTTTTTTAAGAAAAGGAGAAAACACCATAAATTAAGCCCGATGTGGGTTAGGCTCCCCTGTTGCATAAGCCACTAAGCCACATGAAAACCCTTTTAGTAACATATGGGCCATAATAATTTCCGGTGCTCTTTACTCCTGCAGCATTAACAAGCTGTTAACTGAGAGGGACTTACACTTGCTCTGGGAGTTACGGAGGATTCCAAAGCTGGAATTTTCCCCTCGGGATCATCAGAGCCCGTGAAAAAGCCTGAGATTCGCAGTTACTGACATTGCTTAGCAAAGAGCAGGGAAAGGGGAATCACAGGCATAAATTGGGGAATCCCAGGATGGATTGGGGTGGAAGGGACCTTAAAGCCCATCCAGTGGCCCCCCTGCCATGGGCAAGGACACCTCCCACTGTCCCAGGATGCTCCAGCCTGGCCTTGGACACTTCCAGGGATCCAGGGACAGCCACAGCTTCTCTGCCCAACCTGTGCCAGGGTCTGCCCACCCTCCCAGCCAGCAATTCCTTCCCAATATCCCACCTGTCCCTGCCCTCTGGCAGTGGGAAGCCATTCCCCGTGTCCTGTCCCTCCCTGCCTTGTCCCCAGTCCCTCTCCAGCTCTCCTGCAGCCCCTGCAGACAGGGCTTTGCTCTCTGCCTCTGGGCTTCCAAAGGAGAATGCACTACATGGGAGCATCTTTTTGGTAACAAGTTTAGATTTACTTCCTTTCGAATACAACCTTTGTATTACAAACAATGCGTGATGGCAGAGTATCCAATTAATTGCCAGCGTTCTGTGCATTCAGCATAGAATGAATTTGCATGAGTGTAGAGAAACAAAGCAATATTCATCCTCAGTGTAATCCCACTAATTATGGGAGTACATTTCAGTTTTAATCTGTTCCATTATTCGGGGCACGTGTTCTCCTTCCATTCATGCTTTTGCACCTTTCAGACCTTCCTCCCTGGCCCTGCTGCCTCTTAAAAGCAGCCTCTCATTAAGGCATAACTAATCTTGTAGGTCAGATGAATGAAGCAACCACTGCTCCTCGTGAGTGCCTACTTTAAATGCTGAAATACTTTTAACCAAGTCATTCTCTTTCTCCGGGAAATTGAGGGACGTCACCAAAACATGTAATTTATCTCTACAGGAAAGGCACTTTGCTCTGCCTTGTATGATACTGCTCTGAAAATACAGAATTAGAGCTTTAGGCTGAAATGTTAAGCTCTGCAGAGAAGAAATGGCCTTTTTATTTGCCTACAAAGGGCAGTGCCCACCCACAGGGCTGCAGAAACCAGAATAATAGTCATGCTTTAAAAAAGAAGTAGATATAGGCCAGGACCTGGCATTAAGAAAACTCTGAAAGCTGCTGCAGTGACTGCAATCCAGACAGAAAAGATGAAAACCAGTCACACTGGTGAGGAAAGCGAGAGGACCTCCAAGCACAAAGCTGATTTTTGCCCTTTATTGGTATTTAGCTCATTTAAAGGGAAGCTGAAGGTTTAAAAGTCATTTTTTAAAACGAGAAATGACTTTTTTTTTTTTTTTTTTTTCTTTTTTTTTCCCTTCCCCAACAACATGTTCTAATCTTGTTCCCTTTTCTTGAGGACGTGGTGACAAATGAGGAGGAGCAGCGTGGCGATGGCTTTCCTGAATGGGAAGGAGATGTCAGACAGGGTTTGTCTGGGCTGGAGCAGCCCCTCTGTTCTCCTCCAGCAGCAGGATAGACTCCCAGGAGTGGTGCCTTCCCCTCCCATCACCTCGGGCAGGAGCTTCTCTTCCCTCTTTCCAAAGCACAGATCCCAGTCGTGCCTGATGCCCAATCCTTTATGGATCGCACCGGAGTCATAGAATCATAGAATCATAGAATTGATGGGGTTGGAAAAGACCTCCGAGATCATCAAGTCCAACCCTTGGTCCAACTCCAGTCAGTTTACCAGATCTCCCTTTCCAAAGCCAATCCAACAGCAAAGACTCTTCTTGGAGTCATTTCTCAGGTTGGGTGGTGTCTCTCTCCAGTCACACAGTGGACTGGAAGGGTGATGCCCGGGCTGATCCAGCTCCTGATGGATCCATTCTCCGTGGTCCTCCCCCTGATCCTGGCACGGGCAGGAGCCAAAGAGTATTTTATGTAAAACATGAAGAGTCCAAGAGAGGGAAAAAAACCTGCTTGGCCTGCAGAAATTCCGTTTAATAGCAGTGAAACTCGCTGTTTTAACAGGAGGGGACTTCTAGCCCAGGAATTCAATTTTCCAGCGCCACGGAAGGAGCTCTTCCATTAGGAGAGTGGACTCCCCTGGAGGAGTAATTACGAAGATGCAACAACCCACCAAAACTGAGCAGAAGGAACATTTTGCTGGCAGGAAGCTGGGCTGGTTCTGCTCCTGAAAGGCCAGGTAGTGGCTGTGAGGTTACTGCAGATTATTTGGAAATTCAGGAAGGGCATTGTCTCTCCAGATTTTTAAGCCTCAGCCAAAGGTGTTTCATCACGGGGTCATGGATGTCACAGTGTTTTTTCCTCTTTCTCCAC
Source organism: Grallaria varia (assembly GCA_013396735.1). Lineage (NCBI taxonomy): Eukaryota > Metazoa > Chordata > Aves > Passeriformes > Formicariidae > Grallaria > Grallaria varia. The sequence continues at coordinate 486,702 of VWZG01008820.1, forward strand.
AAAAGGTAGCATGGGTAGGCAGATGAAGCCAAATTCTATTTTCAGTGCTGCAAAATTTGTGCTCTGAAACACGAATGAATAATTCAAAGAAATATTTGTGGGGTTTGTTTGTTGTTTTGGAACCTTGGGGAAATATAGACATTTTTCTCCTGGAGGTGGCCAGGCTTCTTCTTTCTCACTTTTCCAGAAAGAAGAGAAAAAAGCAAACGTAGTCCAGTCCTCAGAAACTGCATTTAGGATTTTGCCTGTGTCACTACTAGACCATCATTAGTGACAACATAAATCTCCAGGGTTTGCTGAATTCTTGTTTAATTTATGGAAATCTGAAAAATAAAGGCTGAATTATGCACAGGTACCGGATAATAAGTTATATATTTGGAAAGATAAACGCAAAGACAGGAATCCAAGCAATAACTTTTGTCTTTTCCTTCACTGAGTTTTATAAATAATTTCTCTGCCTGGAAAACCTTCTAAGTAGAACGATGACAATTAGGAAATATTAAATGATGCAAAAGTTTTCCCCCTTCTTTTGTGCATTCCACCCTATGGCACACAGTAAATTCCTTTGTTGGGGTTTTTATCCAATTCCTCCCCAGCCACTCTGCTTTTCCTTTCCCCTTGTTTATGAGGAGCTCCCACTGAGTGAGAAGGACTCTCCTCTCCCACGCTGCTCCCCTGAGATCACTGTCTGCAGCACCTGCAACAGAGGAAAAGGTTCAGAGATTTGCTGTAGATACACTGCATTTAGGTGAGGTTTTATTCCTGGAACTGTTAAAAACATGTCTGAAAGCTCCGTGCACCGTTCTGACAGCCACTCCTCCAAGGCAGGAGGATGTTTTCCACAAGTAGATTTTTGTTGGGTTTTTTTTTATTTTTTAGAAAATGCCATAACCCTTCAAGCCCTCTTTGACCTGTTTTGCAGCTGCACTGGGGGACGTGTAATGCGGTTTATGCGTAACATAAATAAAAATATATATGGGCTATGTCAGAGCACGGGCATCACATGGGATTAAATCATCCCAACTGCGCCCAGCTTGGCACTGGGGCTTGGAGAAGGTCCTGGGGCAGGGATGGGAAGAGCTGGGAAGGACACAGGACAACGCCTTGCTCTGTTACAGCTCTTCTCACCCTCCTCCCACGAGGACCTGCTGGAGGTGGGATCTGCCATTCCCAGACCTTCAGTGCCCCCACGGGCAGCTGGTCCCACAAATGTTTCCCTGGTGGCACTTCAGGATCGTGTCACACTCCCTGGTGCTCACACTCGGAGTCTCTGGATTTGCCTGAGAATTCCCAAGGGACAGGGAATTCCTGCTCCTTGTGCTCCCCTGGAGTCAACAGCCAGAGGAGCCAAATTTCCCACAGTGAAGATGGCAATAACCATTATTGCAGCTCTGGTCTTTTGACACAAATGCTTTCCACAGCGGTGTGTGGTTATTTTCCTCTCTCACTCCAAGGGCAACAAGCATTAATATCAATTAATGTTGATAAGTGAGAAAATCATAGAGGACTCGATGACCTTAGAGGTCTTTTGAAACCTCAGTGATTCTATGGTTTGTGGGATGGGAGCAAAGGGTTTGGCTCGACAAACAAGCAAGAGCATCTGCAGGTCACCTCTTGTGTGGCTCACGCTTTTCCTGCTGAACAAAGTGAGAAATGGAACATTTTTTTTACCTGATTTTGCCATTGCACAAAGGAAATTTTTCAAATATGTAGGAGATTTCGTGGCACAAACCCTTTGCCCCGTTGCTCATGTGGCTTAAGGTGGCTGTTCACTTGGAATCCGAGTTAGGAACATAAGAAAAGATGTTTTCACTGTGATGGTCCCCAAATACCGGCACGGGTTGGCCCAAGCCTGGGAGATCCTCCAAACCAGACTGGTCATGACCCCGAGTGACCCAGTTAGGGTGGCCCAGCTGGGACCAGGTGGTTTCAAGGGATGCCCTCCAGACTCAGCCACTCTGTGACTCACAGCCCATGCTTGGTTTGGAAAGTGGAACCCACATCCTGGAATGGATTGCAAGATTTTATTTGTTATACGATTCAAAATAAATGTTTTCCAAAGTCACCTGGGAACACAAATATGGAAATGTGATTTATCACCCTGGCACGGCCTTCCCAGAAAAGCTCCTTCTCCTCCCAGAAATTCCAGATGTTCTTCAGAAAAGATAGAATGTCTTCACAATGCAATTACTTTTATTTCTTTCCATCAATATTTTTAATCAGTAATCTTCCATAACATATTTACACAGGAAGATGGTCCTGCAAGGTTATCATAGAATTGGTAAAGCTGATGCAACCATGGGCAGTAAGCAGGGTATTCTCCCACTAATCAGCAACTCTCAGAATAAAACCAGCTCCACTGAACTTGAAATCTACTTTCCTGAACACCAAAAGAGGAGACTGATCATAAAACTATCAGAAGAATAGGTGAAGATTTTTGGCCTGTGCATGCTTTCAATGCTCTACCTAAATCTCAGAAAATAAAAAACCTAAAAAAAGAAGAGATTTTTAGAGTCCAATGTCAGGAGTTTAAGCCCAAATCCACAAAGGGAAATAGTTTGTTTATATGTATTTAGATGTATTTACTCGGGTTGTTTAATTGCTCTGCAGACACTTCAGCTAAACTTTGGCATCACATGAAGGACCCTGAGAACACCCTTCCCTGCCCGGAGGGAGAACAGCAGCTCGCTATTTTTAATGGCACTCCTCCAGCGTGAGAGGTTGGACTTTCAGGTCCCTGCACTGGATGGCAGTTCAGGGTAAGAACCTGATTGATTTCACATCATTATGTTTGGCTTTCGAGTTGTTTTGGCTTGTAACACCGAGCTATTAAACCTAAGGGGGAAACTCCATCAGTTTGGACGCTGCAATATTGCCCTGCTGACACTGAGGTACAACTCCCTCTCCAAATGGAGGGTTGTAGCCCAAAAGCACTTGTGTCCTCAGCAGCACAGACCAGCACAGGCCCATGAGAGACAAACAGCTCCCTGAATTATCTCTCCCTAAATTCCACATACGATTTTAATACAGTCAACACAGATAATCAAGGAGACTTGTAAGGATAGCCACTTATAGGCACAGAATAATTAAGCTTTCTCTGTTGTTGGGGTTTTTTTCCCCCCATATTTTGTGAAATTTCCATTTTTTGTGAAAATTCCATTCTTCTTTCCTCTTTGCTAAAACACATAAAACCAGAAGTAAGTGAAAACCAATTTATTTATCATGGTGAGAAAATCAGCTTTGTATAAGTTACATAAGCAGGAAAGAATCAGGAATTAGTGCTGCGATGAAGACTTAAGTAACCCAAAGCAGCGAAAATGACTGTGCTGATTAACATCCCAGCTTGTGAAAGCATTTTGTTTGCTCCTAAAAGACACTGCACTGACTGTCACAGAAGTTGCCCTGCATTGACTGTGTTGTTTCAATTAACGTGCACTTCCAGCTAATTAAGAACTACAAGGAGACCGAAGAGGTCTGGGAGGGCTGGTGGGTTTCTCAATGGCAGCTTGGTGGTTTCAGATGTGCTCATCCTCTCCTGCCCCTGCCTGTGTCGTGGCTAAAGATGAATGGGAGGCAGAGTCCCATTACACACAGTGCCTTCTCCTAAGGGGCATTTTGGCAATCAATGAGTCCAGCCTTGATTTTTTTGACACAACACAGGTTAAAAAAAAATAAGGGTTTTGGCTGAACTGTATTTTCCTCTTCTGTTCCCTATAGAAAAGTGGTTCTAGTGGGTCAAATAATGGGCAAGTCATCAGCTGGTTGCAGAGAGCCTTCATGCAGCAACACAGTGGGGTGGACAGAACGTGAATTAGACAGGAGGCAGGGCAAGATCCCCCCAAAACAGGCAGGAATGGGGGCTCCAGGCAATGTGACTGCTTTCAGCTCACAACGCAATGCTAACACCAAAGTCCTCGGCATCATTAGCTGTATGAGAGGCAAAATGCAAAGCGTGCAAGAAATTGGTTCACAGATGCACCAGAGCAGCTGAAATTTAATTTGAGCACAGCAGAGGAGAGGCACTTTAAAAAATATATGCAAGTTGCTTGCAGAAATGCAAGTTTGGGTTGGTTTGGGGTTATTAAGAGAGCCATAAAAGAATATCAACTTAAGGCACAGGCTTTAGGATGGCACACTTTGTTTGTACACAGGAACTCCAGGCTGACTCTGAAACAATATCTCCTTGGCTATTGCACTTAACACTGGAATTGTGTTCACGTAGAACCCCTTTTGTGATTATAGGAAGTATATTAGATGAGGAACTTCCTTCAGACATCAGAATATTAAAGAGCCTGATCCAAACCCCGAAGTCAATGGAATGGGCAGCCCCCCAAGATGCCAAACAGAGCTGGAAATGGAATGTTCAATCTCAGTCTCAGCAAGACTACTGTGATTTTAGCTGCAGGGAGAGGACCATCTAAGACCAGGCTTGAACTGTCTGTTCAACTTGCTTTTGGAGTGGGGTAAATACCTGCAGGAGCTGCCTGCGGGGCTGGCCCTATGGACCCAAGGCAGTCCAAACTGTCTGGATGATGTTCATCTTCATCCTGGACTTCTCTGCACACATAAAAGTGTGGGAACACAAGTACAGGCTGGTGACTCTTGGCTGAAAGTGGAGGAGGACAAAAGAAGGAGGTCTCTCCAAGCCCACCCAAGGCTTGGGTCTGCAGGCACTTGTCTCCAGGCTGAGATCTGGCCTTGCTGCAAACCTGGCAAAGGGCATGGCTTGCTCATCAATAATGAAGCCACTGGCAGAGGGCATGGCTTGTTCATCAATAATGAAGCCCCTGGCAAAGGGCATGGCTGGTTTATCAATAATGAAGCCCCTGGCAAAGGGCATGGCTTGTTCATCAATAATGAAGCCCCTGGCAAAGGGCATGGCTTGCTTATCAATAATGAAGCCCCTGGCAAAGGGCATGGCTGGTTTATCAATAATGAAGCCCCTGGCAAAGGGCATGGCTGGTTTATCAATAATGAAGCCCCTGGCACAGGGCACGGCTGGTTTATCAATAATGAAGCTGCCAGGAGCTTTAGCAGAGGGAGAGGCCCCAGGTGGGTCCCCACATCTCACCCCAAGTGTTGCTGTGGAAGGTATAAATGGGATTGCTGCTGAAAGCTCCCTCTTCATCCCCCAGGGGTCAAACCCTCTCCATGCCCGGCTCAGGGACCGCCTGAGGTTTGGGTTGCTGTTTCTGGGGCACATCAATGCCAAACGAGTCCTGTCTCCTTCTGGCCTCCACTGCAGCTCCACTCGTCTGTTCTTCCTTCATCTTCCCCTCTTGGACTCCCATTTCTCCCCCTCATCCTTCATTTTTAATAGGCTTCCTTTTACTTCTTTCCTTTCCTCGGCACTTGTATCCTAACCCCCTCCTCTAGTGTTCCTGCTAGCTCTTCACAAAAATTAAGCAAGACCAACATAAAGAAAAAAATGGCAGGGACAAGCAGCTTTTCCAGGTTCTCCAGGAGGGGTGCACATGGAATAGGGTGCCTGCTTTGCTGCTCATACATCTGCTTTTCCTAATCTAAGCTTTTCCCAGAGGAGGGGGAATCTCCCTGTGGCCAGTGATTGAAGGGGGGGAAGGTACAAAAACTCCTGCCTTGAACCAATAAATGGAAATAAATAACACCCAGTAGCACATGATTAAAATTACACATTTATATGTAATAGAGACATAGATTCTGTTTTATATATAAGCAAGTATGTAATATACAAATCTTGAAAATATTCTAAGTATCTTTTCAATTTAGTGCTGATACAGACATAAATTTAAATCTGTTTATCTATGCACATACTCAAGGTGCCACATATTGTTTTCATCACAGCATCAGCATTTGTGGATATATGAAATACATCATGCAAATGTCAGGTGAAAGACAAAACATTCCCAGAGCAAACACAGATCCTTAGAATGCAGAGATTTAAAAACAAATGTGAGTTTAGTTTTGCCAGGTACTCTATAAATGGTAATATGAGCTATCAAAGCATAGAACACACATGTTTAAATCGAAACATTCATTCTTGTGGGCAAACTTAAAGTGTTTCTCAAGCAGTGGAGGATTTTTTTTTTCTAAAAATCCTGATTCACAAGTGTGGATGAGTGGAAAAAAGACCTGCAGTGCCTACAAATAAATAGCAGGTTCGTAACATCCTTTCTCCCTCAGGTACCACTTGATTTCATCACTGCTGGGGCACTACAGTAATAAAGTAAAACACTCCCTTTTGGACATTAAAGACTCTCTTTTGAAATAAATGTGGAAGGAGAAAAATGAGTCAGGACACAATTAAATGATACCAGTAGAAATTCAGAACACTGGTTAATTTACCCCACCAGTTTACTCGTAATTAATAGTAACTTAATGGCAGACAAGTAGAATACACAGTGCAGAAACAGAGCAGTTTAAGAAAAATAGCATTAATTCTTCTCCCTTCCTCATTATCTGCTAAAAGGTTCTTGGTTTTGTGGGTTTATTTCTCCTGTAAAAAGCAAATGTGAAAAGGGTTTCTCGGGGCAGAAGCGTTGCCCTTGGTCAAAGGCTGGAAGCTCACACTGACTCCACTCATCTGAGTGGAACTTTCTGGATTTCTATAAATGTGCCCAAGCAGAAATTAATGAAAATCCCTTCCTGGATGGAGGATGTGCCAGGATTCTCTATGGCTATATGGTGGGAGCTTTCTGTTTCAAAAATCTCTGGTGTTTCACATATTGGAGGAAAAAAATGTAGCAAGTCTTTGGCTGAGAAAGGTTTCCAGTGGGTTGCTTTTGAGTTGCAGGTTATTTATGTCTTTTAGTTAAATAGTGTGGTGGATGAAAGTACCTACAGCTCAGGGAAAAGCAGTTTTGCAGATTAATGTTAGGCTGGTTCAATGGAGAAGATCAATGTTAGTTTGTTAAGTTTCACTGTAGCATTTTTAGTGAAAAGACTTTGAAAAGGGGACAACTGCATTTATGGGTCTGGGAACATAAATAACGAGAGCACTTGAACCAAAAGGAGCTTTTTTAAAATGTGGTGTTTAAACTTGCTGCAATCACGGTGCTATATTCATTTGGGAGAATAAATTGTATTTGCTTTCCTGTGTATTATGATGCTTCAGTAGAGGTGCTTTGGTCTGAACATTTTTAAGCATAAAAATTGTTTTAACCACCTCGCTTGAGTGGAACTCAGTGGTGTTCTGGAAACATGCTCTTAAAGCAGGAGGGGAAAAAACTATAAAAATGTTCTTTGGCTTCAGCTGAACGAAAATTAAAGGCATGTCAGGGGAATCTGGAATAATTCCACTCAGGCAGCTCTCTCCTCTTCCCTGCCAGTGCCAGCATGGAGCTCCATCACTCATATCCCCCAGGTTCCTCCCCGGGAAAGCACCTTAGACTGGATGGGGTCTGGGTAAAATCCTGAGGACAACACGACGCAGCTAAAATGTCCCTGAACTCGACCAAGAAATTGGGAATTTTGGGGAAAACTTCCAGATTTCCCTACGCATTTGCATACACTTGTCCTGCTGACATTTTGACCACTCCCAAACTCAGACCAGAGTTCTGACATGGACACAAAATGGGAAGGAGGTGCTTTACATCCCCCCGACAGCAGACAAGGTTTTAGCTCTTAGCCTAAAAGCATTACTTAACTGCAAATTGCATAATAATTACGTGTTATATCTAACTGGAGTTTCATGTTGTGAAACAAGAATAAAGACTTCAAGTTCCTGTGTAAAGGACTCTGTCACCCTTTGTAATATTTACGTTCTATGTGACAAGAGCAGACTTTTATTCCCAAGGTATTCCAACACATCTTACCAATAAATTCATCTAAATAATGGCAATGTGATGAACGAACAAGCAAACATGGGAGCCAGTAAGAGCTGAACAACACCTCACATGTTAAAGTTCAGGGCTTTCAAACCTGCTTAAGTGGAAGAAAAAAGGTTGGCAAGAGACCTGGGCTTTCTCCCCTGCTCTTTCTGAACACGCTCCAAAAGAAGATTAAAGATTTGAGAACATTGGTAAATGGAGACCAACGAGATGAACTGTATTGAGATTACTCATTTTAAAATATCAGCCAGAAATAAAACAACACTCCCTGTAAAAGTGACATGATTTTGTGGGTTATAGTTTTCTTGGGGAATTACTACATTGCAAGCAACAAAAGATCCATGTGGATTAGAGCTTACTGCAGAACCAGAAACCTGGAGAATACTTCCAGGAAAATTTGGGTCAGTTTAAATGTTTTTTCTACTCCTTCATGTTTCAAAATGTCCCATTTCTAATTCTAAAATATTTTTCAGAACAATTTTGAGCAGAGGAACTCTTATAAATCTGAAAGTTTGAGATTTAAGACTCTTTCCCACCATCAGTTCTCCAGTGAAGAACTGTGAAAACACCACCTTTCCACTTCCAGTCTTGTCCGACCAGTGCAGGACAGAGAGGTCACATACACAAATAAAACCCAAAAAACTGAGAAGAAGGGACCTTCCACCACAGCAAATGGACTATTCCTGATTTTACAGTTGGGCCTGTGTTTGCAGCATCTGAGATGACTTGGATTTTCCCATAACCTTATGGAGCTGTGGAATACACTCCAGATAACTCTCAGGCTCACCCTGAAGCAGAAACCAGTGCCCGTTTCCAGTTTCCTGGGGGCAGCTCCTGTCCCAGGGGCTTTGCTGAGCTGGAGCTGCTCGTGTTTCTACTGCTGGTAATAAGAGTCTGCAATTTCTGCCGCCCTCTTGCAGTCATTGCTGAGCTCCCACTTTCCCCCGTTTCATTCAGTCCATGTCCTTAAGGGCTTCAAAGAAGCAGAAGGCAGAAACCAGTGGTATTTTCTAAATATCATGGGTTTTCTGCTCAACATCTTATCTCAGCGCAGTGTTGTGCTATCTGAATTTCCCAGGGACCCGTTTGCCTGGAGGGCAGGCGGTTCTGAAAATACCAGGAGGTGTATTTCCCCCGAGGAAATATTTGCCTTTTTTTTCTTTTTTCCCTTGAAAACAGCAGCGTTTCTCAGTGAAGTGGAGCCGATGGGACCTCCCTTTGGGACGCAGTACTCGCTGCTGTGTCGCTGTTATTTGCCGTGCCAGCAGGACTGTGAAATGGCCCTCGCGTGCCTTTGTGCAGCAGATGAACGTGTGCCCCAAAGGGGGTTTTCTTACAATTCGCTGCCCGGGGGCTGAGGTTTCCCACTTCAGGAGGGGCCTCCTTCTGCCACGTGTTTGAGAGGCAATGACAGGTTATAAAATTGTGCCAAAGTCACCGAGCCGTTCAGGACAGCCCAGGGTGGCCCAGGGCTCCTTCTCTGCCTCCTACACAAGAGCACACACTGCCAGTGTGGAACACGCTCTGTTCCCAAGGAAAAGATGTGTCTTAGGTAAACAAACACGAAATAAAACATCGTGGGCAAAAATTCCCCGTGCCGCCCGTAAAACACGCCGTAAGAGATGCAGAGTGGGGCACTAACTGGGATCCTGGCTGGGAATCTCGGTAATGAGAACTCGTGAACAGCTCCAATTGCTCTGTAAACAGCAGAGGCAGGCTGTTGAGGAACCACTGCAGGCTGGCTGGGGGATAGAACGTAGCTGCTTGATTTCTATTGCGCTCCAGCATGCGCTGCGACTGCTCCAAGGAGTTAATTTCTGGAACGATAGTTAGACAGACTGGAGAGGAATGCAAAGTAAACAAAGTTAAATTATTACAATTTTGGATCTCAGCTATGCAAGTTGAGTTCTGTTGCTAGGTGGGAGTCATTCTCCTCTTGTGGCTTTTGCTTTTCTCAGATCAGCTCAGGACCAATGTGTTTACTTTGTAGAGAAGCACTCTGAGTTTGACTGAACCTTTAAAAACAAGATTAAAAAAAACACTAGAGGAGGAGACTTCACGCCCTCCCTGGGCAGCTGTTCTAGTGCTCTGCCACTATCCCTCTGTCTGACCGTGTCGCTGTCCCTGTCCCTGTCCCTCTGCCCCTCTGTCCCTCTGTCCCTGCCCTGTCACAGAATCACTACATCAGAGAATCACTGAATCAGAGGATCACAGAATCACAAAATCCCACTACAGGTGGGGTTGTAAGGGGCTTCTGGAGACCACCCAGTCCAACCCCTTCGACAAGGCAGGGTCACCTGGAGCACCTGTCCCTGTCCCTGTCGCTGTCCCTGCCCCGTCCCTCTGTCTGTCCCTGTCGCTCTGTCTGTCCCTGTCGCTGTCCC
>VWZG01008820.1:498042-508674 GCA_013396735.1 Grallaria varia
GCCCGTTCCCCTGCCCGTTCCCCTCCAAGCCTCTCCTGCCCGTTCCCCTGCCAGTCTCCCCTGCCCGTTCCCCTGCCCGCTCCCCTGCCCATCTCCCCTGCCCGTCTCCCCTTCCCGGTCCCCCTGCCCGGGCTCCGCGGGTGTCTCTCCCGAAAGTTTGTCGCGGTGAGAGATGGAGGGATGCGGGAGCGATGGAGGGATGCGGGAGCGCTGGAGGGATGCGGGAGGGAGGGAGGGATGCGGGAGCGCTGGAGGGATGGGGGAGCGCTNGGGAGAGATGGAGAGATGCGGAACAGATGGAGGGATGCGGGAGAGATGGAGGGATGCGGAACAGATGGAGGGATGCGGGAGAGAAAGAGGGATGCGGGAGCGATGGGGAGATGCGGGAGCGATGGGGAGATGCGGGAGCGCTGGAGGGATGCGGGAGCGCTGGAGGGATGCGGGAGCGCTGGAGGGATGCGGGAGCGCTGGAGAGATGAAGGAGTGATGGAGGGATGCGGGAGCTGGGCGCGGGCATCCCGGCGGAGCATCCCCGGGGCCGCTCGGGGCTGGGCGCTGGGCGCTCCGCGGAGGCGGCTCTAAGATGCTCCCAAAGCCGGGCAAACACCGCCGTGGGGATGGGTCAGTGACCTTAAAACACAAGCCGTGAAATGCTGGGTTGTCCCCGGTCCGACCGGAGGACAAGCGGTTGTGGCGTGGGAAGGGAGAGCTTGCAGGATGGGGGTGTTTGGCCGCCGGGGGTGCACAGAGGTGTAGCTCCGGAAAACAGGGATTTATGCTTTAATGTTGTTTTTTGGAGTGGAAAACTCCGCACCATGGAAACGGGGCCCGGTTCACAGGAAGCCTCGCTGCCCACAGTGGGTTTCTTGTGTCAGTCAAGCGCGATAGTGAATACAAAGTATCGCAGGAGTTCGGGGTTAGGGAAGACTGTGGGAAAGATGTGGGCAGAATCTGCCGCGCTTCTGTTTCTGTCTGTCCCTCTTTTGCTTGACAAACGCTGAACACGAGGGGGAAAAAAATAAAAGATAAAGAAAAAAAAAAAAAGAGAGGAAAGAAGCTGTTTATGCCACCCGGGGAGGTGCATTCCCCGATTCCCAAAGGCGTGTTCCTGCGCGGAGCTAAAGATGACCTGGGAAGCATTAACCCCACTCAGCGTTCCTTTAAACATCAAGGGCAGCATCACTCCTCGTGTGCTCAGATGATGACCGAAGCATTTCAATACGTGAATAAATTCAAAGTGCTGGGCAAAGGCAGCGCGGGGTGAGGAGGGGGAAAGCTGAGGGCACTCAGCACCTTGCGAGTGGAAATTTGGGATGAGTTCCTCACTGTGGGTATTCAGCGGGCGCTGCCTTTTCCCAAGAGGGTTCAGGTGAAGTTTGCTGTGTCTCTGCTCACCTCCGCAGCGTGGCCGTGCCCCCGGTCGCAGCCCAGGGGAACCTCCAAGCTGTGTGACCCCGCAAACGGGTGAATTCAGGGCCAAGGGAACCGGGGCAAGAACACAAACCCTGTTCCAATAACTGAGCCACGAGCACGCGCTGGGATGCTTTGGAAACACACGAGCATCCTTTGCTGCCGGGCAGCCCCAGCTTCGCTTTCCCGGGCATAGGCTCTGAAGGCAGAAGGGGCATGCCTGAGTTTAAAGGGGAACACGACTGCTGGAGCGCAGCCTGAGCGCCTCTTTGCGCGATGAGACCTCGGCATCGGCCTCGCAGCGGCCCAGGGTGCGCTCCCCGCTCCGGCACCCTGCCCGTTGCATGACTCCTTTGCTGCTCCGGGGGCGTTTAGCAAGGCTCCCAGGCAACCGCCCCCCTTGCTTTCCCCTCTAATTGCTCTGTGCGGTGCGTTTGACTCTCTGCTGCGAGGTCTGAGTGGGTTTCTGGCGCAGATCCCCTCCGTGCAGCGAGGGGACCCCGAGGCTGACCCCGCTCTGTCACCTCCACCGTGACACAAAGAGCCCTGAGTGTGACAGACCGCTCAGCCTTCAGTCACAGCGGCCAAACACACACCCGGAGGGATGTGCGGCACAATAAATGTTCGGCGCGTGTTCCGTGGCTGTGAATGCATAAAACATTAAAAGTGTTCTTATTGCTATAGTTATCCTGCCTATAAAGTAATGATGTTATAAAATACTAATCCTTCACACCCGTTTGGCAGCAGCAGGTTCCTCCGTGGAGTCTGTCACTCTGGGAGGTGACAGAGAGGAGTAATGGCAATAACTCCTCCAACACTCTTTGTGACAACATAATAAAATCATCCCAAAGCATTTCTGACAGGGAAGAAAATGCTATTAAGCCGTCAGGTTCTCTCCTTCGTGTTTCAGTTAATTAAGGAAGGGAAAGCACTGCTATACAATGTTGCAGCAGTTTGCACCCAAATTAATACACTGAGAATTTTATTGCATTTTCCACTGTTAGGGAGCTTTCAGGGTTTTTTTTAATTATTTTTTTTTTCTGGCTTGTAATACAAATGAGCCGATTCTTTTGTTGGTATTTAATTAGTTGAGAAAGGACATGTAAGAAACAGGAATTCTTATTTTTCAGCATCTAGCGAATGACTCCTTTTCTAGCCCTCTAAACAAGAAAATGAGGGATGGCAATGTGACCAATAAAACTGACTCTTTAGGATAAAAGTTGCAGGTACTAAAATAAAATGTAAATATCTCACTGAGTATTCCTTCCACATTCATGTGAAAAAGCTTTTCCCTTGATGCATGAACTTACAGAGCTGTCCAAGGAAATACCTTCTTTATCTACACATTACCCACTACACTATATTATATAAAGGTATATTTAAAGTTCACGACCCTAATATTTTTTGATTTAATACCAAGCAATTTCTAGTTTTTACACTAAGTCAACCTAACCTTCTTATCTGCCCTACTTGTATAAAATAGATGAGCTGCAAGGAAGAACAGAAATTAACTCCAGCAGGTGCTGAGGTGCAGAAACAGCTTCCAAAGAAAGCTCAGCAACAACAGAATAACTCGTTTGTTAACGGTGGATTCAGAGCCTGCTCATTTCTCACTGGACCTCCTTAAGGCCATCACAGTTTCTGATTAGGTTGCAAGAATATAATTTAGTGATATTATGAGAGAATTTATAGGTGGTTGTCATTGCAGCTGCATTCTGGATTAGAACTAACCAAGTTATTAACAAAGCACTGGAGTTAATTAAAAAAAAAAAAAAAAGAACAAATATCTGCAGGAAGATTCTTGAGAGAATCTTGGAATTGGCTCTAAAATTAACAGCTCTTGGAGATGAACAAATGAGTAGGCTTTGTAGGAATTGCTTGAGGTGATGAAATAGAAACCCTTCAGTTTGTACCAGAAGTAATTTTCAGTAATTTGTGTGTTCCTGTAGTCAAGTGGAGTATTTAAGTACGGGTTCATACTCTGCATTGACTTGTTCCTTACTTAAGCAAAATTCCCAAGGGTTTAGTGAATTGTGTTTTCCACAGTGCAGGATTAGCCCCATAATATTTGTCTCTGATTGAGAAATATTAGAGTTAAACCAGACACACATAAGTCAACCTAACTTACAAAATATCTTTTTCTAATAACTTGAAATTTTCAATGTGTATTTCAAAATCTATGTGTGTATTTCCCCCAATGGGGCTAAATCTGTGAGTTCTTTTCCTGTGTGACATCACCATTCCCCCTTATGAGAATGATAAAGACAAAAACCTCGTTAATTTCATTGCAAATTTCTTCCTTCTTGTCAACTCTTTTTGAGATTTTGTTTGTGAAGGGAATTATATTAATACACATCTGAGCTTCATCAGTGTGACATGGCAAAAACCCTTCTTGAAAAGTCTCTCTTGTATTTGAACATCATGAAAAATGTGGGTTTTTCTTACAAGATGTCTGTGAGTTATTCTATTCTATGATATTATGGGCAGTGGGACTGCATTTTTTATCATCAGATGGTGAGACATTAAGTCCACTCTGTTCACTGGATCCTGAATGCTCAGTGGTTTATGGATTCACTGTAACACAATTTACCTAAAGTTTCTTCTTCTGCACTGAAAACTTTTTTTCTGCAAATATTCCTGAGGGATTGCCACCAAAACACCCCGAATTTAATTTTTGCTCATCTCCCTACTGTACAAGCCCTTTACAAGTGTGAGACGGTGCAGCGTTTGGCTTGCAAGCTGTAAGAGGTTAATGGAGTTCAAAATAGCCTATAAAAGGCTGATGAAAAATGCATTGGAGCACCTCGGCAGGGCATTGCAGGAGCTCTGCACCTGTGCAGGGAGAGCTCAGGGCAGCCCCACGGGGAGCTCGGGCAAAACCCCCGAGTGCAGAATCATTTGCGTGTTTCCTTCTTAAGTTATTAAAATCCAAATTTCGCCGGCGACTCCTTTGTGTCCCGCCTTGCTGGTGCAGAGGTGTTGGATTCCTTTGGGTCTTTTTTCCAGGTTTTTGTGCCATGAAAGGCGTTGCTGGGCCAGGTTGTTGTGTTGGGGCACAAGAAGAAGTTGTGAAGCTGCAGCTCAGCCGATGCAAAGGGGCTCCTTCCCTTGAGCTCAGGGGGAACCTCCTGTAATTGCCCTGCCTGACCTCCCTGCTTGCCACCCTTCCTCCTGCAGGATCTGACCCAATCGGGTCCTCTGTGTCTTTAGCTCTTGTTTTACGAGCTCCAGTTGCTTCTGTCCCGGAGCTCTTGTCTGCAAAGGCTGCTGGAGAACAACAAAGCAAAGGTCCTGAGAGCAGAAGGTGAAAAATTAAAGAGGCAGGGTTGGATTTGTCTGGCTTGGAGCAGAACTGGGATGGCTGAGACAATGCTGGGGGAGATAAAAATGTGAATAAAATGATGAAGACGTGATGGCGCTGCATTTCATGGCACGGGAATCCGTGGTTGACATCTCAGTGATTGATTCCTACCCCTCTGCTGAGGTCCATAAAGGCTAATACTAATAGCTCAAGCTGTTCTAGCGGATTAAAAAGAGTTATAATTAATTTTTATATGATGTCCAAGTATAAGAGCACTTTCCAGTTCAAATCTGCTAAACACACATGACTGTAAAGCACTCCATTAAATACATTTAACTTGTCCATGGCAGGAAAATACTACTATAGTTGTTGACTCTGCTAGCAGCTTTCCCTTGTGAGAACCACCAAAAGCTGCTCACCCCAGGCATGCCTGGCCTTTCTCTCCATCCCGCTTGGTTTTCTGTCTCTCCCACTTGTTGCTCCTTTTATACTCACCCCCAAATTTCACATTAACCCTCTCCGGCGATAAAATTGGATTTCCTGCAACTCAGCTTTGCCTTGCTTTTATATTCCCTTTTTTTCATTTTTTTAGCCCTCACAATGAGCACAAAGTTTGCAGGGGAGGGAAGAGGAGAGGGTGGGCAGGGAGAGCGAAAGCAGGCAGGAGCTGGGCAGGGCAGTGGTGAACCATCTCAAGTGGGTTGTAGGAAGAGGAACTGGAAGCAACCCAGGGCATTGTGGTACCTGTGCTGGGGTATTTTCTTTTTTCCTCTGAACTTGTGCAAAGTGTATCCCAAAGTGCCCCTGTGGAGCTCCAGATGGGCCCCTAAATAGGGCATCCTGCTCTGCCTCTCCAGGGCTTCAAGGGCATTTATGTAACACATGTGCAGGAGTTCAGACAGCTAAGGCTTTCACCAAAAAAAACCCAGAACAACAGGGAAACTGCTGAAATGTTGCCAAAGGATAAGAGTTTTCCATCAGGTATTTTGGTGGTGCAAAGTGGTTGTCACTTAGCCGAGTACTTTTCCCATTCACACTCAGTGCAGTGAATCGGTGCAGGAGGAACGTTCCCTGTAAATAAAATAAAACGAAATAAAACACAATTTCTCTGAATTTCATTTCTTGCTTAATAGCCTGGGTTTAGTGTTCAGGTGTAATAATTGCGTTTTTAATTCCCAGGATTTGCCCATAACACCTAATTTCTCTGATTCAGAGGGCATTTGCCTGGGCATCAGTTCTTGCTGGAACTATAAGCTCTTCCATATGGCCCTGTCTTCACTTAACATTTTCCACTCAGACTGCAAATACAATCCCAATGCTGTTTTTTCATTACAGTCTGTTTTGTATATCCTGGTCAGTAATAAAGCTCAAATCTTGCTCCCCCCCGCCCCCCCTCAATATTTTAAACAACTGCTTCTAATCTTCTTTTCTCAGAAAGGCTTGATTTGACCAACCAGACTATAGATTGTACTGCAGGGGGAAAAAAAATCCTCTCCAAGAACTGATTAGTTTTCCTCCACAGCTTTGGATCTGTAACCTGCAAGCCCAGTATGTCCTAGTTTTTGGTTGACTTCAGGTTTTAGTTTGCAGTAATGAGTTTATGATTTTGGGAGAGCTTTGCAGTGGGAATGTTATTACCCTTCCCTCTCCCTTTCCGCTGAAGGTTATAGGGTATTATCTGGAAAATTATTGGCTTTCGGCTGATGAATTTGCTTTCTCTGAGGAAAATCCGAATTCAAAATTAAAACTGTTTTATTATTCCAAATAGGCATTGTTTTCATTTCAGCTGGAGGAGTGAGGATCTGATAGGGCTGCTAAACGATCTTTTTTCCTTTTTTTAATTCCCCTGCCAGTCCAGAAGGTTCCTTAAATTATCTTTACAGCTTCACCTGCACCAAACACTAAATTAGCGTGGCGCAAACACTGGGAAATGTGAATCTTTTCTACGACCTAGCAGTAAGAACAAAGAGTTAGAACTGTGGCAAAAGCTCAGTTTAGAGCTTCTTTTCTTGAGGCCACCAAGCTTTTTACAATCACACCTTCTAGTTGTTTGGTTTTTTGGTTTTTTTTATTCCCTTGAGATTTCAGACCACGCCACCACAAGTTCAAAAGAGGAGCATTATAAACTCTTGCAGCACTGAAATCATTCCCACGTTGTGCCATTGCATCTGCACATGCAAACGGGGTCTGTTCCGAGGCAAATTCTTTTAAATGATCAAGCACACTAAAATACAGTCAGAGCCACCGAGTACACTGGAAGTGATGCAGGCTCTTCAACTCCAAATGTTCTGCACAGAATAAGCAGGGAGAGACATTAGTGTATGCTGTGGATCAAAGGGTTGGGGGGAAAAAAAAGCTGTTTTAAAAGAACAATATTAGGTAGCCCTAAGAAAAAAAGAAAAAAAAAATTGAGGATATAAGTTTATTCTGCTGGGGACAGCGATGGAGCAGAGTCCTGCCAGGGTGCTTAGGTGGCACTTCTGCTAAAGATCATCTTCTCTTGTCCTCCCAGGGGCAGAGATGGCATTCCTGTCCTCAGCATCCTCAGCTCCCCAGGGCAGTAATTAGGCAGGCCTGCTCTGCCCCTGCTAAGTCTGCAGCAGGTTCTGCAGTCCGAGTGTCAGCCCAGCACACCCTCAGTGTTGCTTTCCTTGCTTCCTCCTCTCATGCTCCATGTCTTCTGCCCACGAGAGGCCCCCGTGGTCCATGGGAGTGCATGTAGAAGCTGGTAGGATTCTCACTCTGCTTTCCTGCGGGGAGTCACAGCAGCATTTAGGTTGGAAAAGACTTCTAAGACCGTCAAGTCCACCCTGTGCCCCGTGCCCACCTTGTCCCCCAGCCCAGAGCACTGAGTGCCACATCCAGTCGTTCCCTGGACACCTCCAGGGCTGGGGATCCACCACCTCCCTGGGCTGCCCCTGCCAATGTTTAAAAATGCTTTCCATGAGGAAATTCCTCCTGGTGCCCAAGCTGGACTTCCCACAGACTTCTCCACTATGGCACACATGCCCTCTGTAATTCCACTTATTTCAAGTACAGAAGCATTTTGGGTTTTATGCCCAAGGGTTAGGGGCACCTAACCCTTATAAGTAACCCATAAGGTACCTTATGAGGTACCTTTGGATTTTATTAGTCTGTAACTCACTGGAAAATGCAGAATTACCCTGGCTCATACTCTTCCATCATGTTTGTTCCCTCTTGTACTCCAAGAAGGGGTCCAAGTAGTTGGAAAGAGGCTTTCAGAGCATTCCAGCCCTTTGCAGGGATGAGGCTGTACCAGCAAAACTCCTGGAGTCTTTATCAAAACTGCAGGTGGCCTTATAGAATCCCACATCTGTGCTGAGTGGGAATTAGCTCTGGCTTCAGGAAAGACACATCCCAGTCCTTACAGTCCTTGGCTTTCACTGTCTTGGTCTCATCCCCAATGAAGATACGGAGAACTGAAAATTACATGCATTGGAGGGAAGACAACTCCAAAAAACTCAACTTATACTTTCACAAGAATGGTCTTTTCTCCACTTACATTCAAGAAAAATGACAAGAGAAGCCAAAGCCATTTCAGTCCTTCTTCCCATGGTGCAAAAGACTTTCTCCTGAATGCTTTGGGGGCCCCGTGCCAGCCCAGGCATTGCTATAAAGGTGAGGAATAGGGAAGTCAGGCCTGGTGGAATGTGAAAAGTAGTTGCTGTGAAATAGTCCCTTCGTTTTCGAGGAAGTGCAAATTAATCCCGAGCTCTTTGGAGCGGCCCCAAGAGATTAATCTGAAGCCATGTGAAGCTCAGAGGCTGCCTGTCAGCAGGCAGGGGAGGGGAGCCCAGGTTGCTGCAGCAACAGTGGCACACATGTAAAACTCGCCGTGATTATGTCGGGATCACAGAGGGAGCTGTTTAAGAGTTAGGTCAGGTTTTCCAGCCGTACTCTGCTTTCCCAGGGACTGTCACTCACTGTCAGCTGGGCCAGGGAGTCGAAACGCCTGATGAATAACTCCAGCGATCTCCTGTGGGTGGCAGGTTAGCTGTCCACATGCAGTAATATAGCTGTAAGCTATTGACAGCTACTAAGGAAACTGGGAATAAGCCACTAAAGAATTCTGCCCCACAATTCGGGGACAAAATTACAATTTCTCATGAAAAAAATTTATTTTTTTATTTTTTTTTATTTTTATTTTTTATTAGGATTGCTTTTATTCATGTTGGAATTCAGAAAGAGCGTAGCAACTAGTTTAAAATTCAGACAGATGATCTTTGATAGTCTGGTGGAATGGGAGATGAATCAGTAAATATCTTGCACAGGGCCCAAGAAGGATGTGGAGCCGGTGCTGTGCTGTTTTCACTTATGATTGTCCCAATGCCTTTTGCATGACAAACTGTGCTCAGGCTCGAACAAATGGCTTTGTTAATGGGATGCTATAACCCCAATTTAGCTGCCTATACTTAAAAGGATTAAATACAAAATACTGTGGTGGAAAAGTGCAGTAAATGAGCTAGAAATCTCAAAGAATAGTTATGTGGTTAGGTAACAAAAGTGGGATTTGGAAGTTGCTCAGTCAACATTAGTGGGATATTTCCTGTCTTCTGGGGTTTTGCTTTTCAATCTTACATGTTTATATGAAAAGCTTGTGGTGTGGTTCTCTGTCACTGTGTAAAACATGATCAGAAGTGCCAGGGACATTCTCCCCGTGCCTGACAGACACAGCCAGGGTCCCCAGTGCCATGCAGGATGGAGGACTGTCACCCACCCCTGAGATGTGGCTGCTCTCCCTGTGGGCCTGGCCCCACAGAAGGATGAGACGTTCTCCTGCTGGTGTTTTCCAGAGGCATTTGGTGATGGGCAACATTTTGTGTGGGAAGCCCAAGGAGTTTCTATGGAAGTTCTAAGGAAGCTGAGTGTCGATGCACCTCACTGGATTGGCTTTGCTGTCCTGCACAGGACCCTTTTGGTCCCCCAGTCTTGTCCCCTGTGCTTCTTCTCCCCCTTCCCTGGTGGAGATGCTCAGCTCCCCCTCTCGCATGCTCTGGTGTCCCATTCCATCCTCCCACCAAGGCCACCCGCAGAATTCCAGGGTTTCAAAATGATGTCTCTCTCCTTGCTATCTCTGATCCAGCAACTCGGACACAGGAGGGTTTTCATTCTTCCTTTCAGCTCCTCCAAGCCACGCCAAGCCCTTATCAGAGGGGCTCTGCAGCCCCTGCTTCCCTGCCTGAAACTGTCTCGGGCAAGTCCCAAATTGTTTACTTATCTGCTAGAAACACACCTTAAGGGAAGTTAAAGCTCTGCTGCCCAAGGTGCATTTTAAATCAGGCGAAGAGCCGCTTCAGATATTCCACATTACACCTTCCAGCTTTATCTGGGGCTGTGAATTATAGAGCTGCTCCATTGAACTGAAGGAAGATTAAATTTTTGAACACTGTTTCCCGAAGAATGGGGGTTTTTCTCTTTGAAATGAAGAACCTGTGGTGCATTGGAGTGGCTCCCTGCACGCTTTGCTGCCCAAGCCTTTCCCTTTTCCTTGGGGGTGCCGGGCTCTTCCCAGTGCTGATCCATGTCCTGGCATTCAAGAGCATCCACACGCGGAGTGAGCGTGGGATGTGCCCTGAACAGCAAGAGGTCAGGGGAGCTGCAATCCTTCTGCTGCCGCCTCGAAACCTGCACTGCCATGGAGGAAAATCAGCTGGGAAAATTGATCTGCTCATCTGGGCAGCCTCCTGTGGAAGCCCGACATGTGTGTGTGTGTGTGTGTGTGTGTGCGTGTGTGTGAGTGCGTATGAGTGCGTGTGTGTGTGTATGTGTGTGTGTGTGTGTGTGTGCGTGTGTGTGAGTGTGTGAGTGTGTGTGTGCGTATGTGTGAGTGCGTGTGAGTGCGTGTGTGTGTGTATGTGTGTGTCTGTGTCTGTCTGTGTCTGTGCGTGTGTACGTGTGTG
>VWZG01008820.1:509017-534820 GCA_013396735.1 Grallaria varia
TGTGTATGTGTGTGTGTGTGTGTGTGTGTGTGTGTGTGTGTGTGTGTGTGTCTGTGTGATGCGGGGATGTATTTTAAACAAACGAGGGAGATGTTGCCACACTGCCGTTTTGCTCACACGCGTGCCCCTGGCAGGCTGAATTCCCGGCTCTCCCAGTGTGGGGACATCTCCTCTGTTTCCTTCCATGCCTCGAACACCTCCCGGGGAGGAAGCCGAGTGGGCGCCTCCTTTAAAGCAACGTAGTCCCAGCTGGATCCAGTTGTTTTGGGATTCTTTGCACAGCAGGCTAGCGAGAAAGGCCGGTGAGAGGAAAAAGAATGGATCTTTATTTAAATCCTAAGTGACTGATAGGACAGCCACCGTTCTAAGGGCTAATTTATTTCTACAAGTCCTTAAGCGAAAGGGTGATGACATCCCACCTTCCATACTTTTCACAGAGGTAATTCCAGGAAGCTGTTGTGGGAATCTTTGTTCCTGAGTGCTTCTACGAGTGCTAAAATGTTACCTTGTGTTGTCTCTTAGCAGTGGAATCCTATTCCCAGGCAGCTCCGTTTACCCTTAGTGCTTTCCCTCTGTCCTGTGGGAATCACCGAGCCATAGGATGGTTTGGGTTGGAAGGCATCTCAAAGGCAGGGACACATGGGGTGATTCTCAGGGTGTCCCATGCAGGGCCAGGAGCTGGACTCGGGGATCCTGATGGGTCCCTTCCAGCTCAGCACATCCCGTGATTCTGTGGCTGCAGTTCCACTCCCCATCACCTCTGCACTGCTCAGGGGGCAGGAGGTGGAGGAGCTGGGGATGAAGGTGAGGAGCTGAATCTGGGTTAAGGGGGAAAGGGGTGTTTTAATTTGCCTTTCCCATCCAAAGGTATTTTCACTGGAAAAAAATTCAGTTTATTTTCCCCAGGTGGAGTCCGTTTTGCCCATGACAGTGACTGTGATCTCCCTGACTTCACTGTGATCCACCAGCTTTTTAATCTCAGTTTTCTCCCTGTGTCCTGCTGAGGAGTGGGAGTGAGAGGTGCTATGGGGAGTCATCACCCAGCCAGCCAAGTCATCCCACCACAACTGGGATGTGGAGAAATCGAGCAATATTCTTTCCATGGCATTTATGTGGGAACGGGTAATTTTTCACAACTCCTAATAAGCATAGTGTGAAACTGTGTGATGGCCTTTAACTGCTGCTGCTGCTGAGACTGAGCTGCTCAGCGACACCAGCTGACTGTGCATCTGCACGGTAAGAACTGGGATTTTGAAATCATTTAAACAAGGTGATTTCGGAGATGCAGAGCAAACTTTGCTGGGGAGCTGTAATGAATGCCAGAATTCCAGACGTTTATCTTCGTGCTCATCTGTTTGCAATACCCAAGAGAGCGTATTTTATTGCAACCCTTGGAATGGGGCTTTGCTTCCTCCTAAGTAAAGTAGTGCTGACAAGCTCATGCATCACATTCAAAAATCACTTCCTACCTTTGGCAGGGCTGAGGAAGTGGGCACAGCCTTTCAAAGATTCCAAACTCGGCCCTTTTTCCATGGCAATCACTTTGTTATAAACTCCATTGGCCACAGGTAAAGCCTGAGTAATTCACATCCAGCTCCTCCAGGAAATTTCATGAGCTTTAGATTTAGTAGATAAATAGCAAAACTTCTTTGAAAACCAAGCCCTTGTTCTTATCTCTGAGCTCTTACAGAAAATCTGTGAGAAAATTGGGTGCAAAATCATCTCCTCTGCTTCTCTGCCCTTTGTTCTAAGTGACAGACCACTTTTTTCTCAGGAAAAAAAAAAAAAGAACAAATGACCCAAAGGCTACTTTAGCTCTGCCTCTCCCAGAGTCAATGGAGCTGCAGCAGTTTACAGTGATGAGGTTCTGGCAAGTGTATTATTCTGATAGTAGAGAACAGTTGGGCAATTTTCTGCAGCTCATCCAAACTGCAAATGAAGATTCTTTATTCCCTTAGTTCGAGGAAATCAGTGGAAAGAGGTCTCCTCCAATTTCTTTTTTCTCCAGCTGCTGATTTTTGCCAAGGTCTCACAATTTTGGAAAGGTTTCCTTTTCTGCCCTGCTTGCTCTCACCAAGGCAGAGGCATGGTAAGAATGCCAAAATTCACTAGTTTGTAGTAAGAACTAGTACTATTTGGTTTAAGTTATTTCAGCTGCTGATAGTGCTGGAATAGGAGAGCTGGAATGTCTTGTAGCTGCAGTTTCTAGAAATAACATTATTATTTACATATAACCACACGCCTGGAGCTGGGGCAGCAAACAGTAAAAGCACAAACCTCTATTTTTGTGGAAGAATACCTTGTTAGAAAAGAATCTTCCCTTGCTTTGTGCAGCTTGGCACAGGGCTTCTGATTCCAGACACGAATAAACATGTCAAATAAGGTCAAGTATGACACAATTTTGGTGTCATGCTGAATTCATGGTGGAGCTAATGTTGTTACCGCCCTGTTGTGACTGACATAAACCTGTCACATTTTCAGTGGGGTGATTCATGAAAGATCCGGGAGGATCGATGGAGATAAAAATAGGTAATGCAATAACAGCATCCATCTCATCGTAATTTCGCTTGTGTTACACCGAGTAACCTGATTAAAAGGGTCATATTTAAACGTAATCTGGCAAAAGTGCTTCTAAAAGTGGGAGTGAGGGAGGAGGAACCCAACGTGGTGAGCTCTGGAGGTGAGCCAGGGGGTGTCCCCAGGGGCACCAGCAGTGAGCTCCCTGCAGGGAGGGGGCAGTGGGCAGCTCCCACCTTTCCTGAGCTGGGGAACTGCAGCCAGCCTGGCACAGCCCTGCTTGGAGAGAGCCAAAGTGGGGTACAGAGACCCAGAATGGGGGGCTGGGAAGCAGAAAATCTCCTTTGTATTCACACTTATTTAAATACAAATATATATGTACCATACTATATAGAAATGTGAACACTTTACACAAGGATCTCTGGGTCCCCAGGGCTCGTTATCCCCTCTGAATATTTAGAGGCCATTCAATCACTTCTCTCATTAGTAGAAATCTCTCTGTGTTTTTAGGATGGACTTCACTTCTGCCTTTCTTCATGACGTGCTTGAGGAGCTCAGGAGTGTGTTAGCAAAGAAAGACAGCTATGAATATATAAAACAGCTTTAAAACTTCCCTATAATTTATTAATTTTAATTGTCCTCCCCTCATTATTGAGCTCTAAATGCACACGGATCCTTTGGGTGAGGCCTGATGTAAATCTGGAGAGCTCCCTGACCTCCAAAGGGCCGCAGGAATTCATGGCATCCGAGGAGCAGGATCTGTTCAGTTTGTACTGCATCCCAAAAAATGAAATGTTAGTGCTGGATCCCTCTTGGTGGGTAATGATGCTGCCTTAATTCTGGGGCACACTGATGTCTGTATTGCAGAGGAAGAGGGAAGGAAGGAAAGAATGATCCAAGAAACAAACCATCTGTGGGCCTGACGAAGCTTAGACTTGTCTTCTGCCTCTCCCCACCCTATAGTTATTGAAACCTCAGCCTCCTTTCCTGTTCCCTCTGGTCCTTTTCCCCCCAGCAGCACCAGTGGTTCTCCTCCTTCCAAGTCCTCCTGCCTGTTCCCAGATGACAAGTGGCAGGAGACAGTAGTGTTGTTTCCAAGGGGCACAAAGCCAGCAGCCCAACCCTGCAGGTAACTCCAGGCTTGCCTTTGGTGAGGACATTTGTTACATTCCTCAAAGTGGTTTTCAGAACCTTTTTTAGGATTTGCATGACTTTGCGACCTCTACCATTTGTCAAACCTGGCTGGAGGTGGCCGGTGGTTAAATTATTGGTGCTAACAGGACTGAGAGGAACAGATGCCATGCAGGGTTTTGCAAACGTAGTTTCCTTAGAAAATAGGTCTGAAAAAGGGGATTTAAAGCGTTTGGATTAATGTCACCCACATATTAGCTTACACCTGGAACAGCCAAAATCCAGGGTCCCCCGTGCTATGCGCCTTGAAGAAGTGAATCAGAGCCAGAGTGGTGTTGCTCCTGTCATGAAGTTTGTGCTTTTGCAAGAGGTCTGGGGAGATTTTTGTTCCTGGTGGGGTGAGAGGAGGTGGTGCTGCTTTCCTTCAGCCATCCAACATTGTGCCAAGAGCATCTTTCCTTCGCCTCCAGCCCGGGATTGGCGCAATCAGGATGCAGGCAGACATCAAAGGGAAACGCTTTGATAGCAATTTCTGGAATATCAGGCCCATCAGTGTAGCTCAGCGCTCTCTTCATTGCAGGGAAACACGTTCCTGGAAATCAAGGCTCCTAAGAAGCTCAGAAGAGCTCTGCTGTTTGTTATTCCAAAAGTGGGATCTGCAGCCCGGAATTTGCACCGCTCTGTTATGTTGTGGATGATAAGCACAAAATCAAAGAGAGGATTTTTCATCTCGCTGTAAAAACCCTTTACAACACAGAATATTCATCATAAACAGCTATGCCTGAATTAGAAGGAAGGGGGAAATCCCTTGCAGAGGGGGAGAAACTGAGGGAGATGGTGTCCTGTGCTCCCTAAAGGGGTGGGAGAGGGGCTGGGGTGTGAGTGCCATCCTGGCAGCGACTTGGGCTGCTGCACCACGAGGAGAGGACACGGGGACATTCAGGGAGCAGGTGATGTGTCTGTGCAGTGACACCTGCACAGGGTGACACAGCTGATGTGGGTGGACACGTATGGGGACGGCCCCTGGAGCAGCACCGTGCTGCTTGGCTGTGGTGTTTTGCTGACGTATTAACGCTCGTTGTAGTCCTCCAAATTCCTGCCATTTTTCAATCTGTGCTCCTTTCCCCAGCCCTAAAAACCAGGGCTGGAGGCTGCTCCCCAAACCTGCGGGCTGGCTTTATGGAGGGGCTGGATTTTATGGGATTCAGGGATTGGAGTTGTGCTGCAACAGCTCTGTACTGCACTCCTGCTATCTCCTGTCATCGCGGGTACCGGTACACAAGGAAGATAAAGAAAAGGAAATAAAATGAAAAAACCCTCAGATAAGACAGAATTGGCAGGCTGATTATAATCTTAAGTATGTGGAACTGTGTTTATGCACGTTTTCTAGTTAAACTCCAGTGCTTTCCAGCACGCAACATGCTTAAGAGATTACAGAGCTTGGGATTTATTGCAAGAACTGTCAGGAGAGTCTCGAACACACTTCTTTTATCCTGGCGTATTGTGTTGGGCCCCAGACTTGAAAGAGCACCACAGCGTGAACTCAGACATCTGGCAAATCATCCAAATGTGCTTATGAAACCACCTAGACGGTATCAGAATGTATTTGCAGCAAATGGGGAGTAAAGGGTTTATTCATTTTCCTTCCAGGGATACCTTTGTGTTAAGACTCAAAGACGTTTGCTGTTTCTTGGAAGGATAAGGATAAAAAATAAATAATAATTAGAAAAAAGATTTAATTGTAAGAAAGACAGCAATTTTCCTGTCTTTGCAAGTCTTCAAAATTCAAATAAGTGGCAGTGTCCAAGCAGCCACAGCTCTGACTGCTGCTGACAGTGGGTTACTTTTACAATCACCTTCCACAGCTTTATTGTTTCTCATCAGATAGAACAGTTGGCCCCAATGGAAAAAACAGGTTGCTGCAGATGACAGGATCTTTACAACTGGCAATCATGATGGCATTAGTGTTTATCCACTGCAGTAAGTGTATAAATCACAGCAAATGGGCTTCCCCTCCGAGACCAAATCTGTTGTGTTATTTTTGCCCAGCCACAAATATTTACCCACCCAATGGGGAAATTGCCAGGCACATTTCATGCCTTGTCCCGGAGCAGTTAGAGATTGGTGCCCCCAGCTCACAAACCTGGTGTCAGGGCTGTCAGAGCTTAAATTAAAGGTGGGCTGTGGAGTGATGAGAGAGCCCTTCCTGCTCTCTGTGTCTGTCAGTGGAAATGAACAGGGGCTTTGGTGGGTGCTCTTCCTCTCCTGAGGGCTTTGGTGGGACAGATTCTGGCCATGGGGCTGCAGGCTGTGCCCGGGCCACGTAGGAAACCCACCGTGCTCAGCAGCTTAGAAACAGGAGGTTAATTTTACCCAGGTAGGTGCTGATATGTAGTTGGAGCTCAGTACCCGGAGAGTTTATTTTTACAGAATAGGCACTTTCCAGAAATTGTTACATAAATCAGAGGAATTACAATATAAGCATCCTCTGGAGCTTTTTCATTTCAATGTCAGACAGTGTTCAGTGTGAGAGGTTTGAAGGGAAGAAATTAGAAACTCCATAATGGTGTATTAGGGAAAGATATCCCTCAAGAAAGCTCTTCCCAGCTCCTCAGCCTCTGGTGTTTTGCCTATTACCAACATGCATGAATTGTGCATTTAATCTTAGCTGATGTAATCCTGTTCTCATTCTCCCTGTGCCTCATCTTTGCCTGAATCCCCCTGAGCTCTCAGTTCTCAGCACCACCTTTAGCACTACGTTCCCCCAGTTAATTACTCTTCGTGTCAAACAGCATTTTCTGTTAGCCACTTCGAATTTGGTGCTTTCCTGTTTCACTGAGCAAGTATCCACACAAATGGAAAGGATCAGCTGGAGAGGAGAATTTTCCTCCTGCAGCCCTCTTGCTGTTTTCTGTATCTGCATCCCATTTTCTCTGCTCGGTCCCATCTGTTGGCCTGTCCAGCCCCAAATCCTGGGAGCTGGGCTGGGATCTAGCCTTCATCCCCCGTCCTATTAATGCTCAATCCCAAATTTTTGTGATTGGACATGATGCTGCTTTGTTGAGAGGAAAGGGAAGAACCAGCTACGAGAGCAGAGAGCGAGTGCTTTTCCTTCTGGAGGCACCCGAATGGGAATTTCTTGTCCCGAGAGGAACATTCCAAGGTTAAACAAGGGCAGCAGAAATTTCACAGCTCGGAGCGTTCTCTGGTTGTTCTCTTTCTCTTCCCAGTGTCTGGAAAGGCTGCCCTGAGAGGAGCAGCATCTTCTGATCTCCCAGAAGAGCCCTGCTGGGCGCAGCTCTCTCCTCTGGAGCCCCGCTGTGGCTTTGGAGCTGTTTTGTCACAGCGCTCTGAGGTCACCCAGACGTGCCTTTCAGAGTGTTCCTGCCTCTGCCTCTCCAGGAGATGTCCTTGTGCAGAGCAAAGCTTCGCTCCTCTCCTACAGAAAGCTGGGCTTTTTGGCCTCTGGAGATACACCTTTAGACAGGTATCAACCCCTGCACAGGCACCAAGGTACAACAAGTGGTCATTTCCCATGTGAAAATCAGAACATCAGCTACAACACCGACCTTTCCGTCCGACGCAAAGTTGGCTTTGCCCAGAGTGGGTTGTCCCACCTGCCAGACAAGGTTTCCTTTAAAAACAACCTCCTGCCTTTCATTCCAAACCCTTTGTCCCAGTTGTGCTGTTCTGAAGGGTTTGTTACTTTGTGAGAAGGAAAGGTTGGACTCTTCCTCGCCGCGTTTGTCCACAGATGTCTTCTCCAACCCGAATTTTCCTGTGTTTCTGTGAATTCCACCCAAGCCCTGAGAGCAGCAGCACCACCCTCACCATGGATGGAGCTCTGTACCCACCCCATGTGCCCCAGGTCTCAAACAGGACATGATATGGCTTTGGGAGCTCCAGATGTTTGCCCGGTGCTGGATCTGTCCCTCCCAGATGCCAGATGTGTTTTTGGCACTGCCCTCCTTGGGTAATCCAACAAACCCTGGCTGAGCTCATCACAGGCCAACCCCAAAAAGGGTGTCCAGATGGGCTGGAGCCCCAGGAAACCAAGCCCTGGGCGGCTGCTTTGCCTTTTAGAATGGGAACATGCACCAATAAATGGGAATTTCTTGCAAGTTTCCATCCTGGTTAGGATGAGGAGCATGAAGAAGGGGGACACAATTAGTGTCTTCATTTTAGATTCCTTGATTATACTACGTAGAGGAAGGATAGTGAGCCAGGGACCAGACTCTGCATCCAGTGTTCCTTCCTTTACACTCCTCCCTTTCCATTCCATCCTTTCCATTCCTTTCTTTAAAGTGAACATAAGAGAAGTATCATGCCCTGGCAGGGAGTCAACCACACCCCAGGGCAGCTGCAGCTGATAGTTGGGGATATTTGGGCATCCTTGCTGCCACACAACTTCCCAACAATTTCTTCTCCAACCTTTTCCTTCTCCAGGGAGCGTTGAGCAGAAGGGAGAACCCGAATCCATGTGTTTGCCTTCATCGGTGCCCTTGGGGCTTTCCATAAGTTTTCAAAACTAGGGATTCTCCAAAAAAAATCCTCCTGTGTTCTTTTTTTTTGTTTGTTTTTTTTTTGTTTGTTTTTTTTTTTCCCACCTCATCACAGTGGAAGAGGCTGGTTTGGACACTTTCTGCTCCCTTATTTTATATAGTTCCTGAAATAAGTTCAGAGAGGAGCTGGGAAGCCTCATATATTGGAAATCTAGTGACATGTTACTGCTGGGGCAGCTTTTCCACAGGTGATGTGATCTGAGCTGTCCCAGGAAAGCCACTCTGAGTGTCCTGCACTGTCACACTGTTTGCTGCTCCCTGTGGCTTAACCTCACAGAAACTGAAGAAATTATCTCCTTGGAAGTTCTATTCATGCCTAGAAGATTAAATCCCTATTTACATATTTCAGTCTTAAGAGCTATAAAGATCTTTTTAGCTTTTTTTTTTTTTTTCCTTTTTTCCCCCAGCTTTGTTTTTATTCTCTTTTGTGGCGGCAAACACACAGGGGTTTTTTGAGGTGTCAGTCATTCAGGTCCAGGAAAATGTGCTGGAGCAAACACATTTCCCCCAGACAACCTGTTGATATATAGATGAAAAAATAATAATCAAATAAGTGAATAAACCCCCAAACAGCCAAATAAAATATTTGGTGAGCCTATAAAGAGTATCCTTCTCGTGAACCCTGAAATGGATGGCTCAGCACCCTCTGACCTGATGTATTTTTAAGCACTGAAATGTCACTTCTTTTTTTTTTTTTTTTAAGAAGTTTATTAGTTTTTCAGAAATAAGTATATGTGGAGCAGAGAGAAGCATTGTGTGCTTAGAGGTGAACAAAAGCCTGCACTGAAATATTTTTATTCCATAAATAAAAATAAAAATATTCTGCTGTGGGGGTGCTCATCTGCTAAAACCAGAATTCATTACCTATTTTATTTACCCAGGAATAAATAGTGTATTTGATGATTTGTTTTCCATTTGATGCTTTGGTTCCTGAATCAAAGGAAATGGAGGGATGAGCTGCAGTTTTATGTGATGGGGATAACCGTGACCTGATGAGACCTTTGCCTAGAGGCTGGATCAGCCTCAAGAGCTGCACTGACCACAAAGGAAGTTTATGGGATAAGAAGCCAATTTGACAGGATTCATTTGTCAAAATCAACGGTGTGCAACCCTGATGCAAAAATAGTAACTGCGTATTGTCCATGTGGAATTGCAGAAATATTTTCTGCTGCTCCCCTGACAAATAAGAAGAGTGTCACCAGCACCTGTCCAGGCTGAGGGTTATTTTAAGTGGCAAATAGAGCTTAATTCTCTGCAGAGGTTTTTGTTGTAAGTATGTATCAGAATTAATAGCTTGAATGTAGGAAAATTGCTTCAAATTGCATTTTGTGCTCATGTTCCAGTCCAGATTTTTCTGAACAGATGCTTTGTTTGAGCAAAAATTAACTTGTTTGCTCTTGGCTGTGTTTGTTTATTTTTTCTGGTTGCCTGCTGGATACAAACACTGGTACACAGAACTGGCTTTTTTTTTAGAAGGGGGGCAACTTCTCTTCAAATACACAGTGAGTTGGACACTTCCCTCCGAGCGAAGCTCAGGGCAGGCTCAGCAGGGGCAAAGAAATCGCCCTCTGGCACAAGGACCTTTTTAATTCTCTTTTTGGGCGGGCTGAATGTCAGGGAAAAGGGAGTCTGGCAACATGGGTGTTTTCCAGAGTTGTTCACCTTTAGAAGAGACGAATCTGGTTTGTTGTCCCCAAATATCCTGCATCCTTCAGGGGTGCTGGTTGTTCCCGGGGGTCTCCTCTGCCTGGAGCACTCGCACAGTCTTTGCAGAGGGGTCAGTCCCTTGGAAGTGTTGCCTAAGCAAAAGCAATGGACTCATCTGGTGGCTTCATCTTAATTTTAATAATTTTCAAGAAGAATTTATTATTCGTGGAAAGGGTCGTTAAATATTGGCAGGGGCTGCCCAGGGAGGTGGTGGATCCCCAGCCCTGGAGGTGCCCAAGGCAGGACTGGCCGTGGCACTCAGTGCTCTGGGCTGGGGGACAACGTGGGCATCGGGCACAGGGTGGGCTCCGTGATCTTGGAAGTGTTTTCCTGCCCAAATGATTCTGGCATTACCACCTCAGCACTCCTGAGATGCACACACTGTATGTATTGTGGCTGTTTGTGGCTCGCTCACGCTCATATCAATGCAGAACAAAGAATTAGATTTATTCATTTATTTATTTATTAATCAGGAATAATACATTTTG
Organism: Grallaria varia; assembly: GCA_013396735.1. Taxonomy (NCBI): domain Eukaryota; kingdom Metazoa; phylum Chordata; class Aves; order Passeriformes; family Formicariidae; genus Grallaria; species Grallaria varia. The sequence continues at coordinate 519,423 of VWZG01008820.1, forward strand.
TAGCTGGATTTGAAGCTGCCAAATGTGCTGCTGGGGGATATATGAAATTTTCTGTCCAATTTGGGATTTAAATGTCCTTGGCATCGTGATGGGATTTCTAAGCATGGTTTTGCTTGGGGTTATGGGGGTTGCATCCTGCTTCAAACTGGCAGAGGGTAGGTGTAGATTAGATATTAGGAAAAAATTCTTTACTGTGAGGGTGGGGAGGCCCTGGCAGAGGGTTCCCAGAGGAACTGTGGCTGCCCCATCCTTGGAAGTGTTTAAGGCCAGGTTGGATGGAGCTCTGAGCAACCTGGGCTAGTGGAAGGTGCCCCTGCCCATAGCGAGGGGTTAGATCTCGAAGGCCTTTAAGGGCCCTTCCAACTCAAACCATTCAATGATTCCATGATTCTCATCCTGCTTGCAGCTCTCTAGCTGATCCATAGACAGATTCTCCCAAACAGTTCCATTGCCTTTGGTATGGGTCTCATATTGCAGATTATTAAAATTTCAGGCTTCCCTTTCAATGTAGTCACGTGGAATATTCTTCAAAACGGTGTCTTTGCATAAATAGGGCACCAGAAAAGTTACCAGCACTGCCTGAAAATGCCAGTTGTCTCCAGTGGGACCCTGCAAGGGCCCAGACTCTTGGGGACAGCTGTGGCTTGGATAATTCCCCAGTGACATCCAAGCCACCTCAGGAACCTGCTCCCCTTTTTCCTCACCTCAGCCCTCCTGGGCACTGTGGGGTTTAATATCTGCAAAGTTCTTTAATATATTCGTATTCCCAATTTATAACCCCCTCTGGTTTTGTCTCAGAGAACCGTAGGATGACTTTGGCCACGTCTTCCTCATGTTTTCTTTTCCTCAGGCGCCGAGTCTGTGTCAAAGTGGCAGCCCACTTAACCAGCCGTGGGGCAATGGCATCCTTGACATATCCTGTGATGTGTGTCCAGCTCTTTCCAAAGGGGCAATCCATTTTAGGGACTTAATTTTCCTTTGGGATAGTCAGTACCTTTTTAGTGTTGTTTAATTACGCCCTCTTGCCTTTCAGACAGTGCCCTCTGATCTCTGTAGCACTGTGCTTTTTATGAGAATTAGATGTGCTGCTTAGAGAAAAAAATTTATTATCCCTTTCCCAACTTCACTTCTGTGGCTTCCTCTTCCTTGCCTATCGTGCCATTTGCATTGTACTACCTCTTCTTTGCTCTTGTATCCATTTGATTGTTTCCCCATTTTTGCTGGATTTTACTTCCTCGTCACACTCTCTCCCTGCTGCAGATCCACTGCTCCCTGTCCAGTTTGCTTGTTTCCAAGTGCCATTTAATAAAATCCTGACCCTTTCTCCAATGAGATTTTTTTATTGTTTAGTAAAAAATACCTTTGACTAGAAAATATCTTTAATTTAGGAGTTATCAGTTTGGAGCTGGTGAGTAACTGGGGAAAACCCCCTGTATCTCAAGGATAATTATATAGATGAATACCTAACATAAAAAAAAAAAAAAATAATTCCTGAGAAACTGGGCTTTTCTTCAACCCTGGTGTGCGTGCTTGCAAAGATGTGAAAATTAGTGTATTAAAGTACCTGAAGACACATAAAGCATCTCTTAGTTTTCTTCCCAGAGATGTAATATTATTATTCAAGGAAATAATTCTACAGTGCTAAGACCCCTCCTCATTTTGTCTCTGTGCAGTGTACAAACGCCTTTCAAAATGGGCTGTTCTGCCTGTTCCTGGAGCCTTTGGATGATCCTCTCAGGGTCAGGGGGGATTGTTGGGGTGTCCTGGGCAGGGCAAGGATTGCACTGCGTGGTCCTGGTGGATCCCTTGCAGCTCAGCACAGTCTGTAATTTTATGATCATTCTGCGACAAGCTGGGATTTGATTCCACTGCTGCATCTCCCTGGAAAAGTGTTACAGGGAACAGCTTTGACTTGCAGAACTGGAAATGGGTGTCATTCACCTCCTCAGCAGCACCTCTGCCTCTCTTTTACATGATGACATATTATCCTGCAGTATTTTGCCACTTTCTTTCTATCTATCTATCTATCTATCTATCTATCTATCTATCTATCTATCTATCTATCTATCTATCTATCTATCTATCTATCTATCTATCTATCTATCTATCTATCTATCTATCTATCTATCTATCTATCTATCTATCTATCTATCTATCTATCTATGTATCCATTGCATTTATTTATGTATTATTTTTAATTGAGACAATTACACGGTGTGAATTCTCCACTTGCTCATTGTGGTCCTGTTTCTGCCTCTACCACTCCAGCTGACACTTGGCTGTTCTCATCTGGCTTGGTGGAGTCTACAGGCAGAAATACAAAATCAAAGGGAACCCGCTCGCTGAAGTTTTGGAGGAAAATGAAAATAGTGACCCAAAGATTGTATTTCTCACACATTCTTCTTATCTGATTTTATTGCTTTTTCTGAGGAACATGAAAAAAAAAGAAATGAATGAGCCACAAATTCAATCTCTTCCTTATGTTCTTATCACAGACATCTCGGTGTGGGGTGTTTTTTCTCATCTTGTGTTTACTGGAAAATTGGAAAACTGAAAAGCACAAGTATCAAATCTGTCTGCTGACCCAAAACCCCACAAATTTAACCACCCAAACCAGATTATTTACTCTTGTGGCAGGATAAGGAATTTATTTATGTTATTAAATCCATGATTTTGCCTCATATTTAATAAGAAAACAAAATCAAAAACAGCTTCCAAATTATCAGAATTAAAGTGTAATTACGTGTGAACTACCCTGAACTGATGTTCCTGCTGAGCTGGCCTAATCCTGCACCACCTTCCACCCAAATGGAATTGAAATGTAAAAGTCAGGTCTCTGGGCAGCTGAATATTTGGAGAACTTTGGGGGGATGCAAACACCGAAATGATGGAACATTTCCTGAGTGTTCCGTGCTGAACCAAAAATCTTCATGCCTCATAACGTCAGTATAGTTTTTGAACATTTTAAAATTAATATAGTTTTTTGTTCTGAAGCTGAGTGTGACTTAGTGAGGTGGCATAATTCAGAGGGGCTTGGGTGTGGGTCCGAGCTCCTGCTGTGGGATCAGAGCTGTGTTTCCATGCACGGCTCTCTGCAGTCACTCTTTGCACCCTTTCCTGGTGCCTGTGAAAGTCTCTAAGGACAAAATATATACAAAATATAAATCCCCATTTCCAGAATCAGTTGGTTTTCCCCCTCACAGTCCTGGAATGAAGGAGAGAGGTCAAGCTCAGAGCGCAGGCCAAGCTAATTAATGATATCCTTAAATGATGGATGGATATCCTAATACAGAGGCTGCGTTTCGCCCCCTGTGTAGGAAATTCCCCTTAAACCTTTGTGTTGCTTTTTCCGTGTTGTCAGACACTTTCATGTGTATTGATAGAAGGAAATTGATTCTTACTCCTGACCCGACATCTCACTCAGGTGCTTGTGCCAGCGTGCCTGACATGTCTTTGGGATCCTCTCTGGGGCGTGGAGGCGAGGACAGGCTGAGAGGGGCAACATCCCGAGGGAAAAGAAAGGGGCAAATCCCTTCCCAGTGCCTGCTCCTTCCCAAAGAACAGGCTCATATTGGCACTGCTGGCACGCTGTGTCTCTCTTCCGATTAATTTACTGCACGGATGAGATCATTCCCTCTTGCAAGATGTCTTACAAGTGATGGTTGTGAACGTTTGGCCAGGCTGATAGAAAACATTGCTCTGGAAACCAGTATATTCCCATCCCACCACGTGGTGTTTTTTGCTCTCCTGTCAGACCATACACAGGCAGCCGGTTTGCATCAGCCCCCGGTGCCCACTTCCAAACTGCTGCCCAAGTGGGGTGGGATAGTTGATATGGGGGATCACGTCCTTATAATGGGAGCTCTGCCCTGTTCATCATCATGGCTGGGCTTGGTGAATGAAAATTTGGGCAGGGCTCTACCCACACTTGCTGCAAGCACGCTGGTGGGTAAAGAGGCCGATGCGAGATGGGCAATGTTGACTGCAAAAGGCACAGCAGAACGTCTCCATAGGTGGTGTTGGTGAGGCACGGCTCTTTCTGCCTTGTGTTTTCTCCTCCAGACTGATTTTGTGTGCATTCTCAAAGGAATCAGCAGCGTTATGGATGGTGTGTCTCCATGTGTTCCGACTGGAGGCCAGAGTGGACCACTGATGGTAGTCAATATGGCCAAGGCTGAGGTACTGTTTCAGGGAGTCCTTGTATCTCCTCTTTGGGGCTCCTCTCTTGCGGCAGCCGGTGGCAAGTTCCCCATAGAGCACGATCTTAGGGAGGTGGTGATCCTCCATCCTAGAGATGTGCCCTGCCCAACACAGCTGCATTCTCAGCAGCATGGCCTCAATACTGGTGACTGCTGCCCGTTCAAGGACAGACACATTGGTCACATAATCAGACCAGTGGACCTGCTTTGCAGAAGCTGCTGAGCTTTGTGGGCTGGAGGTCAGTTTGAAGAAGACAGAAGTTCTCTTCCAACCTGCACGTCAGGAAGCCTTCCATCACCCCCACATCACCACAGGTGAATCAGAACTCAAGTCAGTCCAGCAGTTCACCTATCTGGGAAGCATCATTTCCTCGTGTCCAGTGCAAAGACTTACCATAAACTCCTAAACGCCCTTTCAGCTGCATGGGTTGGCACAAGGTCAGGGCCCAGAGCCTCATCCCACCCCAGGGCCAGTGGGAGCAGATGCTCATTTGGTCCCAAAAGATCCAGTTGCAGCCGAGTGCACTTTGTGAGTCAGTTTGAGTTTGAAATTTCGTTTTATCTGTGTGTTTTGGGTTGTTTTTTTTTAAGCTCCACTTCTCTGAAGGAATGCTCTTGTGTACCCTGCTTAGCGATTCCTTGCTATTCCAGCATCATAACAACGAGGTTTATTATGTTCTAACCCAGCGTGTTGTGACATTATTGCAAAATTATTGTTTTGTTTCTCCTAAACTCAAGGTTTTTTTGTAACAGCAATAATAATAAAAGACATAGAGGCGGATGAATTATCCACCGCATCGAACTGCAGCACAACAGAATCTGAGAGGGCTGAGAGAGTAAAACAGGGAAATATCTCAATTTACGAGGGAAACACTAACACACACTAAACTTTTGCTACACTGTTCCTCATCTGATCTTTAGTTTTCTCTTCGCGAGCAGACAAGACTCACACTTCTCAGGTGATAAATTTTAACCAGATTACAGGGATATTCAGCACAGGATTTTCTGGAACGCATAAATTGCATTTTATGTGCAGATTCAGGCTCAGAGAAAAGCAGTACTTCTCAGTGTGGTAAGAGATGAATTTCCAAATGAATAAATAATCACTCTCGGTGCGCAGCTAGATAATAGCTGACTTCTTGTGTGATATATCAGGTAGAATAATCTGAAATTAGATGGTTGCTGCTGACGACGTGCACCCGGTGCTTTTCAATATACAGTTCTTGGGAGGTTTACAACGTCAGCCACCGCAGTTGGGGGAGCTGTCCCTTGTTTCTGTTTGCACCAGGGGGTGGTTGGACCATCTGAAGGCACAGCAGGAAGGCACATTGGTGTCTGCTTTGCGCCGGAGTTAAGGTTTGTCTCATGCCGAGACCACGGGAAGGAGGATGAGGACGATGGTGTGGCAGGGGGAGCTCCAGGGCTGGACCTGCTCAGCTTTCACAGGTGTGGATGTTGGCACATCTCATCTGCTGTGGCCTCTGCTGGGGGAAATTCCCCACCTGGGAGCCCAGTTCCGGAGCTGCTCCGGGATTTTTGTGCCAGCTGGGAGGCTTTGAGGGATGGTTTGTCTCAAACCCTTGGTGGCTTTCCTTCTGGTGAGAAGATTCCAATCCAGGTTTCTACCTGAGCCCCCGAGGTGCAGTGCATGATCCGCCTTCCCCCTCTGAAATCCAACTCCTGTGGACACGAGGAGCACAGATAACTGAGAGCTGTCTGAAGAACCTCCTGGGTAAGAGGGTGGGGATATTAATTGTCGGTCACTGTGGCAAGTATTTCTGTCCCACCAAAGGTTGTGTCTGTCCCTGGAGACAGGCCATGCACTGTGACAGCTGCTGCCTTGTGCTGGGCCACACAACCCTCTGGATTTCCCTGCGTTCAGGGCACCTCAAGGGCTTTCTCTGCCCTGGCTTTGGAGGAGGTTGGCACCTTTGGGCATCCTGCCTATTTGATACCCTGCCCACACCAAAGCACGGCCCCTCCAAACAGGACCCTGGTGGGCTTGGGGGTGTGTGAGTGCCCTGCTCTGGCTCTCCAGCTGGGTGGCTCCATGTCCAGCTGTTTCTCGAACACCTCCAGGGATGGTGATTCCACCACGTCCCTGGGCAGTCCCTTCCAGTGCCCGGCCACCCGTTCCATGGTGAAATTCCTCCTGATGTCCAAAAATACAACTTAGGCAGATCTTTTTTCCTTTCCTTACCATTCATCTGCCTTATGCTCCGTGTCCTCATCGGATCCTTTTTGTGCTTTCCTGTGTGTGGGATTAACACGAATCCTCACTTTGTACCACAGAATTTTGAAGACAATTTAGCTTTGATTAATTCCAGTTACAAGTGGTTTGGAAACACCCACGAGGGATGGTTACCCTACAATCTCTGCTAAATCCCAAAGTTCCTGGGATGGGAACATTAATCATCATCTTCTCAATTGCACGGGATAAAATGCAGGCTCGCTGATTATGAGGGAAATAATTTTTATTGGCTGCAATTGGGAAAGTAATGCTTAAGGAAAAAGTACTTTGCTGTGCAAACATCCTTGAGGAATGTAGGGGAAAAAGCCCAGGCCAACCTACAGGATTTTCCTTCCATTCATCCCCTCCTCCTTCCAGCTTGTTTGGTGTCACAGGAGGCTGTGGAGAGGTGCTGTCTTGGATTAGCTGATGCACCTGGGAAAAAGATGGTCAAGAGTTCAGATTTAGTGTGAACATCCCTGCTCTGCCTTCATCCCCAGCCTTCTTCGAGGTCTCAGCAATAAGGTACCCTGCCAATGGGTTTCTGCCCTTAATAAAGATTACTGCAGTTAATTTGATTATGAATTAAACTGTCATTGATTCTCTGGCATTGTAAGTAGACTCACAATGACGATGTGATGAAGTCATCGAAGGGATCCATTGCTTATTTTGTCCCCCCTGGTTCTGTATCAGGTTTCCCCAAATAAAGCAGCATTTTCCTGTCCTAACCCTCCAGCTCTCTGTGGATCCTGAGGCTTGAGGGGTTTTCTTCCCTGCCACTCACCATCACTATGAGTAGCCAAATGATGCCCTCAGGTCACTCGGTGCAACCCTGGCACCTTCAGAGCGAGTCCAGAGATGTACAACCTGATTAGACAGGAGGAGTTTGCACAGGTTTCTCCAAAGGCACAGTCTGAAAGCAGTGGAGAGATACAGAATATTTCATGAGCTGCAGAATATCCTTCAGCCGATGCTGGGAAGGACCCAGCGGTACTGCCAAAGCCCTGGTAGAACTTTGAAGACAGAAGAAAATATTTAGAAGGAAAATATAAGATGAAGAGAGAAGAAAATATTTAGAAGGAAAATATAAGATGAAGTAAGCAGGGCGGAGTAATTACATGGCTATGGTCCATTTCTGCAGCCCACTTAATTCACATTTTCTTATCAACATTTGAATTAATCCAAGGTTTCAGTAAAATAAAGAGTTACCAGAGCTGCTGGTGACTTACATTTGCACGGTGCATCTTTTATGTGTCTCTACTGAAGAGGGCATTTTGAAGCACAGCATCCCAGGGGGTTCAGGCACCAGATTAAGAGATTCTCAGCAGTGCTAAGCAAAAGCAAACACCAGAAATCACACGTCACGAAGGACAATGAAGGATATATTAAAGGCAGCTTAATTTTTAATAAGAGTTCTAATTACTTTTTCTCAGCTATATCAACATTACGGCAGGAAACCGAAAGGCTCCTCACCTTACGTGTCCTTTTCAAAAGTGCCCTCCTCGCTTTGTGTTTTCAGACCTTTTCTGGGAGGGAAGTGCTCAGTAAGTTCGCGGGGCTGGCAGTGCTGCTGTGCCGGCTGTTCTTTGTGCCCCAGAGCTGCCGTCCCGTTCCACCTGTGGAACCAGGCAGGGGTCAGTGTCTCTGGAGGAGAAAATCCACGCCAAGCTGACCGGAACCCCAGTTCTCAGTAGTGTCCTTGGGCTCTTGTCACCCTTTGGTCAGAACTGATGAAGGTCAGTAAAACTTGTGTCTGATCAGACCGAAATCATTTCTCCGAGTGGCTCTGTAAATTAAAGTGTTTGCTCCGTGGCGAGCACCAAGGGAAGACAGATTGTAGCTCGTTCGCCATAAAAGGTCAGCAGACCCAAATGAAAATGCAAAAACATCAATTGTTTCCATTCACTAATCACATATAATTGGTCTGGCTCACCTGAACTAGAACACATTTGTTATTATAATGCATAATTAAAGTTCTTTTCATTTTGCTGCTTTCCACTTGCAATTATCTTTCTTTTAACAAATGCTTGAGAAGAAAACTTCTTGTAAAAGTGAAGATACATTTGACAAATTAGTGTAATTAAGAAAATGTCCCTGAAAGAGGAAAAACTCTGTAAGTATGAACATTTTCAGTTCCAAGTTACTTTAAACTGTCCTCTGTGACTTCCATGAGACAGAAGAAATTCAGATTTTGTCTCCTATGGATGCATCCAATTTTCTGTTTGATTTTAATATGCTACCAGGCATATTGGGGGAACAACCTCCGGAGAGAAATCATTAAAGGACAGGGCTAAATTCTGATTTTGGCTAAGTTCAGCTTTAAAATAAAACAAGTAAAGACAGCAATAAATGACATAAATGACATTCTTTCCAGTAGACTGACATAATTCCCGTGAGTAACTTGAGGAGATAACATAAAGCAACTGAGCAGTAGATGTTTTAGTGTCCAACAGCACTAAAGAGGTGCAATATATAACAACACATTTCATGTTGTCCACTGCTGTGGGATATCTTTTTGATGCTACACATCCTCTCTTAGTAGGGAGAATACAGATAGCAAGAGCACAGAGCTCAGTTGCTGAATCTTTCCCAGCCTTTTCTTTTCTTTTCTTTCTTTTTTCTTTTTNGATCTTGGTGTTGCTAATTTCTGGATTTTTTTTTTTTTTTTTTTTTTTTTTTTTTTTTTTTTTTAGTAGATAATTAAAATTTCTGGGCTTCCATCTGCACACTGACAAAACTGCACGTGAGGGGCGAAGGTGTCCAGGTCAGCAGGGCTGAAACTTGCCTGTCTTTGTTTTGCTTTTCACTTCTCCATCTTCCCATTTTGGTTTTGCCCCTGGAAAAATAGATTTGTGCCCTTCTTTCCCCCGTTGCTCTTTGGTGGGAATGCCCCTCAAACACGCAGGGTCCCCCACCCCTCCTGGGTTTTCCCAATCCCATCTCCTCCTTTGCAGCTGAGCAGGGGCCACATCGTGCTTAGACAAAGTGGATTCAAGGAAAAGATGATGTAATGCCCTTTGGGAGACTAGAAGGGGAAAAAAATCCACACCAGTCGAAGGTCTAAAGTGAGGTCACATATTCGGGTGAAGCAGAAGGTATTGCTTTCAGGTATTTAAACTCACTCAGTGTGGGCTGGGCTTTAACCACCGAACCAAAGGCTCTTGATCCAAATCAAATACCCCAGGACATTTCGCTCCTCTGCCCAAATAGCCTTCTGGAGACTTGCATACGATGGGTTTAATCATCTATTAAATCTATAAATCTGAGCCCGTGGGCTCATGAGAGCCACAACAAGCCACTGATCCTCTGCCACCACAGTGCTCCTCTAGTGAGATACACCGAGAGCTGGAATTAAACGATGACAGGATGAGAGACTCAGGTTGGACATCAGGAGGAATTTCTTGCTGGAAAGGATGGCCAGACATCGGCAGGGGCTGCCCAGGGAGGTGGTGGATCCCCAGCCCTGGAGGTGTCCAAGGAAGGACTGGCCGTGGCACTTCCCCAGTTTGCCAAGCCCATCCCCAGAGGAAAATAAGGTCAATTTGAACGGAGCAACCCCTTTCAAACCAAGTCAAAGAAAGGAACCACCTCGGCTGACTGCCTGTCATCCGTGATTACAGCCCGTGCGATCCATTAAGGTCTAAGTTAAATCTCACGTTCTGAACGACCTGTATTTTGTCTTTTCCTGGAGTTACTTCCTGTAACTTCCAGCTAATTTGAAATAATGATGAAAGTCGGTAGTGGGTTAGAGAATCATTAATATCTTCAGGGATCTGAGATTAAAGATTATGATATTAAGAAAACGCATGCAGTCATTAATGTAATTTGGAAGTGTAAAGCCTGTCTAATCTAATTTACTATATTACAGTACGAGGTATAATTTTGACTAATTAAATGTCTCTAATCTTTTTACTAGCCTAAGCTTCAATTAACCAATACTTTGTTAGGATAAGATTAAACACCTCAGTTTGCAAGGAAAACCTTAAAAAAGTTTAGCATCCCGATATCAACTGGAGCAACGAGGGGCAGGGACACCCAGGGCCATTGCAGAGGATCAAAGTGTGCTTAGCGATTGATTGCAGCATTTACATAACAAGCACTATTCAAGCGGTCAAAGGGATTTAATAGAATGTTACAAGCACCTTCCTTGGGTGGCACCGTTTTCCTGAATTTAGGGTGTAAAACAAGCAAATGCCTTTATTCTTGTCTGTTCGTGCAGCACACAACGGGACGCAGTTTAAGGTTCACCTTCTGTGGGTTTTCACCGCAGAAGACAAAGGGTAAGAACGATTTCTGTGTGCAAACAGGAGGCTCTGCAGAGAGAAAATGCAGCGTGACTGGAAGGCAATTTATGAAAATCCTCAACACCGTTAACCGTAGAAAGAAAGTTGCATTTCCAGCCCAGGGAATGTATCAGACAGGACAGGATATAATAATGATAAACAAACGAGAAAGCAGAAAACTTCTTTGCAGCAACAAGAGGAGGCATCAGAGCAAAGCCCTGCTTCAAAATGTGGCTGCGATCAGATATTTCACGCAGCACAGCAGCAATTCATATTTAAGGCTTGTCAAATATACCCATTCTCTGTATAATAAAATACCCCCAAAGCAACACAAACAGTTTTTAAACAGTCACCAAAGGAGAGGCAAGCGCCTGGAGATCATTGCCTGTCGTTGCCCGCTGAGTGATGAGCCCATATAAACCCAACTTCCCTTCCCTGAGGAGCCGCCAGGAATCCTGAGCAGCCCATCCTTTCCCTCCCTCACCCCACCTGAACCAGCACCACTTTTTTTAGGAAAAGGAGGAGGCAGGGGTGGAAGAGAGGACTCTTCCCCACTCCCTCCCCAATAAGAGCTTATCTTTTAATTTGTGGGGACGAGGGAGCCTGCTGGGATGGGCGGCTGCTCCACAGCCTTAAAGCTCACACTGCCTTGGATTTGTTCCTTCACATCCACATCTCCATGGGCTGGTTGTGTCCTTCAGCCTTTCCATCCCTTTATATCACACCCCTCCACGCCACCAAAAATGGCTTTTAGAGAGAGAATCCTTGTTCTCTTGCAGCCTTTATTTTGCTCTCCGATCAAGCCTTTTTCATCTCTTCTCTGCTCAGAAGACAGGTTTTCCCAGCTCCTGAGAGCCTTGGCAGGCTGTCTCTGCACACCTTTTTGGAATGCAGAGGTGATGAGGATTGTGTGCCATCTCCCTGGCGAGCTCTCCCCAGGACTCACGGGCATTTTCCTCTTTCTAGGGGATGGAACTAAATAGAGGCATCCACAGATTTCATTTTCCTCCCTCGTGGGAGCTCAGTGAAATAAGAAAATGCATTTCTCCACCAACACCACTCCGCTGCAGTTCTGGCAGTTTCTCTGAGCCCCAGAAACTGCTCTTCATTCCAAAGGGAACGTTCCCTTGGAGCAGCAGCTGTGGAAGTTCAGTCTCACTCCCAGGTAAATCTGGCTGCTTCTTGTCCTGTCCCCATCTGGCTGCTGGTGGCGTCCAACAGAATCAGGGGCTCCTTCTGCGAGAGCCTCAGGCAGAGGACAAGCTTGTCAGGGGGAGCGGAAGGGAGGATGACTCCCTTAGTCACTGAGAAAGGAGAATTCAGAAAGGCCACTGGTGGTGGTACCTTCAGGTCGATGGCTTTGGAGGGGTTTCACTTTAGTGTTTCAGAAATTGGGGTGGGTTCATAAATTACGACCCTGCTGAGAGAAGAGGAAGGCAAGTGCTCCCCTTCATCCCACCCCAGAACCGCTCGGGAGCATCCCTGAGAGCTGCACTTGATTCTGCTGCTGAAAGGCAAATAAACAACCACTTTGGGCTCTGTCAGAGCTTCAGTTTTCTAGCGGTGCTTGACTTTTGTGTAAAAAGTGCTTGAAAATGCTTCAAGCCCTTTTCTTTTTATTTGTTTGTTTGTTTTAAAAGGTGTTTGGTTTCAAATCTGTCCTGGCAGCATTTGTTCTGTTTTGGTGTTCTCTGCAGGCAGAATCACAGAATGGAAGAACGGGTTGGGTTGGGAGGGACCTTAAAGCTCATCCAGTGCCATCCCCTGCCACGGGCAGGGACACCTCCCACCAGCCCAGGTTGCTCCAAACCTGGTCTTGGACACTTCCAGGGATCCAGGGGCAGCCACAGCTTCTCTGCCCAGCCTGTGCCAACCAGCCAGGAATTTCTTCCCAACATCCCATCCAATCCAGCTCTGACAGTTTGAAGCCATTCCCCTGGTCCTGTCACTTATCCAAAGGCCTCTCCATCTCTCCTGTAGGCTCCTTTCAGAAAGGGATACAGTCAGAAGCATTTAATACAACCCATATGAATAAACTCTCTTTTGCAACCCCTGATGGAATAGCACTTAATAATTTTTTATGCTTACTACCATTCCCTATTCCTTGCAATTTTGACTTAACAGACCAAAGCTGGGCTATGAAGCATACAAACAAAACGCAAGGAATTTTTTTCCCCTTGAAAACAATGTGGTTGAAAAGCATTTTCCTAACCCTTTATAGTGTAATGTACCATTTCATGCATGTTTACAGTAATTGTTTTTATTTGGATGCCTGATTTAGCAAGGTGTAGCACCGAGCAGTACTGCCTGTTTTGATCACTGCAGTGGAACATAAATGATCGAATTAAATGCGTGTGATTGCCCTAAATATGACTGTGGTAGAAACAGAAGTTAGAGCAATTATCGCAAAATGAAGTTAAACCAGAAACACAAAAGTTTCTGTAGCATAATTGCAAAAGTATTTCCATGAGGTAACCTGGATGCTACACAGCCCTGGTGTGTCACTTGCAGTGCTTTAAAAATGTTGTTTTCACTCCAAAGCACTTTGTAAGAAAACCAGTCTTTGCCCACTGCTGAATGAAAGCAATACCTGTCATAATGTGCAGGAGGTTTTTAGCAGTGGCTTGGGCCAAGGATGGATAAAAGAAGTTGTATGGAATAAAAATGAGGATGTGGGTGGAGACAAAACCTCTGCCATGAATCGGAGCTGGCCGTGGCTCTGGGTGGAATCCTCCCAGTGGAAAGAAGTGACAAATGGCCTTTATTTTCCCCTAACAGTCAGAAGTACTGTTATTTTCTGCTTTCTCTGAGCACTGGCGTGACAGAAAATCCATTCAGTGCTGAGTGAGAGCAGTGTCAGCTCCTGAGTCATCCCCAGCTCCCGGGTTTGCCCTGGAAATCTGCCACTCCCGAGGTGGCCAGGGCTGACTGCCCCGTCTCAGCCCGCAAGGATTTGAGGAAGGCATTCCTCCTGTAAGGGAATTTTTGGAGGTGACGTGGGCCAAAAGTTCCCTGTGTATGGAAACCTTAGAGAAAACACACTATTGCTACCGAAGGGGAATGATCAGCTCCTGATAGCAACCCGTGAAGAACTAGGTTTGTGTATCATAACAGCAGGGATATTTATAAATATATTTAAAAAGCAGGAGGGGACATAGCAGGCAATTGTGCTTCCAGAACATAAGTCAAGTGTGTATTATTAAGCCTAAATAGCCTGGATTAATCAGATGTCATACTGGCACTTCTAATAATGACTTACATTGCAAATTCCATTACCTAGCTTTACCAGCCAGGAGAGAAGCTACAGAAGATCAATTAAACAAACAGGAAATTATCGTTTTTCTTTATAGCCCATGACTTTCAGCACTTACAATGGTGCCAAGATCCTGAAAATTAAACAGGTATTTGCATAAGATTAATAACTCCCTCGCTTTCTGCTTCAGTCACTGTGGCTTATTTAGGACCCCGGAGTTATCTAATGCCTGCTGGAAGGGCTGGGGGTGATGAGAGTGAATTAAAAATGGTTTAATATGTCAGAAGGGATCACAACATTTTAACATGGCTCTCTGACGTTTATAAATGCACCTGCAGCACCCCAGAGATTAATGAGCACGATCACAGCAGAATTAAAGCAGGATGCTGCCTACCATGTTCACCAGAAGGCTTCCCTGCCCTGGAGCATCCCTGGCCCGGGAATGGGTGGGAGTGACCTCCTGAGGGGCCTGCAAGGAAGGTGCCTTCAGGTTTTGGAGACAACACCCCCCGTGTCCCATCCGTAGGGAGCTCCTGTTTGAAGGCCAAGCTGGGTTACCTGCTGCACCTTCAAAGAGAACTCATTTTCCTGGCTGTATCATGAGTGTATTTGAAAGGATACTGGTCAGAAGGATTTATTCTGCCCCACAGAAGGAAGCCAGGGTGAATTTTGTCTCCTTTCCCCCCATGGCACTGAGAGCACGGGGTTTCTGCCACCAGCCACATGGCACAGGAGATGGCACAGGAGGTCTCAGCTGCACTGAGCTCCTGCAGCTCAGAGCCTGCACCAGGCTGGGTGGGCAGCAGCTTTTGGGGTCCCACGTGGTCCCCTCCCTTCCCTGCCACATCTGAACAACACCCATCTCTGTCCGTCTGCACGGCCAAAGATCCTTCCCCTTGGGGAGATCCTTCCCCTTGGGGAGATCCTTCCCCTTGGGGAGAGTTTTCCAGAGGCACAACAGCAACGGTGCTGCCACAGGCACAGCATCCCTCTTGCGACAGCAGGGCTCGTGAGCACTAAAACCAATCGATACAGGGGGAAAAAAACAAACAGGTTGGCTTGGCAGTTGGAGGGGAATCAACATTTCTTGTCACTTACTGGGTCCAGCTTCGCACGGACCGAATAAATGATGTGGTTGTTACTCCTGGAGCTGCTTAGCAACACTTTGAGGGAAGAGAGAACTTCCTCCTCCTTTCAGCACCGGCTCCTCGCAGGATGCTCGGCCAGATGGTGCACAGAAGATTACTGGGAAAGGCTTTTTGAGATAAACCAGGAGCCTGGACAACCTGCTGCAGTTCCAGGTGCGTTATCTGCTAATCCGTGGCAGGAGATGATTCCAGAGGAAAGTGCTACTGAGTCTGCCCCTGAAAAACCAGCCCATTTCTGCGTGTGTCTGTGTGTCTGTGTGTCTGTGTGTCTGTGTGTCTGTGTGT
>VWZG01008820.1:541188-557187 GCA_013396735.1 Grallaria varia
TTGCATTATTCCACCAATGCAATAAAGTTCCTGTCCTATTTTTGGAACAATATGATGTCGTTTCTTTGACCTGCCTCTAACTTCACGATGACAGAACCTCAGCTCTGAAGGAAGTTTAGCCTGTGCTTTCAAATTAATTTTTTTTTAACATACTTTGAATAAAACATTAATTCCCTCTCCTTTTTGGATGGAATTCCTGCTTTTTAACACCTTTTTTATTGATTTCAGAACGGTTTCCCAGAAGTTTTTCTGCCTGGCATTCTCTGGTAGTACCAAATGGGAGATATGGTGAAAAACATTAGTGAGGTCCCACTTCAAATATTTCAATTGATTTCAGTTAGAATTCATCCACTAAACCCTGCCCTATGGTAACCTGTCCTAGAAGATGTTTGGTATATTTCTGGGATGTGCCATTATGCAAGCCTGTGTAAACGTATATTATAGTATCTTTATCAGTACCACGTTATTTGCATTGGATTTCACCGTAGCTACAAGTGTCTCAGGAAAAATGAAAAAAAAAATAAAAATTCAAAAGCAAAGCCAGGGATAAGTTTCAGAATGGAAGCTCGGTAGGCAATAAAGATCTTATTTTGATAAGTTGATTAGTCCATGACGTTGGGCCCTGGTGATTACGAGCAGTTTGCAGAGGTCAGTACAGGGGATCTGTCAGAAAATACAAAGTGATTTTGAGCAGAGAACCTTTTCCTACAGCTTAATAAATGTTGCATCCCTTAGTTGAGGGAGTGCCTCAGCTCTCAGTGTTTCATCCCCTCGCTGCCTGAGCAGCTCACGCTCCGCATTCCCACTCACCTGAGGGGCTCAGGATGGAAGAATTTACAGGTGGAGAAATCCCCTTTTGTTCTTTGCCAAGAAAATGAACAGCCCTGCCAAGATTTTCCAGCTACGTGGTGGTTTCATAGCACAGCAAAACCCCCACGAGCTCTGTGTTTGGGTTTCCTGACCCCTTTGCATATTCAACACTGTTTCTCAGGAAGGTGGAGGCTGTCCCTCCTTCACCATAATACCTTTTTTTTTGGTTGTTGTTGTGGTCCTGTTATTTTTGACTTAATGGTGGCCCTATTTCCTTTATGTAAGTCTACAATTTTCAAATAAAATTCTATAATACGTATAGCCTATGCTTCCTAAATCCAAATGCTGGAACATGAAAACAGTTTTTAGAACAACATTAACAAAGATCTATCTTTCTTATGTGTACTAAAGGCACCACACTGGTGTTTTGAGGCGAGAGACCATAAGTTTGCCAGAGCAACAGCCCCCAGGGAAATTATGATAACAATAAAACACATATTTAATGAAAGATTTTGAAGAATTTTAAAGCCACGTTGCAAAAAGATATACAGCGATTGTGTAATTACTGTTTAACTTTGGGGTTTTTTTTGAGAGGACTTCAACTAAGGCTCTAATTTTATGGAAGGGATTTGCCAGAGACAGATTAGTCTGGGAACGCTTTACAGCACATAACCATCTTTTTGTGGGATAATCAGGTAGGCAGAGGTCTAAATCTCAAAAAATGCCCTGACATCCATTTGCTATAAATTGTACCTGTAATTATTTGCAGGCACAGAATTGCCTTTCCTGGAATTACACTGAATTACCTGCCAGCTCCTTCTCCCCTCTGTAGTTCTCTGTCGTAGGCAGGTGATAGAAATTCCAAATATTTTTAATTCCTTATGCCACAATGGTGGCAACATCCACTTAGATGCAAAGCTCCCAGCTTTGCCTTAAAATTGCAATGCAAATACCCGGGACAGACAAACAGGGAGATCAGGATTTGAATCTGTAAATGGAAAGGAGATGCTGTGGTTTTACCCACTGTCCTGCATCCCTCCTGGCACTAAAAATGGGAATATTTGGCATTATAAATGGGAATACTTGGCATTATGAATGGGAATACTTGGCGATATAAATGGGAATATCTGACATTATCAATGGGAATACTTGGCATTATAAATGGGAATACTTGGCATTATGAATGGGAATACTTGGCATTATGAATGGGAATACTTGGCATTATCAATGGGAACACCTGACATTATCAATGGGAATACTTGGCATTATAAATGGGAATACTTGGCATTATCAATGGGAATACTTGGCATTATAAATGGGAATACTTGGCATTATCAATGGGAATACCTGATATTACAAGCAGGAATACCTGATATTATAATACCAGCCTTCGTGAAAAGCAGAAGCTGGCCACAATCCAAAAGAAAAAGAGGGAATATATAAAAATATGTAAAATGCATATTCTCTTTTCAGAACTGAACCGTGCACCGAGACAGATCCTCAGAGAATACATTTGCAAGGAACTAGTGTGCAGGAACTCTGCTTTTTCTGTTTACTCCTTGCTACCATTCCTGGGGAGGAGGTGCTGGAATCTGCAGGGGACAAGATGCACAGCACGGGCCAGCCAGAGCTGGCTGTAAATGTTCTCACATTGAGAGATCAATTAAACCAGCGTTCCATTTGCTGTGAACCCCCAAAGCAGCGCAAGGAGGACGGGTGTCCATGTGAAAATAAAAGTGGGAGAAGAGCCTGGGTGATGCCCTGCAAGGGAACAGCTCAGCCTGGAGAAGAGAATTCTCGGGGCTGACCTCATAGAGGTCTTCCAGGACCTGAACTTACAGGAAGGGTGGAGAGAGCATTTCCAAGGGCCTGGAGCGACAGAGCAAGGGGGAATGGCTTCAGAGCATCAGGGAGTGGGGTTACATGGGATCTTGGGAAGGAATTGTTCCCTGTGAGGATGGCACAGGGTGGGCAGAGGAGCTGTGGCTGCCCCTGGATCCCTGGGAGTGTCCAAGGCCAGCTTGGATGGGGCTTGGAGCAGCCTGGGCTGGTGGGAGGTGTCCCTGTCCATGGCACGGGGTGGGATGAGATGGGCTTTAATGTCCCTTCCCACACAACCCGTTCTCTGTTTCCATGATCATCTGCATTATTTCAGCTAAAGACCACTTCTCCCACACTGCTGCCTAGAAAAGTTATCCAGCTCTTTACAGGACAACAGGAATTACCCTCCAGGCTGGAAGGGACCTCGGGATAAATCCTGACTGTCACTCTGCAGCAAGTTTCAATGTGAATATGATCCTCAAAGTCAGGTTTTCCCAAAAATCCTTCTCTTTTGATGAAACTCTTGGCTGCTGTAAACACCTTCCCGTGGAGCAGAGCTCGTCCTTCCTCGTGCCTTTGTAGTTACTGGAGCTCCACAGTGACTTTTAATGTTTAAAAAGAAAAAGAAAATAGAAGTGTCAAACTTTGAAGGGGCGAGGGGAACTCAGCGCGTGCTGGGTTGTGTCTCTGAGCCATTTTGCAGGAGGTGCACTTTGCTGGATGAGGGAAATTGTGATTTATCACCACCGAGTCTGAATAATGCAAAGGAATCACTTCCATAACAAAAGTCCCCATAGGAAGAAACATTTTATGCCTTTAAAAAAAAAAAATTCTTTAATCTGGAAACCCCCATTTCTTCCCACAGATGATTGAGATATAAGAACAACTCCAACACATGCATGATTCAAATAGTCTTTTTAAATAAAGTCTTTTGATGAAATAAGGGAATTAAACATCAAAACCAACATCTACCCATTGCAAAAAAGTCCCTGGTGTGCCAACTGGTCAGCTGAGCAGTAGAGAACTGACAGCTCCATCACTCAATTAATTATCCAAATGTTTCAGAACGTGAGATAATTTTATTAAAACACTGATATCAGAGTTATTAAGAAAATTCTTCTCAGTCTCATACCTCCATAAAATGGACTTAATCCAGGCCTATCTGCACTTTCTCTCTTTGTTTTGTTGTGGTTTTGGGGTTGGGTTTTTTTCCCTAGTGCCGACAACATAATTTCATGTGCTAAGAGGAGAAAACAGCCTCATTAATAGGACATCAAAGCAAAGCCGGGCCACGCTGTGTTTTAAACTAAAAGACAAAACAGTGGTTTCTCCCTGTCCTTTTCCTCTTCGCTGTAAATCTACCTCAGCAATATTCCAAAGGCGTGAAACCTGGAAAATCCTGCGTTCCCAGCAGTGCTTCCCAGCGAGACACAATTGAGAGTCCACGGGAAGGTGCCAGACCCCTTAAAATCCGGCCGTGATTTATCTCCTTGGGACGTAAATGACACCAAGTGCCACCAAAGGTGCCCCATCTCTGCCCTCCTCAGCTGGCAGGGGAGAGAAAATGCCCCGAAAGGCTCCTGGCTTGGGGTAAGGACAGGGAGGGGTCACTCCAGCCATGGGGGAAATGGGGCTTGACTTGAGGGGGGAAATGAGTTGAATTTATTACTGAGCAAAGCAGAGTGGAAAGTAACTAAGAACTAAATCTGAGAATACGGAAAGAACATCCCGTCCTTTTCCAGGCACTTTCCACATCTCCCCATTTTCGGTGGAGAAAAAAAATCAATAAAAAAAAAAAAAATAGAGGGAAAACGACCTGACTGGTGTTTGCATTGCTTTGGCACAACCCACCCCGATTTTTAATTTCCAGTTTGATGAGTATCATAGAAAAAGTTCAATTCACGCCATGGTTTCCTTCATTCATTTGGCTTGATGTGGGGCATATGGGAAGAATTCCTTCCAAGGCAAAAAAACATCGTGAAATTGATTTGTTTCATTTTTGTAAAAAACCTACAACCTCTGCGCTAGAATATTTATCCACATTCATTTATTTATTTTTAATTCTGGAAAAAAGCCTCAGACAAGGGAGCTGTTCGTTCAGAGGGCACGGCTGAAAGGGTTTGCAGCTCAGATGAAGAATTTGCCACGTCAGGGCAGGGAGAAATGGGGTTTTCTGGCACCCTGCTGAGAGGGACGTGCTTTTCTGCTGGTTTTCCCCCCCAGACTCCTCGAACATTTACCATCTGGACTCGTTTGCTATTTAAAAGGTATCTGGTTGCCATATAAAAAAAATATTTTAAAGTTATACGCCCCTTTGAAAAGGTACAAAATATACTCCAGGAGCTAAACAGAAAATGCTTGCAAAAAAAAATCAAAAAACAAATGGGTGAGGAAACACGAGTTTGGCAGTCAGAAAATTTTTGATGGCCTTCATTTCCTTCAAGTTTCCCCTGCTCTTAATTTTTTTGCCAGTTCTTATACATTAATTGAAAAGTATTAAGGACCAACAGCAATTTCTTATATTAATAAGTTAATTCAGCTCACTGCTGAAGCTTTATTGAACAGAAATGGATTCTAAATGCCCAGTAATGTATTTTTACTGCCTTTTTCTACAATGCAAACCTTTACCTCTGCTCACAAAATAGTGCCTAGGACAAGAATGTAGCCGTAATTAAGAAAATCCATCTGTCGGAGTTCACAAAAGGCAAATTTCACAGAGTCATTAAGGCTGGAAAAGCCCTCTAAGGTCCAACTATTCCCCAGCACTGCCAAGGCCACCACTACCCCATGATCCCAAGTGCCACGACCACACAGCTTTTACGCCTTGTCTGTTCTGGGGCTGGAAAACTCTTTCCATGAGGAATTTTTCCCTAATATCCAATGTAATCCCTCTGCAGAGCCTTCCTGCCCTCCAGCAGATCAACACTCCCACCCAGCCCCGTGTCCTCTGCCCAAGGGCACCGTGGACCCCCTTGTATGCAATTTAATAGTCTGAAACAATTTGATGTTTCAAAGATTGAATTTGCTGCAGTGAATACAAAGGCAAAGGTTTGTCTCCGAAAATACTCCATATTTTGGAATGTAATAATCATTAGGGAGCGCAGAAGAATCAAAATGCAGGTTTACAAGACACCCACACTTTGAAAAGTGGGAAATTTCACATGCAGGTTGTGCAAACTCTTTTAACTCTTTTCCTTAACGAGGCTTAGTGTTTGCTCTCCTCTCAAACTCATTTAGATAATTCCTATTTAATACTCCTTTAAATTCCAGGTGGTTTTCTGTAAGGCTTTCCCTGAGCATTCAACCCATATTTGACATCTGCTTGTCCCGCAGCACCCAGGTGAGATGGCACATGCACAGACAATATGTCTAAATAGCCTGAAACCAGCAGAGGGGACATCCTGGTTCTGAGCCAGAGCATTTCTTGGTCCCTGGATTGCAGGGATGGCACTAGTGCTGTCATCACTCTCTAGAACCACCTGGAGGGAGGTCATAGCCAGGTGGGGGTTGGTCTCTCCTCCCAGGCACTCAGCAATAGGACAAGGGGGCACGGGCTTCAGCTCTGCCAGGGGAAATTTAAGTTGGATATTAGAAAGAAATTCTTTCCAGAGAGAGTGCTCAGGCATTGGAATGGCCTGCCCAGAGAGGGGGTGGATTCACCGTCCCGGGAGGTTGGATAAACTGAGATTGATCTACTAAACAGACTGGAGTTGGACCAAAGGTTGGACTTGATGATCTCTTCCAACCCAATCAATTCTATGATTCTATGATTCTATGAATGGCAGTGCCCTGCCACGGGCTGGTGTCCTACCGGGATGACAGAGCTCAAGCTGGCTCCTGGAGGGAAAAAGAGTGTGTCCAGGGTGTTTCTGGGCTAGTAAGGACTGCAATCCTCCTCTGTGTGTGCTGGCTTTTGGAAGGAAAAGGGATATTTGCCATGTGGTGCAGGACCCTCCAAGCTTCGTGGTGGGTATTTGCTCTCGAGTGAGCGGCGCAGCAGGTTGAGTTCCTGTGTTGTACCTGCCGGGTTCTTTGCCTTCCAGCAGCCAACAGCTGGATGGTTTTCCTTCCATGCACTAAGGAACTGATTAAACACACAAATGAGCTGGAGGAGTAACCCATTCCTTCCCAGAGCTCCTCGAAACTGGGACGGAGTAGCCGACTGCCTGACAGGGCACCACCAGCCATCCAGTATCCGAGGGTTAGGGTGGACAGCAGGAGGAATTTCTCCCTGGAAAGGGTGGTCAGGCACTGGAAGGGGCTGCCCAGGGAGATTTGGAGTCTCCAGCCCCAGAGGTGTCCAAGGCAGGACTGGCCGTGGCACTCAGTGCCCTGGGCTGGGGGACAAGGTGGGCATTGGGCACAGGGTGGGCTCCGTGGGCTGGGAGGGCTTTTCCAACCTCAGTGATCCCGTGATTCTGTAATAATGAAATAACCACTGTTGCAGCTGCCCTCAGCCTTTCCCAGGCCAGCTGGCCTTGTGCTCCAGGGAAATTCCACATTCCCTGGGATTATGTCCTCTCATCTGCCCTCTGTGTCCCCCACTGGATTTAACAATCATTGCTGTTAACGAGGGCCAGGCCAATGAGCTCTGAGGGGCCAATCCAAAGGCCAAAAAAGTTAATGGAATACCTTTATATATTGGATCCAAATCCCATTTTCACTCTCAAGCAGCTGAAACAGTGAAAGCCACGCACTCGTCTCCCGTGTCATTCCTGCAGATGTGCTGTGGAGAACATCTGGCTGCCAAGCACTAGAGTAGGGCTTATCAGCATGGGGAGAGGACATTCCAGGGAAGGTTCCTGGGAGCTCCACGCCTCAGACGAAGCTTAGGCTGCCACCAAATGTCATGGTGACACTTCGGAATCCACAGGTTCCTAAAAATCAGCAGCCTACTGGTGAGTGTTGATACAGATAGACAAAAAAACAGAGAGATGAAAAGCTTCTGAAGGGATTGGATTGACCAGTTCTTGCTAATTTCCATGGGAGCTGGGTATCCAAAGCCTGTTCCCAAGGAAAATGGTTGAGGCAGCTTTAAAAATAAATTAAATAAATAAAAAAAAATCAAATACAAGGATACAACAATTTTGTGCTCCCGTGGGATTTTTCAGCAGTGTCTGATTGTTCTGGAAACTGGTTAAACGAAATGTTCGGAGAGATAAAACTGTGAGAAGATCCCCCAGTTGAGATCCTACAGGAGGCAAAGGAAAGGTCTGCAGAGGATGATCCTGGGCTGAGCCCAATCTGCGGGGTAACACATAAGCTCCTATCAGCTCTTGCAAATAATTTGAGCCCAATGCCATAAGTGCCTTAAATTAAATCCCTCTCAACAGCAGCCAGTGTGAATCATTAAACATATGTCATGTAGGGAGCTACAATCACTGCAAGTGCCGTCCACGCAGCATTTAATTGACATGGGAAATGCCTTGCAGTTGATACCGTGACCATTTCTCAGTGTTCTGTGTCTCACAGGAAACACACATCGTCAGGAGCAGGGCTTGTTTTGTCACCACGCGTGTAATTGTGGCCCCCACTTTGTAGTGACACGTGACTGCGAAGGAAAGGTTTCCTCCCCTACACCTCCTCTGAGATCCCTGCTGTGATTTATTACTGCCTCTAGGATGTCAGAAAGTTTTGGGCCGGGCAGGGGTCATTAGAGGACCTGCAATTATCCTCCATCATAATCAAACAGCTGGATTTCCCTCCCTCGCCTCAAAAGTGAGACCAGGAGCCTCTGTGTGACTGTGGCTCGTCGTTCAGGGTTGATTTGGATTAATGGCAGCCTGTCGAGGAGTAGCATCTCTGGCTTGGTTCTGGCTTTCAAACTTCACCTGTTTAAAAGAAACAAAAAACCCCACCAAACACCTGTTTGTGTTTTAGGGAAAATAATAACCAGAGACACCTCCGTGTTTGCTGCACTTCCCTCCAACAGCTTGTTTCTTGACTCACTGGAGCCAATATGATAGTAAAGGATGGGGATATGGGGTTAAATATTGGGTTTGTGGAATAAAGGGGGAAATACCTGAATCTGAAGGGGTGCCCCACCTCAGAAGGCCTTTTGGTCACCCCCCTCTTTTACCCCACATTCCTCTCAGAAGGCTTTCTGAGTGACCTCGGGCATGGGAAAAACCCAGTGCCCCTTCTGTCTCAGCTGCAATTTGGGCTGGACACCAACTGGGGAAGCCTCTCGAGCAGTTGTGTGTCTCCAGTTGCCCCAGAGCTGCAGCAGCCTGGACCTCTCCCCACCCTCCTGGAATGGTGACCCACCAAGGAGGGTTCCAACTGTGCAGGCACGAGGAGCTCACCTCAAGCTCAGGGGGAGATTGGCCTTGGTGTCACTTTAAACAGACTTAAAATGTAGCTCTCGAAATAATGTAAAGCCATTCAAATGCAGAATTGTAGAATATCCCGAGCTGGAAGGGACCCACAGGGATCATCAAACTCCAACCCCTGGCCTTGCCCAGGACACCCCAACAAACCCCTCCTGTCCCTCAGAAGACCTTTTACAAATGGAGAAAATACCCAGGGAATTCAAAGTCAAAGGAGAGCAGAGTCACTGAGCAAGGAGGAAATATCTGGTGTCTCCTCAAGCTGAATTTTTAATGTTATTTTAAAGTTTACATTGCTCTCTTCTGATAGATGGTAACACATTGACATTATGGCCATTATGGCCATAGTTTGTTCCATAAATTATGGAATTGTTTAATTGAATTGAAGCCATCCTTTATGCACTGTAATAATTAGAAGTAATTACAGTTTCCTCTTCATGGCAAGGTTATTTTATGGACTTTTGAATGAAATTCCTTACATTGAAACTGTGAGGCTAAAAGGTCCCTCATAGTAACTATACCTGGTGTAACATCAGCTTTCATATTTTACGAGTAATGGTTTAGCAACTCAGGTGGTGACCTCCTGGAGCCCAGAGATGTAGCATCCAGTTTTTAAATTAATTTTCTTTTTGTTTCTTTAATTTTTAAATTACTTTTAACACAGTTTTCATCCCTTTGTTAATTATCTAGAATCAAATTTTCCTGCTTTTTTTTTCTGAAAGTACATATCTAACTTCCCTATCAATAAATATAATAACTGCAGCTAAGTATAGCTTTAATATAATAAATCAGTGCTGTATCTATAATAACATCTCTAACTAGCATTAATAAATCTGGATGAAGCTGTTCCCACTGAAGCTGCTGGAGTGAAATGTCTCGCTCTCAGTGTGATTCCTGGTGATATTCAGCATTAAGAAAAGTGCTGACACAACCTGGAAAGTTCCCCCAAAGCAAGAATTTCTGGAGTTAATTTGGACTCCACTGTGCACAGGAATTTCCACACCACGCGTGTCTCCATCTGATGGTTCAACACCGCTGGGGAGTCTTGGTTTCCTCTGTGCTTTCCAAGTGTTTTCACGTCGGTCTTCCTAGAAAATGATTTTTTGAAGAATTTATTTTTTTTTCCTTGGTTTCCTCTGTGCTTTCCAAGTGTTTTCATGTCGGTCTTCCTAGAAAATGGTTTTTTGAAGAATTTACTTTTTTTTTTTTTCCAGGGGGTGGGAGGAGAAGCATTACAAGAAAAAAAGTGTTCCTGGATTGTTTCTGTTCCCCTTCCAAATTTCTCTTGGAATTGCATAATTCAGCACTTCATGTGAAGTTGTGATTAGGTGCAGGACCATTTTGTTTACACTTGGCACTTTAATATTTGCAAATGTAGATGTTCAGCGAGACATTTTTCAGACACAAATGGCCCTCAGCAGATTGAGGAATAGAAATGTTCCCGGTTGGTAATTACCAAGAAAGCCTTAAATTGCAGGCACCTCAATCAAGTGCCTTTCCAAGAGCCAACCAACATCATTATAAGGAAATATGACAACTCAAGGCACAGGTGCTGATTAAACATTACTTGTAAGGGTGGATTGGTTGCAAAATCTGCAACCCTCGCCCTTAAAAGCATCATTTTGGATGAGCCTGCTTGGACATTGGACTTCCCAAGGCTGAGAATGCGTCCTGGTATTTCCCTTTAAAGCACCTGCAATGCTGAAGCTGCAATAAAAATACAACCTGGTGAGCAAAATCTCGGCTCGTTTTCCATGTGTTCCTTTTGGGTGCTGGAGGATGTGAGGATGGAACTACATTCATGCTGGTAAAAGAGGGACAGGCTAATCCAGCAGGGTGGGAAAACGTGACGTTTGAAGAAGAACAGGCAAACCCTGAGCAAAACCTGCAGATTTCCTCGTCTCTCCCAGCTCACGGGTGACCATCAGCAAAGTGTCCCCACCCCAGCCCTGCGTGTTTGGAGTTTCAGGAGAACCACAAAAACCCATCCCGTGGCCAACCTGGGGCTGTGTCTTCCCCTACCCCAAGAGAAGCCAAACTTAGCGCTTGCTTCAAAACACGAAGCGTGCATATAAAAATTTATAAATGAAGATATTCGCACCCCGTGGGCTCCTCGGCATCCCCATGGCCATCATTTCTGCCTCCCAGGCAGCAGCTGCTGCATTTTGGACAGAAAACAGTGACAGACTAAAGTCAGAGTTAAAAATGTCCCCCCCTCGCCCCAGCAAATTTAGCCTCCCTCCAGCACCACCTCCTGTCTGGAAAGGATGTACTTTTGGATAGCCCGGGATCTGATTTTATCCGGGCTTTTTTCAGGATAAGCTCAGATTTCTGCAGCTTTAATAAAGACCTTATGTTCCTAAGCATCTTACCCATAATGGTGCTTAATGGGCACCCCCGGCAAGAAAGGCTGTGTCATTTCTAAAGACATAACCCCGACATTTGTGCACAAAAAATGCTGTTTACACATTTCAAAGTATCCTCTGGGATGTTGGAAAAGTCTTTCCCTTCCTGCCTAACAGCTGGAGGAGAATGGCTAATCCTGGAAGAGAATGACTAATCCTGGAGGAAAATGGTTAATCCTGGAGGAAAATGGCTAATTGTGGAGGAAAATGGCTAATTGTGGAGGAAAATGGCTAATCCTGGAAGAGAATGACTAATCCTGGAGGAAAATGGCTAATCCTGGAGGAAAATGGCTAATCCTGGAGGAAAATGACTAATCCTGGAGGAAAATGGCTAATCCTGGAGGAAAATGGCTAATCCTGGAGGAAAATGACTAATCCCGGAGGAAAAGGGCTAATCCTGGAGGCAAATGGCTAATCGTGGAGGAAAATGACTAATCCTGGAGGAAAATAACTAATCCTGGAGGAAAATAACTAATCCTGGAGGAAAATAACTAATCCTGGAGGAAAATAACTAATCCTGGAGGAAAATAACTAATCCTGGAGGAAAATAACTAATCCTGGAGGAAAATAACTAATCCTGGAGGAAAATAACTAATCCTGGAGGAAAATAACTAATCCTGGAGGAAAATAACTAATCCTGGAGGAAAATAACTAATCCTGGAGGAAAATGGCTAATTGTGGAGGAAAATGTCTAATCCTGAAGTAGTTTCATCGCGTGTGCAACCTCGCAGCTTCTTTGTGGTGGGGCTTTATTCTCTCTCCTCGGTTTTCCTCTCCAAAATGAACTTCCCAGGGGCTCAGCCGGGTGCCTCCCGAGCCCTCTCTGTGGGTTGTGTGCAGGACCCCTCCCAGCTGGTGTCCTGCAGGGGTTGCTGCTCCCTGGGCAGGGGGACATCCATCCCACGGGCTCTGCCCAGCACTCTGCCAAAGCACGTCGTGTGCAGATGCACCCTCTGGTTTAACCAGGTGTCTCTGGAAAAGCTGGGGGCAAATTCAGTTTTCCTTCCTGTTGTTTCAGGTGGTAAATTCAGTTTTCCTTGCTCGTGTTCCAGGTGGTAAATTCAGTTTTCCTTGCTCTTGTTCCAGGTGGTAAATTCAGTTTTCCTTGCTGTTGTTCCAGGTGGTAAATTCAGTTTTCCTTGCTGTTGTTCCAGGTGGTAAATTCAGTTTTCCTTGCTGTTGTTCCAGGTGGTAAATTCAGTTTTCCTTGCTATTGTTTCAGGCAGGCCCTCAGTTGCTCAGTTTGGTTCGAGGTCTCCTCGAGTGTAAGGCGGAATTAATTTGTGCCTGCAAAAAATCTTGCTTTATTTTGAAGCAGCCTACTGCTTTAGAGATGGAATCAGATAAAAGCAGTAAAAAAAATCCCAGCAAGGTCTGCAGCTCAATGCTGTGACTCTTTTAGCCTTTATCCGACCAGCTTGCTTTCCACTCTCCTCATCTGCTTTTTATTTCTCTTGCATTCTTTTTCCCTTCCTTTACTTTTTAATACAAACATTGATTTTTTTTTTTTTTTGTTTCTGTGATTGTTCCTTCCTCTCTGCTTTCGTGTTGCCTTTCCATTCTCAAAAGCACCTCGCAGTGCCTCACATGCTCAGCAATTAATATGTCAAGATGCCTGGATGTCTCAGAGGGAAATCCTCTGACTCAGAAACGTGGCAAAAGCATCTCTGTGAAGCAGTGCTTTGAAAGATTAAAAAAAGACACAGGAAAGTAAGTTTCTTTTCCAGTGGGACTATTTAAGTGATTACACCATGGTGGGAGAAATGCTGAGCCATGAGAGAGTTTGATCAAAACCTACTGAAATCAGTAGAAACATTTAGAACACGTCCCATCACCCATATATGACATATATGTCATCCAAAATCTAACCCTGGTCTCTGCAAGGCTCATCTGCCTAATTCTAGCTCCAAGAAATAAAAGGGAAATTATTCTAATTCCCTCTTCCTTCCTGCATGGCCAGAAATAGCATCTGATGGGACCCAACGTTGCGTGTGTTAACTGGGTAATTAGAACCAATTTTCTCCCTCTCTTGGTTTTGTCTTGTTGGAAATGAAAGCTGCAGTGCCTGGGTAGGTGGTTTGCTCCAGTGGGTGTGGTTATGTGGGGGCAAGAACAGCAAACAATATAAATACCTTATATATTGTCCTGCATTTTCCTGATTAGCCTCTGCATTGAGCAGAAACAACAAAATAAAGGCAGCAAGGCAATAGTTTTAAAACTCTCTGTAAAATAGGAAGCTTGCACCTCTACAAGGATACTTTAGTTTCTGACGAGTATTGCAAGAGATAACCTAAATCAGGTCAACCCAATTTTTTTTTTTCTCTGTTAAAAAAAGAAAAAGTTCATTACTTTGAAATTCTATAACATGAATCATGGCAATTGTACCTTTGGGAAATCTCTCCAGACTCACAAGCTGAACTGAAATAAATCCCATTGGAAAAGGCAGTTCTTTGTGTCTTAATAAGCTCAACTTTTTATACATGTACATAACACATATGTATTTTTATCCCTCTGCTTTTCACAAGGACAAAAGCAGTGCTGAATGCACCTTTCTAGAGTGCAGATAATCATAAAAACCTGGGCCTGGTTGACAAAGAGAATGTTTTGGAGAGAGAAATGCTTTAACATTTTTATTTAAGGCTTCTTCAGTCCTTTGTGCTCTTCATGTCAGCCTTTGCCAGGTCCTGTTTGCTCAGCCCCATCGTAAGGGGTTGCAGCTCTTGGGCAGCCGCAGAGCTCACACGAGGGCTGCGACCAAAATGCCATTTCCACCACTTTCATCACGGTGCCATTAAGCCCCAAACCACGTGGAAGGAAACCAGCAGAAAGGCCAAGTCCCTCGGAGAGTTCAGCAAAGAAATAAGCAGATTTTATACGACGTTGTTCCACCACAGAGCAAAATCTTCCCAAGAGCCACTGGAATACAACCACATCCTAAACACATGCCCAGAGCTGGATTTTGGATGGGCAGCTTGGAGCCAAGGAGGTGCTCAATTTGTCAAACAGGCAGTGACCTTTCTATAAACAAACCCAGTCTTCTTAAAAAGCCACATTTGCTGAGTTTGACACTTGGGTTACACACCCTTCCTTGGTCAGGTTTAGGGTCCTGAACCTCTCCCAGATTTCAGTTTCCCAGTCCTTCCACACAGTCAGAGAAAGGAAACTGCAACCACCATCACCCCAACACGTAAAGCCAGCCCTGGATTTATTAAATTCATAACATTATTCTGTTTGGCTGCAAATTTCCTGAAGTCTTGAGAAGCTTGTAATTTATGGAGACAGGGAGCAGTTGAGTGCAGAGGTGGGGTTAAGGGAGGCAGGAAATCCAGGAGGGCACCAGAGAGGGATATTTGCCTTTTGGTGCCCACTGGCTTTAGTTTTAAACTCAGCTGGCTGAAAACAACGAGGGCAGAAAGGGCAAGGGTTGGGGCTTTGAGTTTTGTTGGAAGAGCATCCCAAAAGGTAGAGCCCACAGATGGACAATGAGTTACAGCGGGGGAATGACCCAGGATCTGGCAGAGGCAATGGAATGGCAGTGACATTTGGCAGGATATAGCACTGAGGAATAAAATCCAAGGTCCCCTGGACAGGCACCAGACTGGGTGAATGCAAAGACGATGGGTGCCAAGGTAGGGACAGGGGCTTGGAAAGGGTGGGAACGGACTGGAACAGAGCACAATGTCTGGAAGGCTTCCAAAGCAGCTTTTGAACAGATTGAAGGGGCAGTGATGGGAGGGAAGTGGCTCTCAGCTCCGCCGTGTGTAAAATGAGGGTGATAATTGCTGCCTAACCCCAGAGTCCCTGATGCAGGGCTGAATTCAGCCGTGCCCAGAACCTTCGTGTGCTCACTTTGGGTCCTGCCAGCCAGACCCAACCCCTGTTCCTCTAATGCCATGGACACGCAGGGCAGCAAACCCACTTCAGCCCGGAGCTGTAAGTGAGAATTGCAACTGCTGTTTGTCACAGGAGTGGGATCGTTAAGGATTCTTCCCCGGCAACTTTTAATACACATAGTGGAGTAGTTTACAGGTCATGTATAAATTAGAGGTAATAACCAGTTCCTGGCCTAATCTTACACAGCAGAGCTAACTTAAAAAAACAGATACTGCTCAACTGTAAGTAATGACTCATTTGCTTATTCTTTTCTGGTGAGATGGATGCACGGGCGCAGCTCTGTGGGGAGTGCACAGGTACTGGCTCTCAGCTGGACACCTCGTGGCATGGGAGAGCGTGTCCTTTGGCAAGAGATAAGGATGGAAAAATATGCTTGGAGGTGGGGGGGAAAAAAAATCATGCTTTCAGCCCAAGTGGAACTCTGTAAGTGGGTGTTATCTGGAGAAAAGATCCTCCTCTTTGGCTCTGCCCTGCTCCTTTCTGAGCCTGCGCCTCCCTGCCAGCCCCAGAGCCATGGGAATCCCAACCATCCTGGCCATGGAGAGGTGGGAATCCATATGATATCAAAAGAGACCAAGGACAAACCATATGTTCCTGTGGCTTTATCAATCTGCTGCATTAATGTGGCACCAGAAGCAGCTCCTTTTCAGGAAGCCAACGGCAGGGACCAGCACGGACAGCAGGGTTGGACCTCTCCTTTCCCTGCACTGACTGACACGTGGGGTTCAATGAGCTCTCGT
>VWZG01008821.1:0-12349 GCA_013396735.1 Grallaria varia
GGTGGTGGATGCAGCAGGGAGGTCCTGCTGCTCTGAACCCAGCCTGACTCGTAGATCCCAGGGTTTAACATTCTGAGGAAGAACAAAGCACCTGATAAAGGAACCACCAAGTGACATCCGTGATAACTTATCTGAAGATGCTGAGCTGGCACAGCCGGCCTGGAGACACATGACTGGCAGTCCATCCCTTTATGCTATAAAAGCCCAGCCCCACTTTTTAGTGCAGGGTCCTCTAACATAGCCCTTCCTGGAGTGCCTGTGGAGATTCCTCCCTGAGTAGGGATGCCCTTCATGGTTATTCCTCGAGGCTGAGTGAAGGTTTGCCCATGGCTGTTGGTATTGTCTGAGTAACATCAGTCTCTACTTGGTAATAGCTTTTGCTAGCTTTGATAGAATTGTTTCAGTACTGCTCCAGAAATAGTGCACTATACCAGCAGTTATAGCTCCTATACAGTGTGGAAAATAATTCTGATTAAAATACTGTTGTCTAATATAATTTCCATGATTTAAATAAATAATTTATTTAGATAAATATATTTGGTTTGCCATCCTAAATCCTGCGGGACAAAGTTGCATAAAAGTTCAATTCCACCTATACAAACCTTTAGAAACAAAGGGTTGACTAAGTCTGGAGCTAAGACTGGATCCAGCCACACCCAAACTCCTCCCAGGGAAGGAGTTTAGACAGCAAGGGGGTCCTTTCTGCCCCATGTGACTCAGTGGGAGGGCTTCTCGCCTAAACCATTCTGCCCACAACACAAGTTCACAGCAGGCTCTGCCCAGTGCTTTCAGTGCTAGAAAAGTTGGAGAGCAGCCCACATTACTTGCTGACTCCTGATATTCCTGCTGATGTAAACCATGGAACAGAGCCCAGTTCAGGTGTCCCCAGCTGTGCAGAAATCACACCACTGACAACACTTAAACACACACTCTCAGATGCCCTGCACACTGAGCACATTGTTATAAGGAGATAAGCTGGTACGTACACTAAGAAAGAAAAAACCATCTGTCTTGGGTATTTTTAATACAAGTATTTTCCACCAATGAGCACAACTAAGATTATGCAACTGTCAAAAAAAGTCAGAATGAGGCATAAGATCCATAGGAATGTGAATTGGGGAAGCTGCTCCCTGGAAAAGTCTGTGCCTGGTACCTCCTACAGAATTTCCACTGATGGATGGCAAAAAGCCCCGGCTGAGGTTGGACTAAACAGCTCTGGCTGTGCAAACAACTTTCATCAAAATTAAGGAAAACAGTCCCATGAAGTGCTGCAAAAATGGTGAAAGAGAAGCCAGGCTGCTGGCAGAGGCAGTGGCTGGGCGGGAGCTGTGCTGGGAATGGCTCTGCACACCAGGTTTCCCTTTGGAATCCTTGCACATCCCTGGGACAGCACAGCTGATACCAGCAGGGCTTACCCGGCCCTGCACCCTCCCAAGGGAGATAAATTTGCTTCTGCACAATTTACTGAGTGTCATTGTTTTGGCCTTAAAAAAGCCCAAGTTCCTTTTTACTCTGAATGAACTTTAGAGACCTGGCACATCTCAGACACACGGACTTGTCCAAGTGTCTCAGCTAAAGGCTCTCCCCTGTGCACATGCCAGCCAGGTCCCATCTCCCCGTGGGCCGTACACACACAGAGCCTGGAACCCTTCCAGAGGGCAGCTCTGTGTGTGTCACCCTCCTGGCACAGCCACTGGTCCATGGCACTCCTGTCAGCCCCACAGCTGAACGCTCCTCGGATCCATGGATGCCAGAGCTGCAGCCCTGGATTCCAGCCACAGGCAGTTCAGGACCACGATGAATTGAAACAGAGGAGTGTCCCGTGGCTCAGGGGTACCCTTTATTCTCATCAGTACTTGATGAGAATCCAGATCTCTCAGGGCTTCCAGACACACACAGACCTGGGAGAGCAGCAAGCAGGTATTTTTGGGTTTGACAGTTTGCTCTGTCCAACAATCAGGTGCCACCAAAGCCCACAGCAACTCCCTTGGCTCCTTCTCAGCCATTCCAGCGTGGAGCTCTGGGAACGTCGCTGCCATGTGCCTCTAGATCTGTGAATAACCATTCAAAGCCATTCTTTTGGCTTCACCGTGACTTTTGGGTGCCTTTCAAGGAAAACAAAAGACTTTCTTCAAAGCAAAATAAATCTGCTCTTTCACTACAAATAACTGTACTTTGCATGGAACCGGAACAAAACAGAAGCAGAAAAATCCATGGGTTTGGTGCTTGCAAGATTCTAATTGTATTTGCAGTGAAAATGTAGATTTCTGAGGCTGACTTTGCCATGATTAGCCCAAGAAAGGCTCAGGACGGTACTTGCCCCTTCCTGAAGTGGGAAGCGGGTCTCTGGAGGGTGAGCTCCTGGCAGAGCAGGCCATCCCATGGCACAGCACAAAACCAGGGCTGTGCCCAGGGCTGTGCCAGAGCCACAAACCCAGGCTTGCTGCTGTGGAGAGGCCATGGGGGCAGCAGCCCCTCTGGACACAGCCCCTTCCCTGCGGTGCTCTCCGCTCTCCCTGCAGCAAAGGCAGCCCAAGCACAGCCTTTGCTCCTCCTCACTGCTCCCACGCTGGGGCTGGGAGGCTGAGAGGGCATGGGAGAGCAGCAGTGAAGCCTCACAGCCCCTGCCAGAGCAAGGCAGGGCAGGGCAGAACCCACCAGCAGGGTCCTCTCCGCAGGGTCCCCTCCAGTGCTCCAACAGGAGGTGGGCACAGAAGCTGAATTTCATTTGAGCTCCAGTGGTGGCTGCCTGGAGTGAGAACTTTGTTAGAATATCTTTACAACAATCATTAACAGGCATCAGTCTCCGGGAGCAAAAATTGGAACATCTTTTGCGTTTAAGCCACTTGGACAGGAACAGTTACAAGAGAAAGAGTGGAACAGTTACAACAGAGAGAGTTGAACGGTTACAACAGAAAGAGTGGAACAGTTACAACAGAAAGAGTTGAACAGTTACAACAGAGAGAGTGGAACAGTTACAACAGAGAGAGTGGAACAGTTACAATAGAAAGAGTTGAACAGTTACAACAGAGAGAGTGGAACAGTTACAACAGAGAGAGTGGAACAGTTACAACAGAGAGAGTGGAACAGTTACAATAGAAAGAGTTGAACGGTTACAACAGAAAGAGTGGAACAGTAACAACGGAAAGAGTTGAACAGTTACAACAGAAAGAGTGGAACAGTTTTGAGAATAAAACCATGTATTCCACACAGGAATTGTGAGAAAATTATATTAAAAACACTGAATTGAAAAGAAGCAATTTTCTAATTACTGCTTTTCCTGTGAAGTGGTCGCCCAGCCCTTGCTGTCGCCCCTGGTGAAAGCAGGCTCGGGGTCCCGCGGGGGCAGACAGGGCTGCAGAGCTTTAACCAGCCCCAGCCCTGGGCAGGACGGTGGGACCTTCCCTTTGGGGGGCTGTGAAAAGGCCCTGTCTCCCTGATTTACACAGGTATGGTGTGAATGGCTCAGGGGCCAGGGCCTGCTCAGCCAAACACCCATGTGTGCATGAAATTAGAATGTCAACATTTGATTCATGCTGCCAGGCTGTGACTGTGAAACAAATTATGTCAGTGGGTGGCAATTGCAATATTAGCCTAAGCAGATAACATTTGGCTAAAAGGAGGGGCTCAGCTCACAGTCTTCTCCCTACCATTTTAATATGTCAACATCATTAGACTTAGAAGGCCTGGAATTTTGTCAGAATGGGAAAAAATATGGAGGCAAACAAAGGCGCTGTAGGCTGAGAGAGGGTTTATGATACAGCACGAGCAGCACGATCTGAATAAAGGTTCAGCAATTTCACGACTGCTCCTCTCCACAAACCTGCACCTTGCGCAGCTCCGAGTCCTTAAATTTTGTCACCCCCCACTGAAACCAGTGACAGAACACAGTGAAATGAAAGTGCCAAACAGCATCACCTACAGCATGTCAAAGCTGCCTCTTCAGGGAAGAAGTGCCATTTACTAATTAATTTTTTATTAAAAAAGCCTTGGAAATGTTTGGCTTGAGCTAGCAAACTTTTAAACACATGAAAGTAAGGCTCTAAGTCTGGCTTCTTTTCAATTACTAAGAAATACAAGTTAGTTTTTTAGAAGACTAAAGGAAAAACAAGTTCTTCTAAGTTGCTCCCAGCATTTTCAAGTGCCTTCCCGTGAAATCAATAGTTTTTGAGATGTGAAGTCAACATTTTGTAACAAATTTGATTTTAGAAAATAAAGGACATATTTGAAACCAATACAGGATGCCTAAAGGTCACTGGTTTTATTACAGAATTAATTAAGAAATAGACAAAACTCACTATGCCCTAAAAATGGAGGATTTCCTAAAAAACAATAATGGTTGTTTTCCTCTGGTTCTGCCTTAATTAACAAAAAGTCCCAGTATCAGGACACAGTATTACCAGAGAACCTATCATAACCCTGGCTCCAATTTTTTTCTCTGCCTTGTTTTAACCAGCAAAATGGCAGAACGGCAATTTAAAGTTTGATTCCGTAGCAAACACTCATGCTGTTAAAGTTAATACTGTGAAAAATGTAACTTGTAATGGTGAGTTGTTTATAGAAGTGGCCACTCATTGAGCTGCAGAACTGAGGAACAGTTATCAGTGTCCTAGTTCATGACCAAGGACAAAGAATTTGAATTCTGCCAAAAATTAATCGTCTTTATCTTCCAGCTTATAAAAACGATCTGAGAGCCATTAGGAGGGAAATGGCTTGCAGCCTCCTCCTGTGCCTATCATCCTGTGGTCCCTGTCCCAGGGCAGTGCCACCCTTGTCCCTGTGGCTTCCCCTGCAGGCAGTGCAAGTCTCAGCGCCGGCTCAGATTCTCACTGCCTTCCTCCCTTGAGAAATTCCACTGGAGTTCAGGGGCCAAATTAATCACTGGATCAGCCCCTTGGCTCCCCCAGGGATCGGCGGGGCTCAATGGGACCATTCTCTGCCGTACACCGGGGCTGGGCGCGGGGGCTTCCATGGGAGCAGGCTGGGGGGCATAATGGGAAACCCAGACCATTTATTCCTCAGGCTTTGCAAAGGTTGATTTCAATGGACTTCAGCAAACACACGTCGTAGGAACACACATACATGTGTGTGGCCCAGCTCCTGTTGGACCAGCTCAAACCTCTCCCTGCGCTGCCAGTGCAGTTGCTGTGGGGTAAAACAGTGTTTGGCAGAGCCCTCTTAAAGCTCGTGCTTCTCTAGGAAACTGTCCTTAAGAAATCTCTTTATGTGAAGGGACTATAAAGATTCAAATATTTAGCTACTTGTTAAAAAACCCCCCAAAAAACCAGAAAATGCAGATGTGACTGACTCCCTTAATTCAATTACACAGTTGTACTTAATGGCAGATGCAACAATATGACTTTTACAAATAATAACAAAAAGTGATAAAACAGATTGCAATTCCCCTGTCACTTCACCTACTTCAGCGTATGTGGTTTTGAAATCTTTTCAAAGCAGAAGATTTTTCATCCAAATCTTTCAGAATTGTCCAAATTCACAAAAATAGGTTCAAAAAGTGCTTACTCTTTCTCACTTTATATAAACTACCATTCCACTAAGTTTTGAAAGTCCTCATAAAATGAAACTAATCTGCTTGCTTTAGAAGTTACAACTTTGTCAACAAACAAACCAAACAATGGAAACTTATTTCTTCGGTTCAGCACACTCCCCTCTCCACCTCACCTCCCCAGTAAAGAATAAGGATATAATAAGCTAAATAAAACAAGAAAAAGGAAAAAACCCTCACACACACACACACACACAAAAAGGGGGGAATTGAAAACTACTTTTGTCTCCTTGGACTACTTTATGGTGAGGAAAAATGTCTGGCGAGAGCTGTAGCCCATTTAAAAAGCTCAGCTATTCACCCTGTGGTGAAAAATAAGTGTAAACAATCCAACTTCTCCAAAGGTAATTTGGTAACAGTGCTTACAAAGAGGAAAGCAGAAAAGACAGCGCTAAGACCGCAGGAAAGATTCTTTCTTTATGGCGTGGTGACAGCCTTGTAACTTCTCCATTATGATGGGAACCACAGCATAAAGATTGCATTATCATCTGTGGTTAACTGTCAAATGCATTTTAATGCTTTATTTGGGAGAGCTAAGTTAAAGACAAAACAATTCTTCTCTCCTGAATCTATCCCTCTCTGCGAATGTAAATACAGCTCATACTTGTGTGTCGGAGCGGGGAGTTAACTGTGGTCTTTCAGCCTCATGTAGATTCCTGAAGATCAGAGAGCTGAGTAAACAATATTTTGATGTAAACAGATTATCAACATGAGAGGAATGACCGTCTGGTCACCTGTGGGGGTTTATTCACTTAACACTTCCACCCCATAAAGACGATTGTGTGCAATCAATGCATATAGGGCCTTTCAGAGGGTTGCTAAGTGATCCGTGGTGTCAACCGAAAAATGCCTGATGTACAGAGGGGCTGCTCCCCGGCCAAGGCAAAACAACACACACCCATGATATTTTAAACTTAATTCAGGGCGTTATGAAGATTGTGACAGGCACGGCCGCTGACCAGAAAGCGCTGCAAAATTTGACTTTATAAAGTTGGATCTCCCACGTGTGTAAAGAGTTTAATTTGGTAACAAGTGAATCACAGCGCAGAGCTGTAGCTGGTTCAAATAGGAAAAGCCAACCCAGCAGGGAAGCACTGAATATTCATTCACTGGAAGGCACAGCAGTCATTTTACAATCCAGGCTTCAATATATGAGCAGATCGTTTGTCTAACATTGTATATGCATTCTCTCATTTTCCTCATCTCTGGAAACTATTTTAGTAAAAGCCCAGAAGCTGTTTTCAACAGTTTCTTCAGAATTTCTAAAGAAAGGAAAGAAAGTTGAATGGCATCACATTGCCCCATACAACCATGAAAACCTGTTTTGTGGGACATTCTTGAAACCAACCCAGAAAGAAACCCTTAAGAGGTTTTGTATTTATTTACCCATTCTCTCCCCACCACCCACTTGATAGGTTTTATATTCAAATGCAAAATATATCTGCTTTTGTTCTAAGGATTCAGCCTGATTTTGGTTTGATTTACTGAACAAATCCTGAGAAATCAATCTTCTGCCAAATTTTAATTTCCTAATAGCAGCACACAGAAAACTTCCAGTCCTCCAAGCTTCCCAAAATCACTTGCAATGGTAGTTCAGCTTACTGTGACATTCAAAGGCTCCTCAGAGAGCACAAAGCTTTGACCAAAGCTGTTGCTCGCTGGACCACTAATGCTGTTTTCTACAGAATGTGTTTCCCAAACTCACAAAATGTTTTTCTTACAAGATGTCAGTGAGCTCTGTGTCCCCCAGGCTGCTCCTGACAACACCCGGGCAGAACAAGGAGCTCTGGGGACAAAAGTGATGCCTCAGTCACGTGTATCAGACAGTTTATAAATCCCCGAGCTTTCAAAAAGATCATTTTAACTAATGTAGAGAGGTGTGTTTTTCTTTTTCGTTGAAGGGACTTGTATTTAACATGCTTTGGGAGAATTTTACATAGGCATGACAACATTTTACTGAGGGAACCTTCTTCTGAAGTGTTGCTGAGGTCCAGGTTAATGGAGATTGTTCCCAGGGATTCTGAGCTCTGGGTATCCAGGACCTCCTCAGGGCACTCAGCTCCCAAACTTGTGATCTTCAGCCCAGGACACTCAAAGCAACACCAACTTTAAATGTGCAGGAAGTTCCTCTGAACACAACTGGGTCGGTGGAGCTCACACAGAAATCCTTCCGGTGCTGTCGCTGATAATTGTGAGGTTCCCGGGTGGGTGATCCCCGGGCAGTGGGCACAGGGCAGTTTTCCCTGTGAAAAGGCAGGAATGGGAGGTGGTCCATGCCCTGGAGACCCATGGGGCAGGTGGCAAGAGAAGGATGGAGGATTGGAACCTGCCTCAACATCCTTTAAAGGAAATCCAGGGAAGTCCTTCCACCGCAAGGCAGAAAGGCACTGACAAGAGGGGAATGGGCCTGCTCAAGAAAAGAAGAATAATTTGAGATAATTTCACTACATCATCTCCTAAACCAGTCAGGTTGCTGGATTTCTAAACTGAAAATACAGCAAGTTGATCAAGAGAAGTTTGAAACTGACTTTGGAAATGCGCATGGGTATGTGACAATTTTGGGGACAGTAAAATTTAAGTTCCTTAAGCATTCAGCTTGTAACTGCATTTGAATTCATAGGTTGAATCTGAATCTTAATAAAAATAAGTCTGAATGTTATTTCTTCTAATACTAATATTTAATTACCAAGCTCAAAATCATCCAACAGTTTATCAGCAATAATAAAATTCAGCTCCAAAGTCAGGAACTGAATTTTATTTTCATCCTCAAAGAACTATCAGATTGCCTGGAAAATAAGTATAAAAAGATTTGTCTACCATTTAAGCAACTCCCACTCTAGTCAGAAAATCTGTCTATAAAAGCTAAAATGAGAATATTCACCTTATACACTGGAAAAAAAAAATCCCCAGTCAACCCTGCCTCTCCTGCTGTGCTACTTTTCGTAACAATTTTTAAGAATTTACGGGGGTAAAGAGGAAAAGGCACAAACAGCAAAGCTCCCATGTCATTCCCAAATGCAGCACTGCTCCAAAGACTGAAAGGGATGGGCTGAGCACACATTTCCTACCAGCCCCCCAACCCCAGTCCAAGGCAGCCTCTCCCAGTCAGGCAGCACAGGACACTCTTCTAAGTGCAAAGGTTGTAAAGATGGGGGTTGGTCTCTTTTTCCAAGGATCAAATGACGGAATGAGAGGAGATGGACTCAGGTTTGTACCAAAGGAGTTTAGTTTGGGTATTGGGAAAAATTTCCTTATGGAAAATATTGTCAAGCACTGGCACAGGCTGCCCAGGGAAGTGGTGGAGTCCCCGTCCCTGGAGGAGCTGGAAAGACGTGCAGATGTGGCACTTAAAGACATGGTTGAGTGGTAATCTTGGCAGTGCTCTGTAAAAGCCTGGACTTGATGATCTTAGAGTTCTTTTCCAATCTAAATGATTTTGTGATTCCAAGGACTCGATTGGGCCTTTATCAGTAGATGTTAGGCTTTTGGCTAAAACAGAACTAAAATGATTCTGAAGTTATAAATTTCTTTGGTCTTTTCTTTCTGGAGTCAGGATGTTGCCTCTTTGAACACCCAAGTATGTGTAAGTGTATAATCAAGTGGCAATCCCCCTGGGTGTTGTTGGAGGGTGAGACTGCACTGTGTTATACCCAGGTGAATCTCAGCAACACCGATTCTGAAGCGCTGTCCTCTCCCAATCAGAACAGGTGAAAAGAATGAGAAATATTCCTGTACAAATGCCTCTGGAGACTTGTTCTTCCTAACACAGAACGCATCTGATGCAGCCTCAGCGCCCCCAGGACTCAAAGAGCAAACACGAGTCTCGCAGAGCTGTTCACCTGGAAAGGAGTGTCAGGAAAAGGCACCAGCTGCTCCTGCACTGCCCTGGACGTGAGGCACCCCCAGCCCCTGCCCCACTGCTCTCCCAGTTTGGTTTCCAAGCCCAGGAGGCCAGGGTTGCAGGCTCAGAGAGTGGAGGGTGTTCCCAGCACCCCTGCACTGGGCAGTCCTGGGTTAGAAGGCAGAACTAAACCCCGAAATCCTCCCTCCATTGCCCTCCACCTTCCTGACACAGTGGGCAGAAGGGTCACTG
The DNA here is from genome assembly GCA_013396735.1 of Grallaria varia. NCBI lineage: Eukaryota > Metazoa > Chordata > Aves > Passeriformes > Formicariidae > Grallaria > Grallaria varia. The sequence goes on from VWZG01008821.1 coordinate 9,660, forward strand.
CAGCTGCAAGGAGCATTCCCGCAGCCCCCACGGAGGGATGGGAACTTCAGCAACCCAGCTACTGGGAGGAAAGTTCCCAGGAAGAGAATGAGAGTTTGGATCTGTTTCCGTTTAGCAGGAATTCACCAATAAAGTGCTCATTTTCCCTCAAAGCACTGATGTGATAAGGTCAGACCAACTGAAACACCTGGCCAAATTCAGCACCATTGCTGGACCAGAGAGGACAAGTCAGCCTGGTGTAGCTGACCAGGTAACCCGAGCAGCTGGAGCAGGAACCCTGGGCACTGCAGCTGGAGCAGAAACCTTGGGCACTGCAGCTGGAGCAGAAACCTTGGAAACCCAGGGCACTGCAGCTGGAACAGGAACCCTGGGCAGAAACCCAGGGCACTGCAGCTGGAACAGGAACCCTGGGCAGAAACCCAGGGCACTGCAGCTGGAACAGGAACCCTGGGCAGAAANGAACCCTGGGCAGAAACCCAGGGCACTGCAGCTGGAGCAGGAACCCTGGGCACTGCAGCTGAAACAGAAACTCTGGGTAGAAACCCTGGGCACTGCAGCTGGAGCAGGATCCCTGGGCACTGCAGCTGCTTTAGCACTGACTGCAGCCGGTTAAGCCCTGGGAAGGAGCAGTGAGGGTGCACCTGACCAGCACTGCATTACAGCAACCAGTCCTGGGGAAATCTATCTTCAAAACATTGTCAACCCCACCATCACTGGCAACAAAAGAACAGTTTGCTCCTCATTTCTGAGTCTGTGGACAGATTAAAGGGTTGTACAAGTGTGTTTCAACAATACTGAAAAGCTTTTCCGCATAAACTAGCCAATTTATTGTTATGGCTACACTTAAGTCAATTAAAATGTTTTATTTGCAAGGATTTGAATCCCTTACCTTCATTAACATTTAGCAGTAAATGGGAGAAAAAAGGTAAATAAAATATTATCTGGCTTTTTAAAGGTCATTCCAGTCTGATCATTATAAAAAGCTAGGTAGGAACATAGAATATGCCCCTTTGTGTGGATTTAATACAACTAGCCAGCGCAGAAGAGGATCAGTAGAAGACAGCAAACAAAAAGTCAGTGGTTGGAGAGTCTCTAATGCTGGTGTTTAATTTATGCTTAATTACAGCCACCCTTTGTTCATCTGACTAGAGATAATTTTCTTTTTTCCTTAAACCTCCCATCATAAATCACCCTCATCACAGAGCATTTAACTGATGCACCTACTCTTGGCACCTGCTTTTAAACAACCCTAGGCTAGCAATCCAAAGTGATGAAATGACAGACCTAATACTTTGCATGCCTTTACCAAAGGAACAGCCAGCCAGGTTCTGGAATCTGGGTCCTACCTAGGCTGGAGGGTGCTTGGGAAGGCAACCTCTCCTCTGTAATTATGCACTTCTTGCAGTGTCTTACTTCAAGAGCTTTCATATTCCTGTTTATTAAAAAGAGTAACATGGTATTCAACATTCATTATCACAAACCTCTTGCAAACGAACATTTTTATTATTCGTAAATAGATATAAAACTAATGATGCAGGAAGACTCTGTGTTCTTAATATATACAAAAAAAGATAGACTAGAAAAATAAGAAATATTTGTGCTCCTGTGGGCAAACATTTATTCAAACACACAGTTTACATTAGGCTTGCTTCCTTCGCTTTCCTCTTTACTACATCCCTCACTGCTGGTACTAAAAGGAAAATAGAAATTCCCCACAAACCACAGAACTGGCACAGCAAAATGCCACCGAAAAGAATTTACAGTTACTTTCCATCATAACTGTCCTTGGTAAACAAATAATCTTCAGTGCAGAATTACAAAGAAAAGCTCTCGACAAACCGTCCTTGTCTAACACAAGGGTTCAAATGCAACTTGGGCATGTTCAGATGCTGCAAATCTCCACTCTGAAAGTACATGGAAAACTAATCCCCCCACCCCCAGGGCCAGAGAAAAAACAGACCCTTAAGAACCTTAAACCTACAGCATCTGAGAGACTTTCACAAAGAGTTGACATCATCAGCCAAGAATCCTACAAGCCAATCCCACCACCCCAGCCCAGGAATGCTGAGGAACCCCTGGAGAGCCCAGGAGAGTGCGGACTAACTGGATGTACACATGGGTGTGCTCTCAAGTTTTAATGACTATTTAGCTCAAGACAAATTGCTCTGCCTAAATTAAATTTTCATAACCATAAAATTTTCAAGAGGATTTCCTTCACTTTCAAGAAAATGAAAACTCCCAGTAAATGTTAAATCCTTTAGTTTTTTTTCCAGTGGATACTTTGAATAGTTTTATTGGGCAGCGACTCAGCAATTAAGAATCAAAAGACAATTTTAATATTCCTTCTTTGTTTATTTCTCCCCTTTGTTTATCTTTCCTTCACACAGGCGCTTCAGGCACTTTGGGTTTTAGCAGGCAAAGAGAAGAGGCACATGCAGGTGGTGTGTGCCATCTCACACTCCTCCAAATTCCCCTCCCCTGCTCTCTGCCATCACAATACGCATGTGGGTCATTCACAGTTCGACTTTTACATTGGTAACATATTATAGATTATCTACCTGGGGACAGTTATCTGTTGATAACTGTATTTCCATGCCTCCCCCATGTAAAACCCACAACATCGTGCCATAAGCCATAAATATCTGGCAATTGTTTTCACTGAACACTATTTTGGCGGGGTGGGTTTTTTG
>VWZG01008822.1:89-93844 GCA_013396735.1 Grallaria varia
ATTCTAGTCCTAGTACATGAGTCCCAAATAAAATGTTCTAGTCGCTATCTTACCCTTAACTCAGACATTCAGGAATGTAGTATGGAGGTAGAACCTGCTAGTAGCTACTTCAAATATGAGAAACTACAGCTATATAAAATTATAAATTATAAAAGATGATATAAAATTTACAAATATACAAAAATATATACATATATACAAATATATACAAACACATAAGGTCTTAAGGCATCAATACCTTATTGTTTTTCAAATAATTTGTCCTGTGTCCTGTGTATTAAGGTTGTATATGATGTCTTGCAACATGGCTGCTGGGCTTGGGTCCTTTCACATGCAGATGTAATCCAGTCTCCTGCTGGAGGATATCACAAGTAAGCCAGGGTTCTCTTAAAAAAAAAAATAAAAAAAAAATTGTCTCATCAGATTGTTGAACCAGCAATAACTGCATCAAGTCCTACTAGGTAACTGTGGATTTTCCCTCTTCACTGGTTAATTTCTAGCCCTGGACAATTGCAGATGTGATACTGAATCTTTCATTTCTCCCTTATAAATCAGCAGCACCTTCAGCCTTTTGGAGTACTTCCTACAGTTGGATATAGAGGGAGTACATTGTTTGTACCCAGGGGCTTTATTTTACAGCACTTTCGAAGCTGTCTGTGGATCTGAGTTGCTTTCTGCAACAGGAACTTGTGGTGAAGCATGTTTTTATCTTACCTATAGTCCTCCAATGTTGCTTCCCAGACTGTTAAATGTCAGGGCTCTCCTTGTCACATCTATCTGTACGACCTTGCCCCCAGGATGGCTACGGAAATTGCAGGAACGCCTTACTGAAACAGTTGTCAGCCTATGAACAGCATCAGCAGTTTTTTCCCCCCCTTTCTCTTTTTTTTAAAGCAAAGATAATTCTGACAGCTGAATGTAACCACACGGTGGTTGTCCTGATGTTGTTTGCAAGCTGGTCAGAGTCATTTCTGACTTGGAGCTGTTCAACTGGAGCTCAGACTCCAGAGGTGTTGAGTGACATGCTGTTGTCCTAATGTGTCAAGCAACAAGTGCTGTCTTTGGCAGCCTGAGCTTACATATCTGTTCTGTCAAGGTTTTAGAGTCTGCTATGGTAATCATTTGCTTTGGCTGTGCTTGTCCATAGAGCCAAACTGCTTATCGCTGAGTTGTCACATGCTAACTAATATAGGCAGCAGCAAACCTCTTTCCTTTTGACTTGCTGCAGGACAGGGAAGTCTGTGCATTGTGCAAACCTCACACAAACAGTGTGTTCTTCCCTGCCAAATGTGCTGTACAGAAGAAAATTTTGTATATTAAAATGCTTCTGTGCCGGTGTTGGTGCAATAAAACATAGCACGAATAAACAGGGATGTGCCAGCAACAGAGAGCCAGGTGAAAATTCCTTTCTTCACTAGGAATACACGTCTTTCACAAGAACCCACTGGAGCTTCTCTGGAGCTAACAGTACCATTTTCCTTGGAGCTCAAGTTTAAAACCTGTTCTTTTCAACTTGTTCCAGGTTGCTGTGTGGTTTAATACCCTTCCAAAGATGAAATGCACCCTTGTTTGTGCCTGCATTTCTTTCTGGTGGTTAACAGTGGAGGACAGGGGAGGCCTTGAGCTCGCACAGGCTCCATCCTCTTGTATATGGCAGGATGCCCTGATGCTGTATTGAGATTCATCAACGTTATATCTGTGGGCAGCTCACTTCCCCTGCGGGTCAGTTCTGCTTTGTCCTCAGTGCACAAACTTGTGGCATGGAATGTGAGTGCACAGGTCAGATCCTGAATGGGATCCAAGTGCTACAGCCCTCTGCTCCAAGGTGGGTCCTGAAGACCTATTCAGAGTCCAGCACTGAGAATCAGGGCACACTGTACCTTGTGTAGGGAAAGTAGATGTCTCAGCATGGGGTACTCATCTGAATTTTGACCTTGAAAGTTACATGGGGGGTCAAGACCCTGATCTCTGTTTTGTTCTCCCAGGAGCAGGAGGTTGTCAGGCCATTCTGTGCCTGGGCTCTAGAGCTGTATCATGTTTAGTCATGAGCGAAAGGACCAGGTTGCTCAACTAGCTTGTGAGAGAGCCAGCTCTTATGGTTCAGCATGGTACACGTGGATTTGCTACTGAACCCCCCATGGAGCCACTACTTGCAGTGATTCAGCTGGCACCCCCTAATTGGGTTGAACTTTTTGGGGAAAGGCAGATTTTCCTCCAGGGCATGTGGTGGCTCCAGGTGCTGTGAGGATGGCAGGTTTGATGAGCACATGAACCTGATAAATTTGGGGTAGTAAGTCAGTGACATTTCCACCAACACCTGCTGCAGCTGAATTGCCCAGCTGAGAGCTGCTTCCTACGCTGGACCAGACTCCAACTTGGAAGAAAAATGATCTGTTCTCAGGTGAAACTTCTGCTTCTGATATATAAATAAGGAGTGGGTTTCTAGTAGTGCCTTAAATATGATAGATTTCCTGTCCCGTTTTAAGCAATGCTAACTGAGGAGACCCTGGTCTCTGATAAAGCCTTGTCAGAAATAATGGTCAAACCAGCAGGCGCTAACTAACCCAGGAAGATACCCAAATTGGGGCAGGCTCACTTCTTTATTATTACTAAGAATAGTAGTAGTCTGGGGACAGGTGATTTATCTGTACAGGCAGAAGAGTCTAAAAGGGAGAAAGAATTAATAATAATAATTCCAATCTGATTAGCACATTTGCTTTTTTTACCCTCAATTTTGCTGCATGGAAACATTTTTCAAACATTTCAAGCCTGAAAAAACCTGGCACTGAACAACAGTTCTAATGAAATAAATAAAGCCCTTTTTTGTTTACTTGTCTAATTCCAAGTTTTCAGGAATTCTGTTGTTTGCCAGAATCTTTCAGCTCTGAGTGCGAAACGCCACAAGAATATTTTTTAGTCACAAAATTATTGTAAAAAAAGGACTGATAATTTTTTTAAACTCAAGAATAATTTTTGGGCTGCACCTGAATATTAAAAATGTCATAATAAATGGCAGGTTTTCTAGAAAATTGAAAGTTTGTGAAAGAAGGAGGTTATGATGACAGATGTTTCTGAAACCTAATTAATGAAGCTCTGAAATGAAAAAGAAAGAACAATTTTGGCTTCTTGCATGAAAAGAAATACCACATAACATTTCAAAAGCAATAAAAGACCAATCACCTCAAGAACTTCAGACAATAAAGAAGGATTGTAAAATAGGAGTTACGTTTCTTCTTGTCATTGTGAACTTTTAAATGTATCTCTGAAATAGATAGAACTGTCTGAAAGACCATGATTATATTTTGTGACAATTACTGAGCTTTCAGGCTTTTTATACATTCTACATTAGCAAACAAAACCTTTTGAATATTTTAATGTTGGAATAGCTCCTTTAGGAATCTGTAGGTGTTCTAGTCAAGGTTGTTCTTCCCTCCTACTGGTCAGAAATTATTAGAGACCAGCTTGTTCTGGACCACAAAAATATCTCCTTCCAAATGAGTAAATCTTTTTAAGTGCTTCAATGTCACGGGAAACTGCATATTTGCACAATATTTTGTTTTCCTGAAATTACTTCAAGTGACTCCTGCTTCACCTTGCACGTAATAGTTTTGCCCAAAAGAAAGATGAACTTAATCTCAGCTGTTAGAGCATGGATTTTCCAGTTCTGTACTGCTGCCATTTGTGAAAAATAGCTTTGCCTTACTGTATTTCTTTTCATTATCCTTACTTAGTGGCTGATCAGCTTCCAATAATGTGGTTACTTGATCTTATCCTGTGAAATTACAATCCATTATCTCATCAGGATATGTTCTCAGAGGGGATTTAAAAAAAAAAAATAAAATGCTGTCAGTAATACCTATCCTCAGTTTAAATTAAGTGAGGACATGAAGCAAGCTTCATTGCGGCAAAGTACACGGTTTCAGCACCTGTCCTTCATTAATCTGCTCAGCCCTTTCTCTTCACACTTAGAAGTGGCAAGATAACATAAAGCCACAAAAATACATGGAAACTTGCCGTCTGTCCATGGTTTGGGGAGTCTTATGCACCCAGATGCTGCCTTGTTCTAGCTTTGCTGCTGGGCTGAGATTGACAGGGAGCCCATCACAAGTAAGCAGTGGCACATCAGGATACACAGAGCCTGTTGTGGTGAAAAGCTGAAATAAAGCCAAGCATTTCTAAGCCATTTTCTAACCTATGTTAATTGAGGCGCCATTTTATTAGGCAGAATTGATGATGCAGTAAGGGGAATCGCACTACATTAAGGCAAATGTATGGAAACACTTGTTGCCACTGAAAGGTAAAAGCTGCTTGAGGACATACTGAAGGATGAATGTAATGCTGTAGGAAAAATTCTGTAAGTAAAGGTCAGTGGAGTTTTACTTAAAAGTAGTTCTTGGACGAGTTTGGGTGACATTTCTTTGCTTTCTAATACTGCTTTCTCATCTTTGCCTCAAAGAAACAATGGGGTACAAAGCAAGGACTTAAATACATAGTGTTGATCTCCCTGTCTGTCTGCAAAATGCCAAGATGAGCTTAAAAATCACAGACATTTTTTTGGTGGGGGAGGAAGGAAAGTAATCTTTTTCTCTAGACTCTCTAAGACCAAGTTTCAGACATTCATGTATGTTTCTAAGGGCTACACATTTACCCGAGTGAAAAAGAATAACAAAAGATATAAATAATAAAAAAAAAAAATTCATTTTACAAAGCGTTTCTTGTAGTCATGTACTTCCAGATGCCATATACTTAGGGTAAAAGAACAAAATGTGCTTAAAATAATGAGTGTTAATAATATCAAGAATAGCACAATTTGCACTGATTTCATTTAAACAAGAACTGAAACTTCTCAGCTGCACAGCTGTAAATATGCTGTTTATTGTCAGTAACTTTGAAAGACTGGTCACCTATGCGGGTTCATTTGGGCCCTTTCTCTCCAGGAGCATCTCCTCAGACTTCTATACTGCAGTCCAGCAGCTGTCTGTTGCAATATATCCTGCCTGTCATCAGATTTGAGTTCCGTATCATGCTGTACTTATTTTGGTAGAGAAGTAGGTGTGTGTTTGTGTGTTACAGGGGCTGGGGGTGGAGGTTTCACTCTGTACTGCTTGTGGATAGAATTACTGTGGCTGTGTATTTCGACTTCATTTATTTCCCTTGTGTCTCTTGTGAATACCTGTGGGGGATAAATTAAACACTGGCTTTGGATTTGATCTGCACTGTGAATTTGCTTCTAATTGGCACCACCCACAGCAAAGTTTAAAGTCAACATTTTCAGTTTTCAAAGCCAGAAGGATAAAGCCGGGCTACTACAGTGAGTTTTTAAACAGCTGACAAAAGATCACTGCTGTGATCAGAGGGAAGAACTGCTCCAGGGACAAGGTGGGCACTAATGATCTCTGTGCCCTGCTGGCAAGCTGTTCCTTGGACTCTCCCTTCTTGCAGCCTCTGAAAGATGTGGCCTGAGGCTTGTGGCTTTTGGCCATGCAATGTTTCCACTGCACAGCTCACAGGGTCAGGAAGGGTGTCATCCTTTGCTGAGGAACCCTGCCAGTATAGCTGAAGGGGAGACACATGGGTGTGTAACACTTTTACTCTGTCTCTCAGCTGGTGGGGTTTAGTCCTGACTTAAGCACTATTTAAAATAGTTTTAGGATTGTTTAGAGTCAGGGCACTCTCCTTCTGTGCCTTTCTACCTTGTCCGTTACTTATTTGTTAAGAGATTTAGCTTAAAGAGAGAAAATTAAACTACCTGAGTAGTTTTATTCTGTGGAGCTTCTTCAAAGTGTTTTTTTTTTATGCACATGCACATATAGATAGAATGCTTACAATTGATTTTGTGGCTGCCAAGGTAGGCATGTGCAGGAAAAGAAATGCCAGAGGTTCATGCAGATGTTTTTTGTTTGGTTTGGTTCATGTTTTATTGTTGATGGTGTTTGGGTGGGGGTTTTTCTTTGCTTTTCCTGTGGTTTTGTTTGGGTTTTTTTGTTTGTTTTACCATGCAGCTCATGCAGCCTTTGTAAACAGTATTGGGGAATAATGCTATCAAATTTCACATACTGTACACTGCAATCTTAGATCTGCATTTTTAATGTCTAACAGCCATGCTCACATGCATAGATTTCTGCAATGCTTCAGAAATGCATTCCAGTTGTTACTGAACTGATCTGGATAAGAGAATCAAACCAAATATTTAAAAGCATTAGCTCCCCAAATAATCTGGTAAACCTATTCCTAAACTCTCAGATAGATGAAGCCAGGAGCCAGACACACAGATTGTTGTTAGTGTTTTTCTAAATGAGTACATTAGATGAGGTTCTTACATCCTTCCTTGGATAGCTCAGTAAAAAGACTGAAAGCACAGCTACACTTCTGCCTGGTCCTGAAAACGTGAAATCCAAAATTGAAATGGGGAGATGTGAACAGTTCTGGTTAGAGCAAGAGCAATACCAGGTATAAGGGCTGCCCAGCTGCTGAACAAGGTGATGAGGCCATGAGGGATGTGCCACATGGACACACACTGGTTCAGGCATCCTTCAGCAAGGGGACCTCACTAATTGTTTCTAACACAGGTGAGCACTTGATCCCAGCATCTCCTCCCCCGGCAAAATGATTGGCAGAATCTCCAACAAGGGGACGCTGAGGTGCGTGTGTGCGACCTTGGGAATCTGGTTTGTTTTAGCCTGATGACCTGCGCTACTGAACCCCACCTACTCTGGGCTCTGGTTTTGTGTCTTGGGGGCAAAGCCTGTGGGAAAGGAATAACCCCGCTTCCAGCAAGCATTTGAAGTGTGCGGGATAAAAAGCGATGTGTGAGGGGCTGCTGACAAGCATCTGGACTGACAGAGATGACCCTCTGCTGCTGACTTAACAGCTGACATTCTGCAGACTGAAAGGAGGTGATCAGTTCTCTGGAGAAGGAGAAGTACAAAACATAACCAAAGATGAAAAGGAACTTCAGAAGTGCCTTAAGGCCCCAGCAGAGATCCTTTGAAATCCCTTTGTGGCACGCTGTCTGCAAAATGCACAGTGCAAGAGAGCCTCACACAGAGAAGGTGTGTGGAATGGGAAGCAAAACCAGGAAAAACAGCAGTTCCTTAAAACCTCACAGGAATTCAGTGTCATAAGCAGAAAATGAAGGCTAAGACTTAGTCCCTGGCCGGTGTTTTGTTACCTGTTTTGTCACGACCTGCACAGGCTGATGCTTGTTTCCAGATATTGATTAGAAGGGCACAAAAAATCCACTACAGATGTTGCTTTTGCTGAGAAAATATCAGCAGTTCATTTAACCAGAGATAATGAACCTGCTGCCTGCCTTGGGGGCAGACATTCCCTCCCTCCTGGAAAAAGTGCCTTTAAAAAGGATGGTCTAACTAAGCGCCTGACTCCAAAACGACTCATGTCAGCCGAGTGCCAAGTGAGGAGAGGAGGCAGAGCCACGGTTTGAGAAGAGTGATGCCCATTCTTGTGGCCCCTAAAAATATTGGCCCCTTATATGGTAGGAAATTCAGTGCTAGTCAAAGCTGTCAGAGATGATTTAATTCTTGCTGAGTGCTCTTTGACTTCTCTCAGAGTCCCAGAATGAAGTCGAGGTCAGGGACTCTGTGACTGCTGGCTGCTAGCCCTGCCACAGCTCTGGGAACAGCACCTTGTATCCATGTAATGCAGATCAATAATCTCACTGTGGGACTGATCACTTGTACCCCAGTGCTGGGACTCCTCATCTCCAGTGTTGGGGATTTGGATGAGGTACAATAGTTGCATTGAAAGGGTAGGTGTGCCTTTTGTCCAGTAATTAATGTTTCCCTTCCATGTGCACTTCTACACAGAATTGGCTGGATTACCTCACACTGAGCCAGAACATACATCCAAACCCATTGATAATATTTCAAGCAAGTGCAGCACTTATTACATTAATGGCAAAATGCCCATGGCTTTTATGCCTTTCCCTTTTAGAGCTTAGGTTATCAGTGGTAACTCTATCCCCGATTATTTTTGGTAGAGTAGCTCTCACCCACCTTATATGCAAGTAGTATGTTTGCTGTAGGCATGGTGCTGCAGTCTAATCCTAGAGCCAAAATATAACAGAGTGAGGACAGGACCAGTCATCCTTAGGGAAGCCCTCCTAGTTTATGTCAACAAAGTTTTTGGGTCTGTGAAGACTTTTGTTCATCAAAATATTGAAATTGCATATGATTATCTTAGATTCAAAAATAAAAGTATATTTTTGTAAGCATTTTCCTGGAATTGGTTCAGATATTCAAGTGTTTATTGGTCAGTAATAAAATTCTGATCATCTAAATATCTGCAGTAAATCAAAAGCTTTTTTTTCAGAAGCAGCAGCTCAGATGTTATAATTTCAAATGTTATAAATAAAGCCACAGTAATGACTGTAACACTAGTTCCTTTATATACACAGAAATTAGCCATGATGATCAATATTATTCTTTATTGCCTTTGAATTGAAATACATTTAGAAATTTATTAATACATGCTATTACATCTCACTGATTTTATGGCTAGAAAGGGATATTATGTTGGTTTATCTCATCTCTTGTACAGCACTTCGTACAGTTTCCTTGTAGCAGTCTGTTCAAATAAGTGTATCTCACACTCTGATTTTAGGATGTGTATGTTCCATGGTCTTTATTTGGCAGTTTTTAGCAAGCCTCTTAAAAGTAGCCAATAATTTGTCTCTCTCTGTGTTCTGACTAGCTTATACCAAAATTTCTGCTTGCTATATTGACTCCACCGAGATGGTGGTTCTTTGCACAGCTTTCATTTAAACTCAGGGACAGGTGTACTTCTTGGATCACAATATAACCGTTGCTCAAGTTTAACAATTTTTTCCTTTAGATGCTGACTTGTTTTGCATCAATGGCAAGGCATAGACTCATCTCAGTATAGCCAAAATTTAATCCTTTTTATATAGTAGGTGATCGATATTGTCATACATCTGCATTCCCACAGTCAGGGCTTTCCATTGACAAAGCCAGTGAAGGCATTCAAAGGCTGCATGACTTCATCAACGAGTAACAGGGACTTTGTCAAGTCATGTGGACATAAAGCATCTGAGCTATGAGTTGGAATTAGCCTCTTTAGTCAGAATGACTGGCTAAAGAATCATGAATAAATTCAACTAGCTCCTGATATTGGAAGTGTTTTCTTATTTCAAATGACCAGTTCTGTTACAACTGAGCTCAGACCTGTCCACGAATTCAGCCCCTGCTAAGCCACTGTTTTCTTCTCCTATGTCTTTTCCGTATGTTTATAAGCAGGAAACATTTCATGTATAGAGGTTTGATTTTCACGAACTTAAGCACATATACAACTTGATACAGCATGGATTATTCTACCAATAGCAACTAGTGTGGAAATTGCCTTCTTTTGGGGGGGTCCTCCTCACTCTCATTTTAATTCTTGCATCAACTTTTCCATTATTTTCTCTGTTATTTCACAGAGCTGCTTGCCATGTGTTTCTAGACAAGATGCAGCGACCACTAGATTTTGTGTAAGTTATAGCAGAACAAAAGGAAAAAAACCTGTTCTATTCCTACACTACATTCTGGCGGGAGGGATTAGTTGTCTGGTAACTTTTATCTTGTGGAAGTTTTTTTCCACTTGATTAAATTTCCTCAGTGCACCAAACCCCTATGATTTTTGCAATAGTGATTATAGCTTTCCTGAGGTTTTTACTATGGAGAAATGTATTCAGAGCTTACTCTTTGTCTCCACTGGAAAGAGGTGTCTGCAGAAATTCATGGTGCCCTTCCGACACTGTAATCCTAAGCAGCCTAGGGAAATTTAGGGAGAATCTCAGGATGGAAAAATGCTGCTAGTTCTATTAAAGCCTATTAAAAACTCATAAATGGAAAAATGCAGTTTAAACAAGGCTTGGGGAAGCCCGTTTAGAGAAAATCTGTTGTTTTATGTAATCTTTACTTTTACTATTAAGGCTGCTTTTGTTTTGCTGCAGACACACATTGTGAAAATTGTCAGGAAAGAATAAGAAAATGGTAAAATTATTCAAGCCCTGAATTAATGCCTTTATGGTTATAATTTCCTTTATTTCAGTTGATTTTCCCTAGCAGAGCTGTAAGGAAAGCTCTAGCCTATTAAATAACAGAAAATCCATAGTGCTAAACCCAAACAGATATTTGCAAGCAGCCCCTAAATTTTGCTGATGAACTCTTGGTATTTTATTAGTAGATATTTCTAGAATAGATGACATCTGATGTGACTTTGTTGATGTATGCTAAGGGAACATACATGCACACACACATACCTATATATATGTATGTATGTAGACACTTTAAACATCTGTCTCAGTAGGTAACAGTGGAATTTACTACATTCATTCCCAATTTTTCTGGGGCACTGGAATTTCAGGATCTGACATCTTCTGATAGAGAATCTCTAGATGTGTTTTTTCAAATAAAACAAAATTTAAAAAATAATAAAAAAATATCATTAGCAGCACCAATACAGCAGGTTAAATATAGACATGGATTACAGAGTCATTGTTTTCACCCCTGCTAAATAAGACAGTGCACTTGAAATGGAATGCTGCTTGACCTTTTGTGTCTCACCCGTCTGTGACTCTATTTAACTGATGCAGGGAGGAAACATTTTCCCCTGGAACTGTCCCCTGTTGATATGACGATCGCTACTGCTGGGTCACACCATGCACCAGAGGCAGAAGCTCAGAACTTCAGAACACAGGAGCGATCTTGCAGCCCATGGAGGAGCGCTGTCCATGTCTCACAATGACTCACGCTCCTTTTTCAACTTCTCTCAGCTTGTGCTCTCTGCTGGCCAAATCAAACCATCACCAGCACTCAAACATTCAAAAATCACATACTTTGAAGTAGAAATTCTTGATGTGCAAAGCAAGAAGCAGATCTGCATTGTGGACAAGGTGAGTGTGTTATTCCAGCACGCTGGGGATGTGCCTGGTTCACATGGTGCCAGTTCAGAGGCACTGTTTTTACTGTGTTGTGGTCTTATTCTGTAGTAGAAGTACTTTCATTCTTTTCTCTGGGAGATACTCAGAACTTCTTGTTAGTCACAGTTCCGGGCTGTTTTTCTCCAGGAATTTTACCAATAATTTTACAAATAATCCAACACTGCTTTGTTTTAAACCTACTGGCTGCTCTCTGGGCTCAAGATATGTCCTTGGGCTGTCTCTTGACACTTAGATTACAGTATTTATTTCAGAGCATGATACTTACATGCCTGCCTCAGAATGGATACTCATTTTTAATACATTTGTAAAGCTTACCATCTCTGCAATGCTGGTATCTAAACACACTCTGCTGTGCCCTACGTATTAGATTTGGCAGAAACCTGGCATTTTAAAAAAAATCAGGTTTTAAACAAAGTGTCTTATATAAAAGAGGTGTTTTGAGTTTCTGTTCAGTTTGTCTATTTGTTTTAATAAAATGAGTAAAAATATAAACTACAGCCAAACTGCATAAGTAGATTGAGAAGACTGGGTGGGAATGAAGTTTACAAACCCATAAACAACAACTGCAAAAATGCTTCACAAATATTTTTATCACTGTTTTCATGATTCATTTTGTGATTCTTAGTGGAAAAGATGGTCTCTTCTGTGCCATGAAAGTGGGAATCTTAATCTATTTAGACTATAGAATTTTTCAGTAACATAGTAAAGTTTTGAGACTTACTGTTTTAGGAGAAAAAATAAAAATAGAAAAAATTCCCTTATCCTCATTGGCAACAGCTGGAACTGCTAGATAAGTTTGCTTCAAATGTTTAATTCAATGCCTTTGAAATGTGCAGGGTGGGATACTACCAGATTTCTAGCGTTCTTGATCATTTAAAGGGTGTTTTTGCAATTTGTGTGCCTACTTAAAGGTAAACATCTCATTCGTTCATTCTTAATGAGGCAAAATATTTTTTGGCATTTTTTTTTTTAGTCTAGCCAAAGTGAAACGTACAAAATGGACAAAAAATTACAATGACTATTAATACCAGTTTCAATGATACTGTTCACATTACTTAATTTATTGAGTGATATTTACACAGTTGTTAGGTTATCTACATACTATACTGAATTAGGTTTTGACCCAAAAAAACCCGACTGAGTCTGTTCCTTATCTTGAGCTTTCCTCTAGTGTCATTAAAAGAAATACATTACAGAAACAGAATTCAGCAAAGAGCCACATTCCAGGAATCCTTCCATGAAGATTTTCTACACCTTCTCCAAACCATGAACTCGGCCCCTGTAGTGGTGGAAAGAGAGACATGAGCAGTGATTCGAAGTACTCTCTATATGGGGGGAAAATACGCACAGGGGAGCAATAACAACTGCAGACTGAAAGTCTCTGCTCAGAAACAGGAGTTTGTGTCCAATTTACACAGCCAGCACACCAAGGGATTGGTACAAGCACAGTACAAGGCTGAGATTTCCAGGACTGCATAAAGAATTTGGCTTTTGAATGCTCATTCATCTGTGTAGGTCCCTTAATTTGCTGTGGTAATCCTTTTCTAAGACAACCTTGAAAGTACAGAAGTCGAGTTCCTTACTTCCATGAACACGTGTTAGTATCGGTGAACTTCATTTCTACTGGTTATTAGAGCAACGAGACTTTTACAGGACTGTGCATAATCTTCTGTTAAATTAAATGTAACTGATAGAGACCCAACATGACACTTCTAATGCCTGTTTTCTGTTTTTAAGATAATTATGATTAACTTACTTTCCCAGGATTGTATGTAAATATTATTTGTCAGGATTTATAATAGGAAGAATAGGAACAATAGATTTAAAAAGGTATGTATTTACACTTATTGCATATTGTTAGTAGTTCAGTCTATTATGATTTAGCAAATATGTTTTTAGTATTCTCTAATTAATAAATCTAAAGGGACAAGCTGTATTATAGTGGCAGAAAAAGGGTTATTTTCTTTCTCCACCTAATAAAACTCAGGCAGAATGATTCAATGATTAATGCTATGTGGGTAAATACCAGTGGCTGCTTCCAGAGGTTCAGTGTCTATGAGACTCTTGCATGTGCATAAGAATCCCATTCAAATTTAGTGGGAGCTCTGTAAAGGCTGCAACATTGTGATACCTTTACCTAGTTCTGGTATTTAGAAACAAATTATTTCTTGTCCTCAATGCAGCATTTGGGGATTTAGAAGAGGTGTGTTTAGCTGTGTGATCTTGAGAGATCAATTGGCATCAACAGGTTTTGAATCCAGTGTAAGTAACTGTGAATTAATTATAATGAAAATAACACTATTTCCTTTGGCTTTCTGACCTGTCTCATACTTTCGGGAAGGATCAGTCACTGACATTAAGTGAACTGAGTGGTTACTATGAGGTCTTGATTGTCTTTAACATAAAGAAACATAAAGAATAAATACATATTTGACTGCTTTTTAAGCCCGTAAGACACATTCACATCATACTGCAGGCTTTTCCACAATCAGGAAAGGCAGGAAAAAAATACTGAGAGGAAGCAGTAGGAAAGGCAAATCCTAGACATTTTGTCCCATAGTCACCTCTCCAGGAGGTAAGTCTTGAAGAAAATTACCTAATCTTGCAAAATTTGAAGTAAATTCAGAGGAGTCAGCAACAACGGCAGTTCATTTTGCACGGACACACTGTGAACATAAAATTCTTTACAGGAGTATCGTTTCTTTTGTTTAATATCACCAACCTGCTTTGGGGAACTTTCTCTGCTATGGATATGGCATTATGCAAGTAGTTTGGTGCACATGAGCTTTTCCAGTGAGTTACTTAAAGAATTTAAAAGAGATAATAATTAAGAGCAGTGCGAGATCTTTTCCCCCAGATTTTCTCTTGGGAGAGGAATTAATTCTGCCATGGAGAAGAGGCTTCAGGTTTTGGGGGAATGGGAAGGACTTACAAGAGCTGGTGCCTGAAAGCCACAATTAGGAAAATTTAGCAAGAAATTCATCCCATATTTTGACAGTCAGTCAAGGGGTGATAAGGAACAGTTGGGTGTCTTGTGGGTCAATCTCCAGCCTCCTCAACATGCATATCAATACTGCATTTGTAAAGATGTTCTGTAGCTGAAACATGAGTCAGACAGGTTTCTTGCTCAATGAGTGAAAGAAGTGTTTAGCAAGGATTAAGTCTCTCCTTTGGCCAATGTAAAACAGCAAGTGAGCCTTGATGATCACAAGCCTCTTTTTTTCCTCACTTTTTATTAATTTCTATGGATGAAATTCCTATCTCTGTGTAAAGAGGAGAGGGCATGTAATTAGTTACTTCTTGTTAGAAATATTTTCAGTGAAAAGAAGTCCCAAGATATCTAAGGATTTTGGCTTTTGTACTGCTTCCAAAAAACCATAGAAAACAACAGAACATGCAAAATTCATCAAGTCTTATAAATGAAAGGAAAACAATTCCTTTTTGTATTTAACAAATAATCCACATTTTTTGCCAGCCACAACTTATGAAAAATACATAACGACTCGAAAACTGTTTTACTTGTGCATTGCTCCAAAAGCCTGATGTAGGTTAGTTTTAAAGTTATCGATGTGCAATGATTTGATTTATAAATGCTGTTAAGGCAACTCATAACTGGTTTTTTTATAGCATTCATTGTATAATATTTTTTTCTTCAAATTAACTTGTAGTAAAATGTATTTTCCCACAAACATAGTGCCATGTAATTAACTTTGCATGAGTTGCTTTTAAGGCAGAAAGTGTTACACAATATAGCTTTTACAGAATAAATCACCTTTGGGGAAACCAGCACAGAAAGCTTTTTCCCATCAAAAGCTTCAGAACTCAGTAGTTTTGTGCTGTACGATTTTGCAAGTTAAGCTATAAACAGAGGTGCAAACTCAGGTTTTGGCTACTACACAGTGACCCTCCTTTTCAGAAAACTTCCTCGCCTCTACTGAAGGGAGCTTGCTTCCTAAGGAAGAGTCTTTTTTCCTTGGTGTGCTGCAAAGATGACGGAAACTACCTTCCCGCTTTCCTTAAACCAGCTCTCCATGCAACACTCAGTGTCCTCTCCCACTGAAATCTCTTTGTAAAACCTCGTTACTGATAGTTAAATGTTTATGGTTGGGGTTAGACACTGTAGGAACATTTAACTATATGTTTGTGAATGTAGACATGCTGTGCAATGCCTACAGTGAAAGTCATGCGAACATTGCAATTTTTATTAAAAGACCCTTGCATAGACACAAGTCTGTGCATCAACCCAGTCACTCATATATCCACAGTTCTTCTTGTGGCTAAATATAATAGAATGCGTATTACTACACCTTTGCCCAAGGTGAATTAAGGCTTATTCTTATCACTCTAGAAGGCTTGTCTTTGTCTGAAGAAGTTCACAAGCATCTTCTGTTTGAAAAGTACCTCAACCAATAGTGTCCTTGTGTCTGCATACTATGGCTTAGCAATACAATGGTTACACTGGCATGTCAGCAAAGCACAAACAGTATCTCTAGTATCAGAAATCTATCACTCTCCCCTGTGGGTTGCAGCTCTGTCATAGAAATTGAGCAGCCGAGAAGAACAGTCATCACCGGCTCTTTTTTGCATAGTCAGCTCTAGCAAATAAAAATAACTCCTCCCATCATGACTTGGAGGTCAGACATGTCGCATTCATTTTGGGTGAGCGAATGCAATCACTAAAGTAGGCAATGAAACTCTGCAAAGGAACTCTTTGCAGGACCAGAATGTCAGACTCCTCATTAGCCTCATTCTAAGGAAGCAAAGTAAATAAGGCCTTTCCCAGGAAAGAGATTATTATTCTCATTGCCTTTTTTTAGTATTTTCCCCCTAAATCTTGCACTTATAATATTTCACTTCAGAGGACTATATATTCTTTCTTGTGTGAGAATGAGCAGAATCTGTGAACATCCACAGCAGTTTCATTTCATGGAGAGGATTTTTATTATAATTTTTCTCATTCAAGCAATCTGTCATTGCATATATCCTGCCTCTGATGTCAGAGATGCCCAAAGGGACTGAATAACCAGCTGTGTCAAAGGAGGGAGCTTCCATACTAAGACCACAAATAGATACTGCAATTCCCAGTACTAGCAATTCCCACAGCAATATGGTTGAAGGAACACAGGCACAAAACTATCTGGATGTAGGCTCATTGCTGTGGAAGTCTTAATTTTTGCTTCCTTTTGGAAAGAGGATTTCATGGTGTCTTGTGCCTTTCACTGTATGTTTTTGCATCCAGCACAACGGGGCTCTGGTCTCTACTGGGAGGCACTGAAAAAAACACATTACATTTACAAACTTGTTATAAAATTTGTGTGTTTTCTTGCCTGTAAAAATTGAATCTTATGCCTAACCCCCAGTGCTGGAGGTGATGACAGCAGTATTTTCTTCCTCAGCTATTAGTTATACTTAGTAAAGTAGGTAAACATATTCAAATTCTGTTGTAGCAATGCATTACACTTATTTCTTCCTGCTCTACTAGAAATTCACATAATTTTAATGTCAATATAGCTACAGACAGTTTCAGATGAGAAGAGACAGCTATTCATATTATTTTCTGCTTGCTCCTTGCTGTCATCATTCTTGTTTCAATACGGCTTTTTAAATGGAATACCTGGAGAAATGGCCTTTGATTTTTCTAGAAGAGAGAGACTGCAGAGGGGAGAAGTTGGTAACTTTAGGGCATTTAGCATTTTTAAAGGGATAATTTAAAGAATTACAGAAGCTACAACAGAAGACGAATGATTCAGCTGATACTAAGTTTAGAAGTGCCTTTAAATGACAAGTTTTATATATCCCTTATTTTAGATCAAAAAGGTCCAAGCCTGGGGGAAGAAATAAAGAAGCAAATACAATAAATATTCCAAGAAATTAAAGCCTCATTCAAAGTTCAGCAAAAAACCCCCAGCCAGTTCTTGAGACACCGGTGCTGCTCCAGCTCTTCATGACCGTAAGCCATTCTGGCGAACAGTAAAAGACAGCTATGCTACCAGAGCAGTGAATATTGCCAAAATTGTATCTGCAGGGACAGATTTCCAGCTAGTGTGAAAATGTCCTCTTTCCCAACAGTTACGACATTTTACCCCAGCCACACATTTGCCTTATTGCATCAAAGATAAGTCACGGATTATTGCAAATTATGAATGCACTGGAGCAATGTAAGACCATAGGGAGCTGTAGGTGTTTTATTAGTCTAATAGTTAACAGCACTACCCATGATGGAAAGTTAGGTGTATAACGGCATCTCACAGAGGCATTATTGTAGCATTAAAATACTTCTGCATATGATGTATTGGTCCATCAGAACCTGCTTCAGGTTCTTTCGGAAATCAGACCTGTGATTCTTCATAAAATACCTGAGCCATGTAGTCATGGATCTATAAATATCTAGCAGTATATGTTAATTCCACCTCTATGATATATCTGCCAACTTTTAAACAATTTTGTATCTTGTAAAGTCCTCAAAATGCAAGCTTTTCTTTCTTAACAGCTACACTTTCTGTGGCTCAAAAGAACAAACTGTGGCAGTGAGACAGTCTCTATCAGAAGTACAGCCAGCACCTCATCATTGCACTTGGTATTGTGAAAAGTACTTGCATTTCTCACTGACACTCACTCATCTGGTTGTTCTCATATATCACGTTGGCTTCCCACTCCTTTCTGCTGCTTCTCAGCTTCCAGCTTCCCTTCATGGACCACAGGATGCTTACTATGTCTCCATCTTTCCCTGCCTGCTCTCCCCAACATAATATTGGACCTACTGGCCAAATTTAAATGCATCTGAAAGAGGAAAAGAACACCCAAGTTTTAAAAGATTGCTTTGTTCCTGCTGGTTTCATGGAAGCTGGTGACTGTGTAGTGCAGCTTTTAAGAGCAGGGAGCGCAGGCAGCTCAGCCCTCAGGGCAACCAGCAAGTGCATGGCAGCAAAATAGCCCCAGATTCTTCCCCAGGGTAAATGTTTTAGGAGACAGGGAAGAGATATGGGGCAGCTAGATAGGGCTTTGAAATCCTTTATTTGTAGGAAGTAAGGTTTTATTAGCCCTGCTACTCATAGAACCACTTGTTTTGCCAATACACGTTCTGTGAGTTTTCTTTCGAATTGGTTGATCTTGGGGTTTTTTGTTTGTTTGTTTCCATACAGTCCCTCAAATAGATTGTGATCATCCCGGGCTGACTATTGGCTGAGTCTCTTGGGTGCACTTCTTGCTTTTAAATGTTAGCAGTCTGTATAGATATAAAAAACAGACTCAAATCTCTACAGCCATCTGATGGAAAAGGGAAGACAAATTCAGAGAGGTTCCACAGCTATGTCATATACATAATCTGTGCTAGAATAGGCAATCAAAATCCAAACAAAGACCTAAACCTCACTATAAGCCTCGCTTTCTTCCTGAGAAGAATGGATCCAATTTATTATTTATTCTTTTAATTATGTCTATTTTATAAAATAAAATACATTATTAATAGTAAAACAGTGTGCTAATTACATACAATAACACATCACAATATTTACGATAAAATATCACAATATTTATTTAAATTTTTATTTTATTATTTAAATTTTGTATTACTTTTT
This sequence comes from Grallaria varia, assembly GCA_013396735.1. Taxonomy (NCBI): domain Eukaryota; kingdom Metazoa; phylum Chordata; class Aves; order Passeriformes; family Formicariidae; genus Grallaria; species Grallaria varia. The sequence continues at coordinate 18,630 of VWZG01008822.1, forward strand.
TGGGGGGTCAAGTTATTATTTTTTAAGTGCACATCCCAAATGCTCTTTTCTTTGAAAATGACAATAAAAAAAATTAGTCTTGAATTTTTGATGAGGTACAGTTTGGGAAAGATTGCATTACAAATAAATTTTGGAGTATTTCGATCTGTTATGACACATTAAACATTTCAAGTGCAATTTATTTTCCAACTTAATAGTGCATTTATTTGCATATTATTTCCTATTGCATTATTTTCAATGACATGAGAGCCATGTGTTACATTATTTTCCACTATCATGACAGATGTGTCAGGAAATAATGCAAAAGTAATGAAAGTTCCATATACATGAGAAATAAGAAGTAATGAAAACAACACAGTAAAATGAATTTTTAGCACGTTCCTGAAGCAGGGTTTTGTTTTTTGTTTGTTTTTTTTTCTTTAATATAAATTCCCATTCCATTTTAAAAATTTGAAGTCAATACAAATTTACACATCCAGAGTTTTGCCAGAACAATTCCATTTTCCAGGTAGAAGAGTTTTGTGACAGGGGCTTCCTGCCTGGTTCTGCTGTGAAGCTGTCGAGGTGAATACAGTAACCTTAGTCAGCTCCCTTTAACAAAAGGTCAGAAGGCATGGGGGAAGTACCAATTCCAGTCAGATTTGCTCAGAAACAGGCAAACATGGTGAACTCCATAAACTGAAGGAGGGCCTGCACACCTTCTGCCTGCTAATGGATTGCATTTTTTTTACTTCCACTCTCATCTTTAGCAAAGAGAAAAGGCACTTTCTGGTGTCTGATACTTTTTCAGGAAATTTCTTGCAAAGAGAGGATTTTTTTTTTTAAATATACGTACCCAGCTATCAGTACAAAAGCAATTAATCATCTTTAGAGACAAACTAGGGTAGTGTAAATTGAAATGACAGCACTCCGCAAGCATGTGGTAATGTGTATTCTTAGATAATTTGGCCCATAATCACTGGAAATGTTAGTCAGTTGGATTATCTCATATGCCAAAGTTCATGTGGCCAGATAATAATCTAGAAGATTGCTCAGTGATACAGCCCTCTACTTACGCATGTGTACTGGAAATTACTGGAGCTAAAACCAGAGTTCTGAATACCTCTGGTTTCGGCAAAGATGGGCTTGAGATCAGAGCCAGCTGTTTGGTAGGCAGCTCACTGCAGTCTGCCGAGTAAAATACTGAACTCTATATAAAGCCTTTGTGTGGTTGCTGACAACACTTTTCTATATGCAGTTACTTCTATGTCATTTCCATGGTGAGCTCATTTATTTATATCTCTTTGGACACGACAGGCGCGCTGGTTCACCGGGCTAACAAGAGAGCAGTGTGGGACACACTGAGGAAGGTTACAGTAAAACCATACCCAATTTTTAATACCGTCTTTGAGAACTGAATAAAAAGAAAAAAAAAAGAGTCTGATCTAGAAGTCAAGTTCCCAAAACACAGAGATCAGTTAGAACAGGTGTTTTCCTGATTAACTTTCTGTGAAATGCTGCTGATTTCTAGTAATATAGCATGGTCCCAAAACAAGGACAGGGTGCAAAAGCAATAATGATGAAGCATTTGTTGAGTGCTGAATTTGGAAAGTACCTGGCTTTCCCATTAGCTGTTTATCTGTTTTGCAGCCAGATCCTCAGGTGCACTAAGCTAATGTCACCCTTTTGAGCAAATTTACCCTGGCTGAAGATGGGGCTGTGGTTAATGAGCATCTGGAGTGGCAGAATTTCTGAATCTCTGCAATTATGGAAAATGACTGCCTGTTGCAAAGTAGGTGACTCAGCAGTGCAATGATACTGGGATAACACAAAGAGAAAAAAACATTCAAAGGAAGATGCTCAATGAAAGATCACTTCTATTTGCTGGAATTCTATTATTCAAATTCTTATTGATATTCTGCTGTCCTCTAACCCCTACAATAATTCTTTAGTGCAAGAATTGTGTGATACTTTTACATGCAGATCACCAGATCTGGCATAATTCCTTGACTTATAAATGTGAAAGAGGTATGAAAGTGGGTAACTATCTGACTAGCTTGCACTTACAAAAAGCAGTATTAAGACCTCTTAATATCTTCTGCTTAGAGCTCTTCCTTGAGTCATAGCCCAAGATACTAACTTGGTGTTTTAAATCTTAAAAAGAAATGCGATGCTTTGTGCATTAGTGCATAAAGGAAGAATAGAACTGGCATGGATGACCCAGAAGGTCCTTTTATTCTTGAATTCCTATAAAATGAAAAGTTGCCCCAAATGGAAAAGTAAAAGCATTTTTGCTATGAAGGTACAGGAAAGTCTGAATCTGAGGTTTTTAAATCAACCTTTTCTGAATGAGAAGTGTAATAATGAATGCAACCCACAGCTGTGAAATTACATTTTCTTTTGAAGAAAACGTAGTCTTGAACCTTATATATGGTAGTAAACTTACTAAAAAGTTAACAATATTTAAAATCTGGTGTTAGACTACCAGTTAAGAAGTTGTAGGAAAAACTGGCTTGACCATCAGAATATATGTGCCAAGTAAGGGGTATTTTTACAGTGAAATCAATCTTGCTTTAAAGAAACTAAGGGTGGTCTTTCACTCTGTTTTCCCTTTGCATATTTGAAAAGAGGAAAGGAAAGGTTCCAACACTTTCAGAAACAATTCAAAAGAATGAAAGGAGAGTAAGACTAATAATTACAGTGAAATATTTCAGGGTGTTTTATTCAGTTAGCACAAAGGGTAATAAGAGCAGATGCTTTCCCAGTCCTTACAATTCTTTAGCTTGTATTGATGTACAATGAAAAGAACAAAAGATAATTAATGGTCTACAAAGAGGGCAGTCTTACTAGTAAGCTGATGTCTCTGCATCCATCTTCATATTGATCGATATTAGAAATTATAACTTCACTGGTTGTTTTATGAGGTCTTTTAAAAAGGACACAATTATCAAGATCATAAAAAAATGTATTTCATTCTTTTGTGGCTATAACCTCACTATTCTGCCTGGAAAAGGACACCGCAATTCTTCTATGTCATAGCCCATTCTGAAGAGGAAAGTATTTGTGTTATTTTTCAACTCGTGATCTATGGAGTTTATATCAAGTGGAAGGGTCCTTCTCTAAGCCAGCTGGCTCATAAAACAGACGTGTTCCTGCCCTCCTGGCTGGATGTGTGCTCCGTGCCTTCCCTGGGCACCCGCAGCCCGGACAGTGCGGTGCCACGCGGAGCTGCCAGACTGCGACTAACCATCCCAGTGCATGCTCTGGGCCAGAGCTGGCAGGACTTAAACCAGCTCTAGCCGAAGGCAGCTTGGATGCACCCAGGCACAGCAGTGCTCCTGCTAATGAGCTCTGTCTCTCTCCGAGGTGTGAGCACACTCCTCCCAGCTGCAGCTACGCCGTTCAAGCACCGGCTTTGGAGGTAGGGGAGGTGGTGAGTGATGTGTGACGCCACGGACAAACTCACTGGTTCCTCTGCTGCCCCAGGCCACTGTAAGCACAAATCCTGGCAGGCACTCTGTAACTTTTAAACACCTAAGGCAGGGAAATGGTTTTATGGGTAGACCTAAAACACTAACTTAGAGAAATTTTTTGTAATAGCTAAAGTGAAGTGATATGAATCCCACGGCTGCCATAGAGAGCTATTTGGAGGAGAGAAAGCACTGAATGTCTCAGGATGAAAAAGGGGAGAGGGATGTAGAGTTGCTAACTGGATGTTTTGAACTGACTGAGAGCAGCTCTGCCCTGAAGTCAACAAGTACTCAGGAGTGCAGGATATGGGCTCTGTTTCGAGCAAGCGCTGCTTTTCAGCTTTCCTTGACTTAATCAAGCTCTGCAGAGCACGGGTTGGCCCTGGCTATTACTTCCCAGAACCCATTGTGGTGAGATGCTGATGTCCTGTAGGGATGTAGGGATGTAGTTAATGCAACTTACACTGTATTTAGAAAGCCAGCTCATCCTCCATCACATTGGAAAAGACCATCCTTATCCTTCATCTGGCAATGCCGACTCTGAATACCTGCAAACCTGCCCTGTGCTAGGACACATGACAGATTCCAGTCTGCAGTCTTGTGTGCCATATAGCTGTTGCCAGCTAACAGCACTTGTATCCATACCTGACAGATTCTGGGCTCCAAGCCTTACAGCTGTGAGATTACAACATGTGAGAAAGCAATTTCAGACATTTTTAGAGGTTTTGAGAATGCAGCTCTCCCCCTGCCCTCCATCTCTGGTATTCAAGTCCACAGAGGCTGAAAACATTACAAGAAAAGACACATGTAGACTATGGAATATGTGCTGTTCAAATGGATGTTGCATGGAATGGCTTAAGCATAATGAATATAGATAAATTTTTTCTTTCCATTCTGAACCAAGAAAGATAAGATGGCTTCTTCTGTTGTTCCCTGTAGCTAGGAAGAAAAGGGACTGGCATCAGGAACGCTGAGGGTAATGTCTCTTTCCTGGCCCAGTGCTGGTGAACATGGTTCAGGTCAACACAAATGCTGGGGACATGGAAAGAGTAATCCTTGGTTTCAAGCAGCCCAGCCTTTGATTTGGGTGGAGTAGGCATTGCTTGGCAGACACATCAGAGAGACAAGTTAGGGTTCACTTACAGCAGTTTCAGTTTCTGCAAATAAGGACTTTTCCAATGCCCAGTAAAACTCTTTGTAACTGTGGAAAAGAAAGTGTTCTCATCAAAACCCAAAGAAAAAGCCAGGAAAAAATCTGTACTTTACATACCTTTTAGCACAGGTGTCATCTTACAGCTTTAGATCTTTGAAATCTGTATTGAGCTCTCTGCCTGTTCATATTATTACTGGAAAAAAGTGGGCTTACTCATAAGTACTAATTGACCATATATTGTGTATTTGTGTGAGGTGTCAAAATATATGAGAGTAAAGTTTTCTTTCTGTACTGATTTGTTGCTTTTGAGTCAGCAATTTTATATTCTTACATCAGTATTTCTCCAATTCAGTTTCTTCAACAAAACAAGCTATGTTAAGGCACTGACTGATCTCTCCTAGCAGAATTTCTTATGTTCTTCTCCATTCTTTTGTATGGTTATTGTCACGATTCACTAATAGGTAAAACAGATAGATAAATATCAGTAAGCACATTTGGAAGAAGTGGGGCTATAAGCTAAAGACGGTGCCAAGACCCAAGCAAGACTTAGTAAGTTAGTTAATGTTTAAATATATGATTTCTAACTAATACAGTGAAACAGGTGGGCAGAGACAGAGAAGCTTCTGCAGAGCACGACACTTGGGTTCCTGCGTAACTGCCAAGGAGGCTGTGCCAGGCAGCTGCTGCATTCTGGTTGCACTGGGGGAAGCTGGGGATGGGGTGAACAGACAGAGAAAATGGTGCCAGGGCTGTTTCTCTACCTCAACCCAAAGAAATTCTGCTACTCCTCAAGATTTAGCTGTATGCCACCACCATTTCATACAGGCATTAGCCTATACTGCACAGGTGCCCAAAGTCTCCAGGGAAGGGGGTTTTCTGCATTCTGCTGTCTGACTGCAGCAATAAGGTCTCTTGCTAGAACCAAAGCAGATCCCCATAGTTAGGATGCAGCTCAATATACTTCTCAGCCTCTGTGCTTAAATGAACAATACATAATATTAAATCAGCCTTGACTGCAAGGGGATGCTGTTGTTAAAACCAGACCCTTATCTCTCGTCACCTTGATCTCAAGCTCAACATACTGCTTCCTGAAGTGTCCCACTGCCTTTCCTTGTAAACACAAGGTAAATCTAAGTCTTTCACTCTAGCGAGTTCTGTGTTTCTCAGACACTGTACAAAGTATATTAAGAAATCAATATACATAATAAAATAGAGCCTAAAAGGCCTCCCGACTGCCATCTAACACTGTGACACCTGAATTGCACCAGTGCATATGAACAACAGCATGCAGCAACAAACTCATTTCAGGCAGAAAGGACAGAACCTGCCACCTTTGCTACTGGGCTCTCTGGAAAACCATTTCGTGTCCCTAGGAGATGGGCCTCAGCATGTTTGAACCTAACTTTAAAGTTAAGCCCTTCAAGTTTTTCCACTGGTTTGATCTTGGGGGGTGATTATTGCATCAAGCAGGGCCATCAGCTTTTCCTCTTGACCCTTGTGATTTTAACCTTCCATCAGTCAAACAGAGGCAGCCCAGGTAGTGTATGAGTCAAAGGTGGACAATCCTTAATAACATATCATCATGTGAGAACAAATTTGTTGATTTGTTTCAATTTTGCCAAAAGAACTTGCAGACAAATTGAATCATCTCTTCATTAGAGGAGTGTAGAAGGGATCCCAGAGTGAATAAGACAGAAAAATTAATCTGCATGCATTTTGCTTTCTGTTCCAGGTACCTCCAGCATCTACCCTTCTTGATGTGAAACACAAATTTCACAAAGCATGTAAGTACTAAGGCTAACAGGCTGGAGGCATGGTTAGAAGCCTTTCAGCTTGGAGAAATTGTCAAATTTATTTTTCATGAAATCTCAAAAAAAAGCCGGGACTGGTTTGACAGCTTCAGTGCTAAATAAGAACAATGTTTGAACTAAGGTTCTACTGAAACTATCACAGATGTGAGAGACTGGAAGGAGAGAACTGCATAATTTATCACTGCCAGCACATGAGGGGCAGGAATTTTCTGTCTTCCTTTTAACATTACACACTGTCAATTCAAGGCCATAACTGCATTTGTTCTCCCAGTGATATATTAGATAAACTTCAGTAACATTAGACTGCTTCAAGCTGGTCACAAACAGACCATGTAGACAAAAAAACTACTATAGTCAGGAACTTGGGCTTAGACTGATGAAATAAAATCTGGGATAGTCTAGATTTCTGTATGGCCTTTGATATGGTCCCACACCACATCCTTATCTCCAAACTAGAGATACATGGATTTGAAGGGATTATTTGGTGTGTAAGGAATTGGCTGGATGGATGCAGTCAGAGAGTTGTGGTCAATAGCTCTATGTCCAGGAGGTCAGTGAGGAGTGGTGTCCCTCTCTCTGGCCTCTCGGGCTCTGTCCTGGGACCTGTGCTCTTCAATACCTCCATCAGTGACACAGACAGACAGATCGAGTGCACCCTCAGCAAGTTTGGTGATGACATGAAGTTGAGCGGTGCAGTTTACATAACAGAAGGACAGGATGCCATCCAGGGGAACCTGGACAAACTTGATAGGTGGGCACACGAGAATCTCATGAGGTTCAACAAGTCCAATTGCAAGATGCTGCACCTGGGTTAAGGCAATGCCAGACATGAGTACAGGCTGGCAGGAGAACAGCAGCCCTGTGGAGAAGGACTCGGGGATGCCAACTGCATCCTGGGCTGCATCAAAAGAGGAATGGCCAACAGGTCAAGAAAAGTGATTCTGCACCTCTAGTCTGCCCTCATGACACCCCACATGGAGTACAAGAAAGATGTGGACCTGCTGGAGCAGGAAGTGATCTGAGGGCTGGAGAACCGCTGCTGTGAAGACCAGCTGAGAGAGCTGGGCTTGTTCAGTCTGGAGAAGAGAAGGCTCTGGGAGACCTAATTGCAGCCTTCCAGCACTTAAAAGGGTCTTCTAAAGAAGAGGGAGAGTGACTTTTTCTTGTGCACATAGTGATAGGACACGAGGAAACACTTTTAAACGAAAAGAGTAGGGATTTAGGTTAGAGATATGGAAGAAATTCTTTACTGCAAGGATGTCCCATCCCTGGAAGTTTTCAAGGCCAGGTTGGATGGAGCCCTGAGCAACCTGGTCTAGTGGGTGGCATCTTAGATGCTGAGCTGTCATTATTTTTCTAAAAAAGTGTTTGTTTATTCAACTGAAGGCTAGAGGTTTTTTGCAAAAAAACCCAGAAAAAAAAAAGAGGTTGTCAGTCACCAGTAACTTGAGTTCAGAGCAGGGTAAGTAGAAGAAGAATTGTGCTTCTGCTCTGTCCTTAGAATTTTATAAAACACTAAAGCGTAAGTCTTCTGTGGTTGCACACAGGTTTAGTTGATGAAGCAAAATGCTGTTGACCTGACTACTTTAAGATTACTTATTTTCACTCCCTGTAAGGGCTTGTAAGACACAAAATGGCAAAAGTTCAAAACCACACTGCTGAGTATGAAAAGATTGAGTGCATACGTTTTAATATTTCAATAAGGGTATGTCCTCCCATCAGTTTGTGAAATGCAGTGCATTTCTGCATAGAATCTGTTAAATCAATTGAAACTGGATTTATATTGATGCAGTTTAAATCTGTTGAAGAGCACTGGCACAGAGGTTTATGCCAATGTAACCACAATGAGGTTTTCAATGGATTTGGGCTAAAATGGTGCAAATCTGTGTATAAACCATTTTAGTGGTGCCTGTTTTGTTACTAAGAGGTATCTTACTCAAGTAGCCCCAGTGATGTAAGTGGATCTAGTATCAAGGAAGAGAACATACAACACAGCATGGAACACACCATCAACAAACCTCTGACAGTATAGCATTTTACAGCACATGGAAGGACTGGCACATGCCTTCAATGCGTTTTTCAGTCCTCAGTTTTTTCCATCAATTCCTCCCATTCCTGGGACTACACCGTAGCAGTGTCCTGTGTCCTTTTTTCCTATTTCAGCTAGTTGCTTTGATCTCTCTTTTCCAGTTCATGACTCACGGATGTTGTTGTCTCATGAGGTTCTCTTCCCACTCCTACTTTCCCAATTGCAAAGATCAAACCTTCACTTTTTTCTCTTTGCATAGTTTGGAGGATGACAGCTGATAGAATACAGTTCTTTAAGGCAAGAGCTGAGAAGGGGCTGAAGGTGATCTGTGGATGCCTTTGGTTAGCATGCTATTTTGTACTAGCTCATGCATTCATTTCTGTCATTTTGTGTGTGCCAGACTCACATGTTCCCCTATAATCCCTCGTTAAAACACACTCCTACGCACACCCCCTTACAGTCCCCCTGTCTTCATACATTCTCCTTTGATCACCCATGCAATTAAGCTTCCTCCTCAGCTGTATCTTGTCAGCCCTTTAGTGAGAGGAACCCCTGTGCAGCAATTTCATAGGCATCATCTCTGTCATGGATCAGGTTTTGCTGCCTGATTCAAGAAAGGAGGAAAAAGACTGAATTATGAATCGTAGCACAGGAGCCTACTAAACATTAAAATAAAATAAATGGGATGCAAGTGACACCTGCCATCTTACTGCTGGGACGTCTAAGTCAGTCAAATATTAGTTTGGATCTGTGTTTATACAAAAGGCAGAATATGGATTTAGAAATCCAGGAAGAAATACTGGAATACTCCTCAGCCCTCACTTCAGCAAAAATGTCTCTACTGAAGCAACACCAGCAAAGCCTAACCCTGTCCTTTCTGTGGCACTGAGTTCAGAGGGGCAATCCCAGTTTTATCACCGGAGATTCAGGGATCTTAGCGGAGACGAACCGTTTAAGACAAACTATCATTTCCATGGTAATTACAAGGCTTTGTCCAGACTGAAGATCGCTGCTTTGAATCATCTCCTGGTTGCTGTAGCCACTGCCTCTGCAAGGGACTGGCAGCACCAACTGGGGTCAGCACAGAAGAGCAATTTCCCTGCTGCAGACCTCCAGCCATCAGCTCTACAGGGGCTTTCTGTAACAGATGTTAGAGCTGGGCTGTCACACTTAATAGCAAACATCACACCTGGCCCCTGTGAATCTATCGAATCCTTTATAAACATACTTACAGTTTTGACCTCAGCAAAATCCTCTGGGAGGGAGTTCCACAGTAAAAGTATGTTGTGGACAGATGTCTACACTTCTGCAACTTGATATTTTCAGCCTGAAATTGAGTGGCATCTGAGTGTCTGGGTGTCACTGGCCATCATGCTGTATTGTCTAAGGCATGGTCAGAGAAGCGTCAGTCAAATTGGTGCTGTGTAGTAGGTGACTTTACTAGTATTTTCCTCATTCCTTTGTCTAGCTGGCAGTGGTGGAACTAAGCCAAAAACTAAGTGTGTAAGAAGGAGATCTCTTGACCCATTTTCTCAGTTGCTTATAATGAGTTAGGTACCTGGCATTTTCTTTATCTGTATAGATTATGTTTTCAGTGGAGAAAGAAATATCTTGTAGGCTAAACTTCCCAAGATCTTGTCCTTGGCAATAACTTTTCACCTTTAATTTATTTTTATCTTTGCAAAATGTATTGGACTGCTGTGGGAGGAAATCTTACAGATAGAAAATGAAAAACTGTAATGATAATACTAATTCAAGTATCACATAACTAAAATAAAATACCTCTAGAACAGTAATATAGTGGAGTCAGTGATCATTAAATATTTTCAAGGTCACTGCATGAAACTTGTTGAAAAAGCTCTTGAAAGAAGAGGAAGAACAGAAAGGGGAGGGGGAAGTAAGACCTCAGCAGTACTGTAACAAACTCATGGAGGCAACCTTCTGCTCGAGGGGGACAGGACGAGTAGAGCTATGTTTTGATGCCAGAAAAGTGAGCATAGGGAGGCCAGAAATTGCCTTCTAGGCAGAGAGAGCAGGGCAGGGAATGGAGGAAGCCTCGTGATGGGTGGAAGGAAAAAGGGAAGTTGAAGAGAGAACTGAAAACATCATGATTATCCTGGCCTGCAGATGGGAATGAGGTGCTCAAGGAATAAGGAACATATCAAACAGTCAGCTGTCCCAATAAAATACTAAATCCTAATCATTCAGCTCCAAAATTGCAGGCATCTCCATCTAAGCTAACAGATGTTACATAGAGCATTTAAAATAAGTAATATCAATGAAAGTAAATCACTAAGACAGAAATTGTCAGTAGATGGCACTCAAGAATAAACAGCATAATTTCTGGACAAGACGAAACTTTAGAATCCTGCTACGCCATCTTACAACTGCTCCTTACAGGTATTTCTACAGCAATCCGAGGAGCTGTGTTCCATGGAAAGCTGCTGACTTATTTTCTATTGCTTTTCTCTAGAGAAAGGACAAGGAAAAACACAATGCAATTCCTTCATGATGGGACCAATCCCTCTTTTAGCCTGCTCCCTATACGCTGCAGGGCAGTGTGTTAGGATTCATCTGCCTTGTTTTACCTACTGCTCTCATCCTGCGTGTTCCTCAGAAGCCACAGAGCAGGCAGCCTCCTGGATTTCTTCACCCTGCAGACCTTCTGGTCAGAGCATTCCCTGTCTGCACGAAAGCAAGATCAGAGACTCCTGTGCAGGCCCTTCCAACACACCATTTCTGCATCAAATATTCCCAATGACTTCCAAATGCTTGAGTAAGATGTTTATTGCCTGAGGCAAGGAGATACTATCTCAGAGGGCAAACATAAGCAGAAGCACCATATCACACAATTCTTCTCCAGCTGCATGGGAGGCCTGTGCATGTTCTCCCTCTTTCCCTTTTCAAAATGACCTGTTACTGCCTCCAGCTTACTTCTTGCCTGTCAGTAGCGCTCAGCTCAGGCAGCGCTCAGCAGCTGGAGGGAGGGTAGCATTTTAAAACCAACAGGGTCTTGTTCATCCAAAACCCTGAAGCAGAACTTCAAAACACATAACAGCAGAAGTCAAGCTGACATGGTGAAGAGCAAGGAGAAGAATCTCTCATTGTTTACGTATCACAAGGCAAGCCTTGTGAGCGGAGCTTGAAGCATGTGAGGTACTAAAATGAATTATTTAGCAGAGGAGGTCCTCTTTCTTTTCTCCTTTTCAGAAAGTCTGCTAAGTGTTTTCATCCTCTAAATCTGCAACTTTCCTGTTTTTAATGACATTGACAGCTAGTAGCATGATTCCAATAGCAGGGTGTAAGTAATAACTCTGTATTTTGCCAGGCCTATGACAAAACAGGAGAGTGGGATGCAGAGCTGTTGCTGGAAAGGATGAGTGTTTGTACTGCATCATGTAATTCCCTTCCAGAGGCTGGCTGTGATGTTAAACTGCAAGGCTCAGAGAGGTGAGGAAGGATGCTGTGGGGATTAGTCATTAAGAGCAGTACCAGGGAGAACGGTGACTGCTAAGCCAGTGCCTTGCCTACTAGCTCTGTATAATCAGGACTGTCTGATAACATAGTCTTGCTGAGAACCTGCAGTCCCTCTGATTTCTCCACACTGCCTGTTACAGCTGGATTCTCAGGTTGCAGAAAGTTAATGAAATCTGTCAATTTTGATGCCTGGAGAGACTCATGTGCCTGGTGAATACATCTGGGGACTCAGAGAAGCTGAATGATGCTATTTATGGCTCTGCAAAGTTGACTCCATAGTCTTGGCCTGTCAATCAACAATGTGTCTCACAAACCAAAGAGGCCCAAATAAGTTATATCTAGGGCATAAAGCCTTCCAGAGGGATCTTTTTTCTGCCCTATATTAGGAGATCAGGCTTTGAAAAACCCCCAAATTTTCGAAAGAGGGCCACGATTTCATCCCACTATGAATTGCCTTGAGCTAGATGCACTCCCTGGACAGAAAGGCAGCTACAAAGTCTATGGCTTTTATCAGATCTCAAGGTCCTTCCTCCCTGATTGTGTCCTAAGTAGTTCACACTAGCCCAGAATCCATATATGAATGAGTTTTTGAAGGGATAGACAATATCCTGCTGTGCAGGCGTCTGACTGCAGAGCTCACAGGCCCAGCAATATGTCCCCAGTGCAGATTCACAGAGCACGTTGGGTTGGCAGTCACATCCAACTATTGTTTTTAATAAATTCTCTCCTCTCTGCATTCATAACAGCTCAATTGGAAAGTGCAGTGAAGGCGAATCACTGGGGATGGGCAATTATTACAAATGGGCACCAAGAAGTACAGTGATTTCATCAGGGTAAATTGTTCATTCATCTGTATTGGCTTTGCAAATCAAAATTACTAGATTAGAAGGAAGCATGGTATTTATTTCAGATTGTATTTACAACGTATTTTACTTTTGTCTTAGTCATGCAGCAGATATTAGTATAACATCACTTTATGGTGAATTTCAGTATCTCTCAAATGAAACAATTCTAAGATATTTTTTACCTCTCTATGTCTGCCAACACAACTCAGTTTATTAGAATCTCATTGAATTTCTTGTTACTGCCACAGTGAGGCTTGTATATACTTAAGTTCTTTACTTTTTGCCTTGCAACTGTAAGCACAAAGTAAGCAACAGATCCTGCCACAAAACTCAATCCAGTTGCTACCCTCTTTCCTGCCCAGCTCACAATCAGAAATGTGAGTAAATTTCTTCCTGCCTCTGCAGCATATGCCTGTCAGAACAGACACCTAAATTCTTGCCTTGGCATAGTGCTTTAGCCACATGGCCAGCCTGTCTGGCAGCCTTCATTTCTGATCTGTGCAGGAAGAATCATGAGGAGGTCATCCTAATCTCAGCTTATTTGTGACATATCTGTGCAAATCTTTCTACACAAAAATACAGTTGGTACAGATTGTGTGACTTGAATTTATGGCTTAGCTGTCAACATAATTAAAGCACTCCTGTGAAAGCTGGAAATACTTTCACTTCTTTTGTAATAAAGCCAGTCAGGAAATGAGAATGGCATCATTGACCTAACACTGTTAAAAGGAAGGAGAAGCCAAACTAAGTTAGCATCATGATTTTCATCTTCAAAGTGAATGAAAATTTACCTTTTACTTAGACACTGCCCCTGTCCCATTCTGTGCTGGAATTGCAGAAGAACAATTCTGGCCATTTTTCAAAAGGGACAGACAATGCATGGAGTCCATCAGACAGGCCCTCCAGAAGGTTCTGGGCACTGCACAGTGCACAGATTTTTGCATCCTGAGCTGTGGTCACAACCCTGCGGTTCAAGCCATGTGTCTTGCTGACACTGCTGAGGCCTAGACTTTGCATTTGGATATTTCTACCTGGGGTGATGAGATACTAATAGTAAAAGGAAGCACCAGACTAGGCACCTGCAGTTTGCATCTCGGCTGAACACTTGAATCTCATTATAAGTTCTGGAGAAAGAGATATTAAAGCAGTCTGAAAAGCATCTGATCAGACATCCCTGAAGTTTTGCTTTCTGAAACTTACACATGGTTACAAAGAATATTTTCTTTACGTACTGAATGAGGAAACTGTGGTTGAGGTTTGGCTTACTCAGCTGGTTTAGAAGCAGGGCACATAGAACCTTAAGGAAGACTTTTAGATTCAGATTTTAAAGCTCTCTGGTCTTCTAAAGATAATAGTAAAAGTCAAAAGGCCATGTGGGACTTTTGAAGTGTCCTAATTCACACTGAAATGTATGTGATGTTTGAAACTTAGGTCTTTAAGACTTGACCAATGGGAGTCATGCTACTGACTGCGGTGAGTTTTATGCTAGACACCTTCTCCCTTTCAAGCTTCATTTTCTGATCTATAAAATTAGAATAATTAACCTTCCTTTCATCCACCTTGGGATCTTTTGTCTGTTTTGGCTGTGATTCTGTGAGAAACTTTTGGGTCAAAGAATGACTTAGATATATGTTTAATGACGTATTGAACCAGAGGGAGTAAGGTGCCTAAAACACAAAAGCCAGGCGATCCATTAAATGCTTATAGAAATAAGATGACCTTCTGAAACCCAGCAATATTTAAACTAGCAATGGAAAAAGTAGAGTTCAGCTAAAAAACTTTAATGGAAATTCACATTATTTCTCTTTTTTGGCAGCTTCTGCATCTGATGTTATTGCATTTCATTAACAGGATTACAGATATCATTTCAGATGAGTAACATAATAAAACAAAAGGCAGCAAATCTATTGAGATGTAGCTTGAAGCAGAACTGTCCCTCTCTGCTCTCTGGGATATGGTCCCCAGCTGAGATTTACAGGGCTCTAACAATGCATCACAAATGACAACCTATGTAAACAATTGGAGAACAAATGTGAAATGCTATTTAAATGCCTCATTAAGAAAAGGAAATTTCATAGCTTTTTTGCCTTTGCAGTAGATTTGACAGATCTAGATGAAAAAAAGCAAAATTTGTTTACCAGAATTGCCTATTATTATTTACAATGTGTCTTATATTAGTGCCTATGGCTCAACTGAGAAAACTAGAGTAGAAGGTCCTATAGAAGTAATCCAGACCCCAGAGAGTATCCAGTCTCAGCTAAAATGAGTAATTAAAGCCTACTGAACTGTTATTAGAAGATGCCAAAGTAAGTTTGTTTTTTAAACAGTCCTACATCAATTTAAACTTGGGTACTGCATTTTTTGTCCGAAGAACAGGTGGATTTCCAGTGTTAACCTAGTGTTCACCACCAGCTTCATGTGGGCCTAATGTTCATTCAAAGAACCCAAAACTCTAAATGCCCCAGTGGGCCCTCATCAGTGTGAAAAGAATCTCATGTCCATTAATAAGACAGGTGTTTGTTGATTACAGCAGGGTCAAGATCACTTCAGGTTTTAAATGTGCCCTGCATCTACATTAGGTTTGTCATAGCGGCCCCTGTGCTCTTGAACTCCTGAGCTGGGCAGATGGCTTTACTGAAGGGTCTGATAGTTTCTCTTATGAGGAGATGCATGGAATGGGTCTGCAGGAAGTATCCCAGGACTTCTTGTGAAAGACAGCAAACAGGCACTGGATAACAGAAGAGGAATTGAATCTCTCTTGCCAAAATGAAAACCCACGGAGGAACGTGAGAAAAAGAAAGACAAGACCCGTGGTGTCAGTTCTGCTAGACTTTCCTCCATGTCTTCCCTGTCTCATGCCTCCCCTGGCTGTGCTTCTACAGCCCCTGGCTTCCTCAGGGCAAGAGATGTGGCATAACAAGCAGCTGCAGTTCCGAGGGCAGGGTCAGGTGAGCAGGGCAAGAGCAAGGGAGACTGTTCAGGCCTGAATGTGAAGGATGTCACCCTGTGATGGTGGTTTGTTTTGCATTTGTTTACAAAAAAGCTCTCTCTCATATTTATTTATCTATTTGGATATGGAGGGAAAGAAACCCTAAGAACAATCAAAATAAGAAAGCTTTGGAACAAAACTTGGTATTTGTGAGTTTCAAGTTAATGAAAGCAATGCATCAAAGACAAGAAGCTGAACAAATGATTCAGAATAAAAATAACGTAGTAGAATGGTGTTCTGCCTCTTTCTAAATTGTCCCCAAATTGCAATGATATTGAATATATTTGCTGTTGAAAATTATTCACCATTGAAATAAATCATGTGTGAGTTACACTAGAACAAAGTATGTTGCTCTGTTTTAAATACTACACTAATGCGAAGGCAATAATGTTTTATATTTTGCCATTAGAGTGCAAGTTCAGAGTGCACAAACAGCCTAGATGAGCTGTGGCTGTAACATTTACAGAGGGAAATCGGTGGAGGTGTTCAAAGGCCATGAAGTGCCTGCCATATAGATTGGGATGAAACATCATTCCTCAAGTATGAGAGTGCATACTCACCAAACAGTGTCACCATAATCAAGTCCCTCATAGTCTAACTGTGAAAAAGCACTCTCCTGATCAGCTTTAAGCTTGTTACACTTCTTTCTATGTGGCTGCCTCATGGTTGATGTGCAGACAGCCTACCTGGACCCATTTCCTGCTGGAAGAGCTTGGGATGGTGGGTCCTGCACTCTCACAGAATCACAGAATCATTTAGGTTGGAAAAGACCTCTGAGATCATTGAATCCAACCGCTGACCTTGACAAGCAGATGCTGGCACTAAGTGTCATGTCCAGTTGTTTCTTGAACACCTCCAGGGCTGGTGACTCCACCACCTTCCTGAGCAGTTCACTCCGAAGTTTGACAACTCTTTCCATGAAGAAATTCCTACTGATGTCTAGCCTGAGCCTTCCCTAGCACAGCTTGAGGCTAGGACCCCTTGTCCTGTTGATAGTTGCCTGAGAGAAGAGGCTGGTTCCCACCTGGCTACAACCTCCTTTCAGGTAGTTGTGGAGAGAGAGATAAGGTCACCCCTGAGCCTCCTCCAGGATAAGCAACCCCAGCTCCCTCAGCTGCTCCTCACAGGACCTACCCTCTGCACCCTTCTCCAGCTTCATTGCTCTTCACTCCAGTACCTCAATGTCCTTCCTGTAGTGAGGGGCCCAGAACTGACACATCACTCGAGGTGCAGCCTCACCAGGGCTGAGGACAGACAGACAATCACTTCCCTAGTCCTGCTGGCCACTCTATTGCTGATACAGGCCAGGATGCCATTGGTCTTTTTGGCTACCTGGGCACACACTGGCTCATGTTCAGCCGCTGTTTACCAGTGTCCCCAGGTCCATTTCTGCCAGGCAGCTTTCTAGCCATTCTCCCCCAGCCTGTAGCACTGCCTGGGATTGTTGTGGCCAAAGTGCAGGACCCGGCACCTTGCCTTGTTGAACCTCACATGGTTTTTCTCATCCTAACAGTCAAGCCTGTCCAGAGCCTCTATTCACTGGAAAGATACTATAGCCTTGTTTCACAGTAGGGGAACTTCAGTATGCAGAGGGAAAATTATTTGTCCTCTCTTACAGAGCTGAGACGGGAAGAGCAGTTTCCCAAACCTCATAGCAGTGCTTCTGAGGCACAGAAGCCTTTGCTCAACCTAAATGGGATGGGATGAGAGAATTAAACCAAATGAAATAAACTTCTCCTAAGAAGGACACAGGAACATGACATCCTCTGGCTTACATGCTAGTGTCTGGTCTGCTACCAGCCCAGGGCAGATCTCTGCTGCCTTTTCCTCATTGCTAAATTACAGTTTAGTCCTGTTCTTAGTGGGGATTAATTTTCAGTTTGGTGAATTTACCAATGAATTTATGAGAAGTTAATTTGTACTTCAGAAGAAATCTTATCAGTTCAAATGTGTTCAATTCATTGTTCATGGCATTGGTGTGGCCATTAGACACAGAAACCACATTGCATTTGAGGTCAGCTAGGGAACACATCCTGATTAATTAGTGGCTGGAGAGAACCTATTCCCTGGATAGTCAAATATGGAGATAAAAGTATACTTAATTAGCATATTTTCATAGCTAATTGACTACGGAATGCTTTTAAAGAAACATAGCTAGAGCCCAGGGTAAGACTGTCCTCTGCTCAGTACATCTGACAGGGAGGCACAAATAAGCTTTTGAGCCATCACTGCTGTATCAGTACATGGCTGGACACCATGTACTTTCTGATGCTGGAACGTAAATCATCAGGGCCCCAATCCCGCTGTAATGTGTGTTGGCACTGTACCCCATCCAGGCAGCATGCAAACAACACAGGGCTCAAACAGTGACCTTGCCAGTTCTCTGCTCCCTGTCCCTCTTACATCTCTGTGGAGAGCTGCTACCTAAAAGTACTCAGCAGTTGTGCTGATTGTGGCAGTACCCACACTAGAACATTCATTCCGAAGTGAGGAAGCAATGACCTGTGTTATCAGTGTCCTGAAACACAGCATATCTGTAACACTGCAAGGCACAGCACTGTTTGTTCTCTCAGAACCTGGCACAGAACAAACATGAACAAAGGTTTTAAAAGAAACTACATTTTAAAACAGGCCCTTATATTTTACTGCTCATGTTTACTGAGACCCTGAGGATGGACAGATACCTGTGTTCGGATGCTCTGCTTTACTGCCTATGAAAACCTTGTCTGGATTCGCTACTTCACAGCAGTAAAGATATTCAACCTGTTATGGACTGAGATAGGCAGGAACTCATTTCATAAGCCACCAAACATTAAGCTGCATTTTCAAAAATGCCATGTTAGAATATGGACAAGCAGACAGAGAAAGAAGGATATTTTTAGTGCCTGAAACACATATTTAGTTTTGCAAATGTATGTTCCTTAATGTGCAGGTTCCCATGTTTGGGTTGCCTTTTGTATGAAGGCTTCACTGATAGAGTTAATATTTAGGAAGAGAATCCTGCTGGAGTTCTTATATCTCCTAGACACCTCAACCATTATCTTCATTACCCTTTCCAAACCTGTGAGACAGGAGAATCAAAGGCAAAGATAACCACCAGAATACAGATCCTCAATTGGCGTAAATTATCTCTCTTTTAATTGGGGTTGGCATTTCAGAGCCAGAACACAACCGTCTACGAATACAGAGGCAAATTCAGTGATGGTTTAGTGCATGGATGACAGGATACAGCCCTCCCTGGGAGACCCTGGTCGAAAGACTCTCCAAACCCACAATGCAGAGTCCAGCTGTGCTGACCACCTGAGTGGCAGTGCTGTGACGATGTGTCACAGGGGCAGCAAAGGTGGGGTGAAGGCCAGGCGAGGGGGGCCAACCCCGCAGTGATGCTGCCCCGTGGGGATCATTCTGCTGCGTTGGCCCCCCATGCCCCACCTGCTGTGCCCTGGGCAGCATCACATGCTCAGCACCTCCTCACCTGCTTGCTCTGATGAAGGGCAGTCCCCTGTGGGAAAGTTCCTTCAAGCTCCAGGCTTGTCAGAGTATCTATTTTCTTGTTTCTCTGTATTCTGCTCTGTGGTTGTTATTAATGAAATAAGAGGTGGGCCTCATTCCCTTTCCCTTCCTTTGCCCACGCACATTAATTTAAATGCAAATTCACACAGAAAGATCAAAATTAATTATACTTTCTGCAGTAGGCTACATGGAAAATGGAAATGCACAGAGCTGGCTTTTCCCTTTTCTCCTTTTTTTTTTTTTTTCCCCGGCAAGTGCAAAGGAAAAACAATGTACCAAAAATATTGAAATATGCATCTAAATATTGAATGCTTGTTTGCTTTTATTTTCTCATGTTTTTTGCTTGTCTGGATTTCCACAGTCACTTTCAGTTTCAGGCTGTTTCAGAAGTAATACTGAAAGGTTAATCTGCTAGTCACATAAATTGACCTGTAAATGACAAATAATATTCTGTTTACCATTAATAAGAATCAATCTTCATTAAGAAAAACTGTGCTGACTCTTAAGAAATTTGTCTGTTATTGCCTGATCAGAATATAGCTGAAGTCTGAGATATTTTTTTTCAGTGGGAAAGAAAGTCATAGGGGGAGAGGAGTGTTCTGTTTCTCAAGGAGTTCAGGCATTCATATTTTTTTAAATGAAAATGCAATCAGGAAAATTTGTAACTCAAGGCGCAGTGCAGTTTCACAGAGTGCTGGAGTTTCACATCTGGGCACATCTGGGAGCTTGACTGCTCCCAGGAACCAGCATATGGACAGGGCTGTCCTGTTTGCCAGATCCTGGGCAAGAAAAGCAAAATTCTGACACTTTTTTTTTAAGGGAATGGGTGCAAGTATTGTCTGCAATGTGTTATAGAGCCATTAGGCGTGCTCTGAGAAACCTTCTGGATCAGGCTCTGTGGGGCTTCAGTGGAGTTGCCAGGGTGACAGTCACATGACTTATGTAAGAAAAATGGATGGTCGCAGATTCTAAGTGTTTAGGCCCAATGTGAAGAATCAAATGAACAGCTGAAACAAGCATTTAGCTAGCCGTTTAGTCAGGCTGGGGCTTACTTCCTTACTGGTCTGTGGGAAGCATGTGGTGTTCTGCCCCTAGGCTAGACCCTGTCCTTTAGTGCTGTTGGTCTTAGCCAACATCTGGAGACATCAGTTCAGCCAGCTCATTCCTTTCTCTTCCTCTGCGAGCAGTATGGTTGCAGGTAGATGAATTCAGGTGTTGCAAAAACCAGAAGAAAGAAATGGAAGCTTATGATCGAATGGCTCATTTTTCAAGTTCCACATGCCATTAAGAAAGTGCTTTTTTGTGTCCCCATAGCAACTACAGTTCAAGGTGCCTTTGTAAAACACATGGCCAGAGATCTTCCCTGGAAAGCTTACAAATTAAACAAATCAGAGAAAATACTCAGAGAAAAAAAGCTGACAAAGAAAAGGGATTTATCCCGGGCTACAGAGCCATTAGAAACATCATCCATTTTGATAGTCTGCTGAGATTTTACTGAACTGGATCTGCTCTTTGCACTAATTTCCCTTAAAAAAATGGATCTAGTTCGAGATCTTCCTGCTGCTCTTTAAGTATACACCCTCTCAAAGGTCCTTCTACAAAAATACACAGCCTAACTGAATGATCCCGGGTTCAGCAAGTGCCTTCCCAAGGTAAGCCCTTTGCCCTAAAGACTAACCAAGAGATGGGAGCCTCATACAACTGGTAGCCTGACCCTTGTGAGCCCAGCTGGGCTCGGGAGCTCAATACAGCACCAGGCCGGTACAGCTGAGGGTACCTGGAGGGAGTCTGGCTAGAGCTGGTCTCTGCACTAGCCCTGAGAAATAGACCCTGGTGACTGTGTAGGCATTTAGCAGGTCAAAGCAACAAAACACCTTTTGGCCTGCAGCCAAAGCGGGCCTTTTGAGTGAGGCCATGTGAAGAGATGCCAGGGCCCTGCTTGCCCCAGACTTGCTGCTGAGACCTGCAATTCTTCAAGTGGGCTGCTTGTTCAGATTGCAGTACTCAGCACCTGTCATTTATTACAGTGGAGGCAAGCACAGTAAATAATCACTTCAGGTACTTTCTCTCGTGATCTTTTGGCCGAGCCTAGTTTTACTGTGGTTTCTTAGGTGTGCTTTGCTTTCTGCCATTGTGCTCAGGAATCATTTAAGTGCAGTGTTAGCACAATAAATCTCACAGCCTTTTCTTCCAAATAAAAGTGGAAAGCAGTAGCTTCAAGTCATTTCAGCATCCCGCTTTCCTGCTGTCAGCTCAGCGAAGCAAGGGTATGCAATCTTCAGCCCAGCAAAGGCTGCACTTGTGAGTATGGTGATATCTCTATCCCTGTTTTCTCAAAAGTGTCCCTGAGAACACTCAGACACGCAGGCTGCAACCAAGAGAAATAACACTATGGCCACTGTCTAAGGTCATCGACACGGAACAGCCGTATTTGCTCAACGTTCACTTGTCAAGGAAAGAGCTCAGCAAGTTTTCGGATAATCTGTCTCTACATATTATGCAGAAACCCAGCATCCCCACAAACACTAATATGTGAATCTTTCCAGCAATCTCTTCTTATTGCTACATAGATATCAAACCTGCCATCTGGTTAAGGTGGTGGAATGCGTTTCAGCAACGCTCAGTTCATGAAAGCAAGTGCTGTTACATTTCTCAGCTCATGTGTAACATTTTGTGATCAGATAAGGGAGATTGCTGCCACAGTTGTTCCTTGAAATTTTCTCTATTTCTGCAAATTTAAACAACACGCTGCTGATGATTGATTATAGTAATTTTGTTGTTCATATCATCCTATTCATATCACAGCAGGTATTGCTTGTAATTATTAAGGCTATTTGTTATTAGAGATGCATGGGCGGTGAAACACAATGAGAAGCAAACAATTTAACTGGTAATAAAATTAGCTGATCATGGAAAGTCAATCTGCTAATTATCTCCAAATTGTGTCTGTCAGTTCTGTTTTGCATTTCTCAGACTCCTCGCTCCCCAGCGGAATAGCTTTTGCAGGTCCACATTCAAAGGAAAATACTGAATTCCCCATTAAAAGAGGTCTTCATCATGTTACTCCTTGTTTCACAAAACTCCATAAATACTTTGTGACCAATAGGCATCTGATTGTGTAATTTACTGCAGAACAGAAAGTGCATTAATTTTTTTATAGAAGATTCTGTATAAAACTTAATAAAACTTAGGCCGATTCCTTCAATTTCATAACTAGTGGAAAGTACTCAATGCTTTGATTTCTTCGTTGTTAAATTTTCCAAACATGCATATAGGTTTTTCTAACTGTCCTTGGTTCCTGGGATTGTCAGCTGATTAATTTACTGAGATTCTAGTATACAGGCAGTGAAAAAACAAATCATGAAGGCAGCAGGACCAGTAGAACTTGGTTTTCTCTGCATTTTTACATATTGGTATTGGCAGCTGGGTATGGAACTGAGGCTTGCATTTTAGTTAATATTTGTATGGTTGTTTGACAGTAGTACCTCTCTTTCTTACATCCAGTATTAATGGGTAATGTCATAGTTGTTATGGGAAAATTAAAAATGGCTATCAGTTTTTATGTATCCTGTCAGTTTGCTTATATTTTAACCTTTGGTTTAAATATGGAGAGGTAAAACAAATAACCCATCCAAAATTAAATGTTTTTCCTCACATCCATTTTTAAAACAGATTATTAAAAGTAAGCATTGATTCATTTTCCAAGAAAATACCATCCTGTGCTGACAAATTACAATGCCTTAGATGTAATAGAATTAAAATATTATAACTGTTCTTTTTTTTTTTAAATGAATGTATGGATTTTTTTCCATAAAGTTGGAACAATTCTTGACAGAGAATATGGTAAAAAATTTGTCATCAACTGCTCACACTTCCAGACTAATGGAAGCCTGTACTCATAGAATGAACTTTGTCAGAATCATAACAGAATAAATCATAGAACTTTAGAGCAGTTTGGGTTGAAATAGTTAATCAAAGGTCATCTAGTCCAGCAACCCCCCGCCCCCAACTCCTGGCCCAGCATGGGCAGAGATATCTTCAACTAGATCAGGTTGCTCAGTGAAGAAGAATGAAGTTGATGTCACTTAAATTCAAGGAGTTCGTGAATAACCTTTCAACTGAGGAATGGGCAAAGCCTTCAGGTGCCTTAAGTGCATGCAGTTGAGTGGTGAACACATTACAGACTGAGGCAAATATCCTTCAAGAGAAGAATAAGTCAGGAGAGTAGAAATAATCAAATAGAGAATCAAAAACCAGGGTGACATTTCAACAGGTGTCCAAAGACGCTGCAAAGAGAGGAACCAAAGCTGTTTTAAATAAATGCAAGAAATTTAAGAAAACTGGAAGAACCACAACATTGGCTAAATAGTAGAGGATTTAATATTGGCTAAATAGACCTGTGGTTTGAACCCCCATGGCCATTCTTGCTGGCGACTCTGTATCTGCTTTTCCAAGTCAAAACCAGACTGGGATATAAGTGAGCTGAAATGTTATTTTTACAAGTTTATTACAAGTGTGACGTACATATTCAAACCTCTAACCCTGCATAAGGGAGCTGAACAGCTCTGCTAATCACCAGGAATCTACAGGGACTGTGACCTACCACGTAGCATGTGGCTGAGCTCTGATGCACTACCCCAATGTCAGAAGGTAAATAGTAATATATGCCTGATCTTAGATGCAACAGGAATTACAAGATAAACTTCAATCACCCATTGTCTTGGATTGCCAATAATTTCTGGAGGAGACAACAATGGAAAAAGTTAATAGGAAAAAAATGGGAATTAAACCCTGTTAAAAACCCCCAAAACAACCCTTGTAAAAGAGAAACCCTTCAACTTTAAATGGGAAGCAAGGGGAGCTTTGGCAGGTGTGGGAGAGCAGAGAGGCCCTCAAGTGCTGTGCACAGCTACAGCTGCCTTCAGAGTGCTTGTTTACTCTGTCTGGGAGCAGGCACTCTCCACACGCACTTCCCAACTCCTGCTGATGGCAGGTGAAGCTAATCTGTCAGACAGCACTGGCTCCAGACATCCAAGAGAGCCATCAACCCCTTATTCTGACAGGCAGTAGCAAGAATTAATACAAGTGATAATTAGTCACTCTGTTTGGCTTCTTTTCACTATTTAAAGAGCTTTTCTCCTATAGGAATGAGATGAGAAAGTGTCTGCCAGGGTCAGGCTGTATTGGAATGGCTTCCCACATTGTCAAGTAGAAATTCAGAGCTGTCCTAATGAGGTCTATGGAGAATCCCTGTGGAAAGCAGTCACAGGAGGAAGGCAAGTAAATGGTGACAAGTGAGACCAGGGTCCTTTTGGCTGACTGCTACCAAGTGGTGCGCAGGATGCCTAGGAATGTTTGGGGCTTCCTATCTCTGAAATGCGTCTTTTCAATATGGGAGAGCAGCCTCTTTGTGGGGTAACCCCTCCCCAGAAAGCAACGCTGGTTTTTGCAGGATCCTGGGCAGCTAAGACTTGCGAACGGCCTTGCTCATCTGCTGCCAGTAAAGACCAAAAGCAGGAAACTTTTGTGGTCAGACTCAAACCAGCATTGAAATTATTTTGACTTTGTCCCCCACTCCGTTTGGCATTTCCACTTGACATTAGCTCGTCCCCTTCTGCCCCTGCTCCAAGTCCCGTAGTAAGAGGTGGGAAGGAACAGGTAATTCCAGGTCACTCCAGCAAAATACACACAGTGCCCCAATCATGGCCTGAAAACCAGAGAGACATACTGGTGTGATAACAAGGTCACTGCAGACCAGCAGCAGCAAAGGCACACTTCTATCTGTCTAAATCTTTGAATATGTTTGAACATAATGGTGTGCTGAGGCTAAAGGACAGGAAATGTGGGACGATGTGCTTAAACGCACAACCTCTGTTTGCCCTTGTGCAGATTATGAGCCATACCTAAAAATGCATTGCCACAGGATCAGGTAAATTGACTTTTATTGAAATATACTGTAATACGAAGGGGGGAAGATTCCAATTTAACACAAATACATTGCATTTCAGGCTCCCAAATAACTATTGATATCTGCTGTCCTGGAGCAAATCATATCTTCCTTGACAAGTCAGACAGCTGCTCCTTCTCTATCTTCCCTTTGTTATCTTTAATAGCCATGGTTTGTTGTGGTACCTTCAAAAAATATTTGCGACATACTTGATGGATGGTTTACCTCCTGCTATTAGCCCTGGCTCATGGGTTCATCTAATGCCTATTCTTGCCTACAAAAGTCAGACCAAGTGCTTTTGAAATGAGAGTGTGCAGGGTGTCACTTCACAGTGCACACTGTGGACAGCTCCTCTTCCTCTCCAGCTGGGAGCTGGTGGGTGAATAAGCTCTCCAGCTCTCTTGATCATCCTCGTATAAGTTAAGGTAGAAGCAACCTACAGAGATCATCTGGTCCAGGTTCCAGCTCAGAGCAAGGCAAACTTTCAAGTCCTATAAGTCTGCTCAAGGTCATCCCCAGCTGAGGCCTGACTATCTCCAGGGAAGTAGATTTTACAGCTTCTCAGGGTAAATGTTCCCACATTAGGTCACGGTCATTGTGAACGCTTTTTTCCATTCACTAAAGGTACGGAAATATTGGTATCTTAGATATAGGATCACTAAGATAGGTCTGAAGGAAACTGTGGGTATATTTGACCAATTTCAGCCAGAAATTTGAAATGAAAAGACAAAGCAAACCTAATAACACCAAGGTTGTGGCTTTGATCCCCGTACAGGCCATTTACTTAAGAGTTGGACTCAATGATCCTTGTGAGTCCCTTCCAACTCAGAATATTCTGTGATTCCTTCAGGCTATCAACTGTTCTCAGGTGTGTCAAAGGAAATAA
Source organism: Grallaria varia (assembly GCA_013396735.1). Classification (NCBI taxonomy): domain Eukaryota; kingdom Metazoa; phylum Chordata; class Aves; order Passeriformes; family Formicariidae; genus Grallaria; species Grallaria varia. The sequence continues at coordinate 44,729 of VWZG01008822.1, forward strand.
AGGCAAATGTGGTAGAAATGGCTGGGGGTGGTGGTACTGCAGCGGTTTCCTTGCTTTCCTCTGTCAGTCCTTGCTGCCCCCAAATCTCAGTCAACACCATGGGCTGTAAGGTTTTCCCAGATTGCCTCAGATCAGCCCAGAAATGTGCCTAAAATGCTTCAACAGCAAACTGAAGTGTGTGTAAGGGTCTCTTTGTGATGCAAAGGAGGAATGTTTAAATAGTCCATTCAGAAGCACAGCTGTAGAGGCACAGCCTCCAGCATAGAAGCACTACAAAGAGGTGGCCAAGTTAACCATTCGAACTGCCACAATCCCCTCTGCAGTCTGTCTGTGGCAATTACCCACTTACTCTGACACGGAGAGAAACAAATGCAGCTGGAGACCTGTTCCAGTTTGAGCAAACCGACAAGCCTCTGTCCAAAATCATCAAAGGGCATCCAACAACAATGGCCAATGGCTATTGTGCATTTAGAATGACCTTCAGAGCATTTAAAAATCTACTTTTAGGAAACATCCTTAAGTTGAGGGTATCATGGAAGTCATATGTAACCCAGTGTTAGCTAACCATGAATAAATACTTTTTGTGTCTCTATTTCCCCGATTAATCCATGATTAAGAACTAATGCAAACTGCACATCCCTAGTCAGGTTTTATATTCCTGAATGGGAAAAATCAACACCTTTTAACCAGACTATAGCATAAGCATCATTTTAGGAGGAGGGGCAAGACTGACACATTTAGTACTGAGTTTTGGCAAATATAGTAATAAGCAGGGTCCTCTTTATACTTCTCAGTGGTGCACACACAGGCCCATTTTTCATGTGCTGATGGACCATTCAGCATTGAGATTGACCCTTCCAACACTCAAGAGGGGAGAAGGGATTTATGCTCTAATGCGTGTATTGTGTTTTCCTCCCAACTCTCTTGTATTCTCCTTGTTCAGCTAAGACCGAAAGAGAGGTGGTGTTTTTTCCCATCTCACTTTTGCAGCTATCAGCTGGAAAAAAAAATACTAACAGAAATTTAGATCTTCCACCATGAAATTAACAGTCATGCTTTTTGATTGGAACAGGTCCCCAGTGGTACCCTTCCCGTGTTGGCCTGCAACTAGAACGCAGTAAGTATTCATATGGTTGAAAACAGACGTATTACCTAACATATTACTAATCCTCTTCAGATTCTCCTAAGAGTATTGCTCTCTCTGTATGTGTTTTGGGAGACCTGTTAGCACATTTTCATTAACTGATATCAATAATTAACTTACTAGTCTTCTTATTAATAAAAGGGTCTAATGGTTTTCATATCCACTGAGTAGAAATGTTTCAAAATACAGTATATGATCAAATAATGAAGACAAAGCAGTTTTAAACCAGTTTTCTCACTTCCCTCACTCACTGCATTATCTGTTTTAATACTTGCTCACATTCTCATCAGAAGATGCAGCTGCCTGCAGGGGGCAGCTCCTTTTTTTTGTGCAAGTACATGAGTCCTTGGTGGACATGGCAGTAGGAGATAAAGCTGCCACAGGCTGTGTGATATTTGGTCAGTGGACATGTAGAATGGTGAAGTTGTAGAAAATGTGGGCTCAGCACCTGGTGGAATTTAGCATCCTCACTCATGTAAATAGTCAACAAATGCATTGAAAGGGAGACATAATACATAAAGCAGAAGAGAACAAAGAGGTGTTGCAGCCATGGCAGCATCCCAGGCTAGCAGCTGTTGGAGTTTCCCAATATCCAGCTCACTGCCTCTATTAAAAAAAGAGAACCAGATATTGCCATTTTCTCTTTCTGCCTGTGCACTCTAGGCCCATTAGGACTGGAAGCAGATGCCTCAGAATACTGTGAAAAGGAGTGTAATGCTCAGATACACCTGGTTTGCCTGGGTCACAGCTTACAAAGGAATTTTGGACTGTGGGCCTTTGCCCAAGAAGTCACATTCATCATGAAGTGACACCTACTGTGAAATAGCCTGAGAATGCAAATCCTTCAGCAAAATATGTCAGTGAGGGAGATGCTGCATAATATTGACTTTGCTATTAGTCTTGCAAGACAGAACAAAGAGTGCTCTATGGAGTTGTCTGTGTGATTGCTTGGCATGTCTCTAATGGGTTAGATTAACAGAGATAGCATTGTACAATTGCTACGCATTGCTGCCCAGTGTCATGTCAACCTGATGCTTTTGTTAAAATGAGATGAGACTAACTCTAATAGAAGTGCTCTAAGTTGTTAACCTGGAGAATAAGTACCAAGTCACCAAAATAAATCAGAATACAAGCTGGGCTGACACCCGGACCATTATCAGAGCAGTCTATGCATTATGCTGAGACTCTGAGATGATACCTGTTGTTTATGCTATCTCTTCCACTTTTGTCATTACAGACGGGCCCTTTTTGAAAGATTCAATTAACATTCAAAGTCTTGCTGTTTCCTCCATCATTACACTGTATTTTACAGACCTGGGTCAGCAGGTTGGTTGGACCACAGTAAGTATGTCCCTGTAACAATCAACATGATACGTCTTAATGTACAATGTATTTTGGCATCAAACTACTCCAACTCCCTCACCCTGTCTTTCCCTATGTAAAATGGTATAATCGCTTTATCAGCAGTCAAAACAGAATTAAATGTATAGTGACCCAAATTATCAATACACTAATTGACATCCAATTAAAGATTAGAAGGTGGACACAACAATATTGCCTGAGGAATAAAAATCCATTTTAAAAAACAGTTTTAGCTTATCTAGGGTTTATATGCCTGCGCAGAACCTGTACCCAAATACATTAATTTGCTCAGCTTTAAAAATGGAAGGATATTAAAAAGAAAAAAGGTATTTCTAGTAATCCTGTTACTAATGCAGTAACATTATTGCGTTGAAATAGCTTTCTCTTTGTTCACCCAAAGAACAGTTCTGAGAGAGAGGCCAAGGATTCCGGGCAGAAGATGCTCAGCCAGGCTCAGGAGTCACAACTTTTGAATCTCTTTCTCAAACAAAAGTGTTTGCCATGAGCAACAATATCTGCATTATGCTGCAGGTAGACCTGGTCTCAGTCTGACTTCAGTTATTTTCCTGTAAGCAGCTTTCAGAATACAATATATGATCAATATGAAGAATACAGTTGGAAGGTCAGGGTAGTGGGAGAGAGGCACCACATTCCACCCAACTGGGGTTGTGGGGAACTCTAACCTTACAGGCTCCTCTGGGAAAGGAAGAAGAGCCTCATTTCTTTCACAGCCCAAAGACAGAAGACAGTAGAAGTGTTTGAAAGGAGTGGGATAAGAAGAGACCTTTCCAGTGTCCTGTGGGCATACTTGGTGGAGGTGAAAGTAGTCTCACTTCTAGACTGACCCAGCTTTTGCTATAGTTTGCAGGTACTGCACTGCCTAGGGTAACACAAGCATACTGGGTAATGAGATTCCCAATTTCTGCAGTGAGAAACATGAGCAAGACAGAACTACAGTTTCTGAAAGCCATAAAAGCAATGACAAGACTATTCATAGCAATGGAAAGCAAACCACCAATTCCTTTAATGAAGCAAGTGAGTTTTTGCTAACTGGCATCATGGCTAGGAAGTGTTACTGCAAGTAAGTAAGTGTTACTTAGAACAAACAGTCTACTTTACAGTTCTTTATCTGTTGAAAAGTATGCTCAAGGTGATTGTTACTACCAGAGCTGCCCTTGACTTTGGGAAGAGTCAGCCTCTGGATCAGCTCCTTAAAGTCATATATCCATCTCACCGTCTCAAGCTCACATACATTTCTCCCTGGTCAGGGAGGCAGACAGCCCTGAGAAGCATGAACTCTGGCAGGCTTAGTCCCTTTGATGAAGAACATGTCCTGTATCTATCCTTCCCAGTTCTGACAGGACCCAAAGCCCCAGGTGGCGACAAGCAGTGAAGCTATAGCGTCTCACACCATGTGACCTACCTGTTTCAGTAGAGGTCTGAGAGTTACCAAGGCTTTACCCATCCTGATTAATGGCCGCACTGATTAATGCTAGTCCTGTGACCCCCCTGAATCCATCCCACTACCTCTCAACCATGGAATTTCCTTGCAAAGCAAAACTGCAATTAGTGTAGCTTCCTGTTTGCTACGATTAAGTAATCTACAAAACCCTTATTTATTCTCTCCTTTCCTGGTGGTTTATGTAGCCTAAGACAGTAACATAACTAAAGCTTAATATCCCATTATAAATAGTGCAGTTATGACCAGGAGTTGATACTGCAGACAGTGGCATTTTTTTTATGATTTAATCTGCATGCAAAAAGTTGACTTCATGCATTTCTGAATATTCATCTTATCCATTCTGCTCCATATTATAAATTGTCTCCATTCTTAGTGAGAGAAATCTTCTTTCTAGCCATGTCATTTAAACAGCCAAGAGATTTTTATACTATAGCTAGTCTGTAACAGTAGAGAAAAAGTTCACAGAAGATTGTATTCTAACAATTGCAATTAAGAATGCATTTGTACACAGGATGTGTAGTTTTACTGCCATTTTTACTGTGCTTAGAGCTCTGATTCTCCCATTCCCTTTGATGCTCTATCAGATTTATGCGCACAGTGAGGGATGTTTCTGATTTAAAGGGTTGGCATTTAAATAAACAAGGCACAGAATAAAAATATTCTTATCTTGTCAGCAAACTGATAGCTAAGGTACAAAGGGCCACATTCAGGTCTAGACTCCAAAAACAGATAGAGAAGAATAGGGAGACATGCTGGTGCTCCAGAGGTTAATGCATTGGGCGTGAATCTGTCTAGGGGAGTGCTAAGCACAGAGGTGCATCTTCTGGGGTTCTGTCACCTCACTGGAGATCATACTTGAGGATCAAGAACACTAAGACCCCTGATGCTGGGGATTTACAGCAAGACAATGACTTGTGGTTTCTAACAGGGGAAAATAGTACTGATCTCCAGCTCCTGGGAGCAGTACCCTTTCCAAACACATTGTAAAATAAAAGGTCATGCTGCTGTCTGCTCCCAAATAGAATTTGGGTCTTGATAAGTCTAGGAACATTCTTCTGAATTGAGAAACCTTGGATTCTCTTTTGGAGCATGCACAACCTCTGATTTACAGACCTTGTCACACTCCACCTTGGGGGCTCAAGAGTTTGCTGTCTCTCCTTGCCTACTTAGCCCCTCTGTCAGAGGCTGACACTTTGTAGGAAAGATGTTTCCTTCTTTTCCTCAGCTTTTTTAAAACAGGATGCACAGTGACCAAAATATTTTTGGCGTTTTGTGCTGTGAAAGGCCAGACATCCCCTGGCCTCTGGTAACACCACAGCTCTGAGATTGGCTGACCATTTTTCAACCCAGCCTAGAGGCTGGGGTGCTCTAATAAAGGAAGGAGGACAGACTGGTGTGAGGGATTTGCAGTTCTCTGCCACTGGAATAATTACTTGTCAATCTCTTTTGAGAAAGTGATCTTTTACTGGGATAATGCCAGTAGATATCCAGCCTCAGCTGGCTCTTTTAGAAGAAAGGAAACCCTCAAGGCTGATTATGAGAATACAATTCAAGGATGAAACAACACCTGTTTCTTAGTATTGTGGATTTTGTTAGAACTCTCAGGCTACTCTGCCTTCTTTTACATCAAATATTTCATGAAACAAACAATTTACTTCTGCACAAGACTTACCAATTCCTTTAGTCTGTCTGACTGATATTGCAGAGATGCTAATGGGAGATGAGTTTACAGATCTTCTATAAGGCCCCAAAGATTTTACCCCTGGGGGTATTTGAAATTCCCACCACTGGAGTGATGGGTTGTATTTTCAATCTTTGTTCCATTTTGGGCCTAAGCATGTTTGACAGACACCTCTTTTTACATATTGCAGTGGAGTGTAGTGACTTTTAGAAACATGGCTGGTGTTTTGCTGCTAAGAATGCAACCTGCTGCTGGAGTCCAAAGGAAGAAAAAACCCATTCTTACTGCTCAAATTCACACTTCTGCTAAAGCTTTCCTCATTTGAGCAGTGATTGCAATTTCTGATTTATCAGCTTCTGTTGTCCTATTGCCACCTGGGCCAGCTACCAGAAGCATCCAAATAGAACTGAGAAAACTGCATAGAACTGTAGAAAATATATTTTACCTACAAGTCTGTGAATTTCAGAAGATTAACTCTGAAACACAGTACTTCAGCAAATATTTTTTGTAACTTTGATTTAAAATTAGGGATTGCTTAAATACTCCTGAGGGCCTTAAAATAGTAAGGCTGGCAGCAGAACTGCTCCATTTCAAATTTCCCAATGAAAAAAATTCTGCCCAATTTAGAAATGTACAGACTAATACTTATTTAAACCCAAGAGCATCTTTGAAGTCTGCAAACCCACGTGTCACTAATTAATCTGTTCCCTCCTGGCTGGCATGTAAATTTATCACCAAGTTAGACATTGTGGGCAATGAACAAGAAGCCAAGAGATTTATGTTTGAAGCTGTGTGGTTACGTGCATCAGGAACACACAGTGGGGAAGTGCAGTAACGAGGTGTGCCTCTTCTCTCAAGACCAAGGCAGTGTTTTGGTCAGTGTGGTTCTCTCCCCTTACTTGCACAGTGCCCGTGTGCCAAAGTTTTCCTGTCCTGTGGGTGAGCAGTGAACAGTGGAGGAGCAGTTTTCTCTGTCTGGCGCAGCTCAGTGAGTTGGTCCTATGAATGTGGAACAATCCCATGACATCTGTGGGATGATTGTGATAAGAAACACTTTATGTATTGATGGGTTTGGAAAAGAGGCAGCCAAAATGCTGCTGACTCACCTTCACCACCTTCTCTGTACCAAGGTCAGCTTTGGGCTCCCCATGGGGAACAACTTAAGATATTTTCCCTAATTTGCAGATGGGAGAAAATACTTCAGTAAAGGTTTATAACCTCTCAATGGAATGCAAAAGTAGAGACAGTTATAATAGGAAGAAGAAAAAAAGAGGATCTGAGGAATTTGAAGGAGTGTGAGGACTGGAAACCCCAGAAAACTAGTGAGCCAGTGTAAAGATGTAAGAAAACTCATATGATCATAGCTTAGGAAGGAATTTGAGATCCAAGTAAGAGAGTGAGCTTGGCATCTATAGGATTTATCAAAGAATGTCACTGAATATAATTCTCAGCAGATATGTATCAGAGTTTGCATATTTTGTGGTCAGTTCAAACACAGTTAGTTGTGGGAATAGGACCCTACAAATTGAATAACACTTTCAGGGAATTGTGGGTACCCGAAACAAACTTTGCAGCAGTGCCAAGCAAACAGGACGTGCGATTCTGTGTAAATTTGTGAGTGGCTTAAGAACAGGTACAAAAATGTGCCAGAGGGAGAAAAATACCCAAATTGTTTTTCATTGCTAAACCTCTTGGATCAATAGATAATTTGCTCATAGAAGATGATCTACAGGAAAGAAAGAACTCACTATTTCCTCGACAGCACCTTTTCCAACTACAATTATTTGTAATGCAAAGCACCTCTATTTCACAGCTAACAGTTTGCACTTGGCAGAGGTTTGTTTCTGCTTGAACATGCAGTAAATGTTACTCTGCCTTGGTACGGCTGTCCAAGTCTTTGAGCTGATTCCAGTCAAAAGCTACGAACTTTCAAAACATTGCGACCTTTCACAAAGGCAAACTACACACACAAAATTGGTCTTATTTTTCATTTAATTAAGTCTAATATTTTTCAACCTCCAGGGTTATCAGGAGAGAACAGCTTGCATTTGCCTGATTTCTTGCCATGGTTTTATATTGTTTGTGCCTTTGCTTGGGCCACATATACTTTTGGCTCTTTGTTACTGCCCAGTGGCAGAATGAAGGCAACCGATACGGGAAGAGGAGACCTCTGAAACTGCCCAGCTGGCTGATTTGGATTGCTCAGATGCTGCTTCTAATAATGCAAACAGTGTTGCAATCATTTCTCTTGGTCTCAATGAGAAATGCCACCAGCTCATGATGAACCATGCCAGTGTGTCAATTTTTCAGGTGCCAAAGGGAATTAGGGGTGAATGTTTTAGTTGCTGTTGAGCACAGTAGACTGAAAGAACCTATGTCTAAGTGCTTATAGGAATGTCCTTGAATTTTTACCCCTTCTAGTGCAAAAAGAAGGTAGAGGGATTTCAGTAAAGCATAAATAGAACAAGCTGTTTCTTTCAGTTATCCACAACCTTAGGCTCAAACCCTTTCCGCTGCTTAAAGAATAAAGACCTACTTGAGGTATGGTGCTGATAAGTGTAGATGCTCTCCTATTACCATACAGAGTAACTAAAGAGGTTGACATTTTGTCAATCTATGCAAATTTGAGCAGTTTTGGTTCCTTTAGGATGTGTAAGCCTGGCAAAATTATTTTATATTGGGAATTTTGACCAACTCCATACAGGGTGTAAGGCGAGCACAGAGAGTGAACCATAGGGGGAACCAGTGCTCAGGAGGGTGAACCAGAGACTGAGCTACTATTTGAGCAGACCAGGTGCCCTTTTGTCATTCTTTGTCCACCTTTGTCTGATGCCCTTGACAAGTCACTGAATTTCTCCATAGTTCATTTTCCAGATCTGTGGCAAGAAAGTGACAGTATTTCCTCTTTGCAAAATGCTTTGAGGCTCCTGGATGAAAAGCACTCCAAAAAGCTAGATGAGTTATTTGTAATAACCAGGTATTAAAATGCACTATTTCATTTACGTATCTGCATAGGAGATGATAAATACACATTCTAAAATGATGCACACTATATGGCAGATTCCAAAATGCTGTCAAAGTCCTGTAAAGATTTGACAGCAAAGCTGAACTCACATTGGTGTTTGGTTACAAACAGAACTTGAGTGCTTTGCTGAATATTCATAGGTACAAACATATACAACATGCATATATATGTGTACATAAGAATAACAGTTGTTAATTTGAAGTAATTTTCCATTTTGAGTAAGAAACATGAAATGGCTTGTGGTCTCAGGGAAGAATTTTAACCATGATATGAAGTGGTGTGATGCCAAGGTTTCAGATAGTCTTAGGAGAAGAGACAGGAGGAAGCTGGGGTTTCACCTCCCTTTTTCCACAGAGTGAGCACAGGCCTGACTCAGGCACAGACAGGGTCCATCACTGTTCACTCCCCAGCTCCTGAAGCTGTTCTGAGTCAGCTGCAATTTGCCTATAAAATCCTACAGCAATTCCATCCCTATTTCTGGTATTTGCAGTAAATACTGAGCTGCAGCCTGAAATACTCATAGACCCTGAGTCACTACAGAATCTGCCCAGACAAGGGAAGTTTCAGGCACCCCTGTGTGAACTATTTAAGTTTTTAGTAGAATGGATTTCATGAGAACTGGAACAAGAAGTCGTTGAATATTCACGCAGCCCTTAAGAACTGTATTACCTGATGCAAAATTGCTGTTGCTGTGGATTTTTGCAAACGTGAAAATGCAAAAATTTTACAAAGGTGAAGATTTAGAGATGGTGCTGAAATTATGCCATTATCATCCCCAGGTAACAGTATACCCTTTAATGAGGTAACAAAGTGTATGAAGTAGAAATTAGTCTAGAAATTAATAATGTTTCTTAATGATCATTAGCTCAAGAGTACTTAGGACTGGGATTGTAAAAGCAGTCTAAGGTAGTTAGATGCTAAATTTAATGTGATCTGGGGATTTCGGGGGATTCAACTGCCTGATCTCTTGGGTTTCTCAGAAATTCTAGCTGTGCTCTTTATACTCAAACACAGTGATGGTGTGTCTGATATCAGTAGATCCTCCTCTTTGTGCTCTACATACTGCCTCAGCCTGACCTTGGCTCAGGCCTGCAGCTAGTGCCTTTGTCTCACATTTATCAGATAATTTATATACTGCAACTGCTTTTCTATCAGAGTTATTCAGGACACGCTTGAGGCCATTTGTATCTCTTGCTGTGCCAAGAGCTACAGACAGTAACCCAAAGTCATTGTCCTGGCTGCAGATATCCTCATTCCACACTCTCTGCTTCTCCTGCTTGAACCCAGAGATCCCATGGGTAATGGAAGAGAAAACTTCACAACCAGCACTGATGAACTAGGAAACTGTCCCTACGTGGTATGGAAAGAGCTGCAGAAGGGATCAGTATGGAAGGGGTTGTACGGTCTTTCCTCAGCTCTGCTGCTTGTCATAAATGAGCTAATGTGAGACTGTGCCAACGGTCTAAGAGATAGGGTGTGTTGTGTGATATTACAGAAAGGGCATGTCATAAACATTACAGAGAGGAATTAGCTGATGCCCTCCTGTGAAGATATGAGGATTCTGTTGGAATTTGTGCAGATTCCCTCCATCACCTCTGTTGATAGCTTTCTGTTGCCCTTTTCTGCCTTTTCCCAACCAGTACACGTGGCAGTATTAACTCACATCAAAATCCTTTCCACTCCCTTCAGCAGACCTGTCAGGGTAATGTCAGCTGCCCCTACCAGCCAGAACATCCACCTCACCTTCCCTCAAATAACTTTAAAGAACTCTTTTCACCTCTGCTGAATTCATACCTCCCTAAATATATCCACTGCCTCATAAGGTCTGGGATTTTAATTCCTGACTTGGCTGCTACTCAGTTCAGCAAGGTGCTACTGGCATGACCAGCAGAACAGAGATAAAAGAAGCAGGTACAATCTGGCTCATGCAAGATGAGATGACTCCCTGGTTTGCAGATTATCTATCCTGTATTGTTTTACCATTTATCTCATCATCTCTTGAAAGACGTAAAAACCTATTTTGGCTCTCTTTTGACATGTTTCAGATCTCAGTTTTGTTGTTTATGTAGTAGATATTTCAAGTTTATGTGTTACTAAATTAGATCCTCAAGGACCTAATTGATAATTGAGATGGTTAAAGAAGCTTGAGTTTAGCACCCCATATGGAGCTCATGCCTGGGAGAATTTTAATTCAAGAATACTTTGATTCAAGGACACTTTCTCTGTGCTACTGAGAATAAGAGGTATATAGAGTATATAATGCCAGACAGTGGAGAGGAGAGAAGGAAGGTAAGAGAACTGGACACTGTGCAAGATATGAAATAAATTGTATAGATGTGGAAAAAAAGAGACAAAACTCCAGTTTTATCTCTTCAGGGAGTTAATGATGAGCTCAGCAGCTAAATTCTATTGAGCTGTGCTCACTGTTATGGAGACGTAATGCCCCTTCAGGAAAAGAACTTTGTGTTTACTATGGACTACCATGTTTGGTTGCACCAAATAAATCAAAATAATCTAGGCAGGTTCACAAGATGGTAAAGAAAAAATAATTTTCTTCTGAATACTGGATTTTTTTTGCTTGTTTTTAGTATTTCTACAGAATAAAACTGCTCTGTGTTTTAAATGATCATGTTTTTATGAAATGGTATTACTTTTGTTCAGAAACAACAAGGTACAATGCTTTTATTTTCATCCTCTTTAAAAAAAAAAAGTGATTATCATTTTTGCAGGATATGTTAGCAGGAATTAGTAATTCTGAGCACCTATAAAAATGATATGTTGAACTGATCCTTGACACATCTAATAACTCCCTAAGGCCAGCAATTAGTCAGCTATAGGATGAGTATCAAGATTCTAGGTAGGCTTAATTGAATACACTCATTGAGAATCAATAGTTAAAAAAATGGTGCTTGCCCTTGATTGCCAATGGGTTGAAATGATTGTAATGTGTTAATTTAAGACTACTTTGCCTTTCACCTGCTTGAACCCATGGGAATTTTTAGCAGAGTTTCTCTGCCTGCCTTTCTGGAACTCATTTTTCATTTCTGACAAGTTTAAAATCAGTGGGGCAGAGAATGAGAGCAGTGGTTGTAGTATGGAAGATGCAACAGAAGGAAACAGTCTGAAAGTTACTCAAAATAAAACACAATAAAAACCACTACAGAAAATTGAACCTCATCCTCTAAAACAGAACGTTACTGATCTTAACTACGTTCCAGCAGCGTGGTACAGTTATGACAAAGGCAAATACAGTCCTGCCTGCCAGACAGTACCTACTTTGATTGCAAATCTCACAGCTGCCCCTGGACCACCTGCCACCTCGTGGGTGATTAAGACTTTGTGTCGAATGTGACTGACACACAGACAAGACTGAACCCCATCCCCAGGGAATTGCTCTGATGGGAGGCTCTGCACCCCACTCTTCTACATCAAACCCTGTCACAGGGATTCAGGTATCATGTGGCTGGTAGCTTTGGCTGTTAAATACAGACTGGATCTTTTTCACCAAATTTTGAAACTTTCCTTCTCTTTTCAGCATCTGAAATCAGGCAGGGAGTAAGGGGGGAACACTTGGTGGAGTGACAAATAAGCACAACTTGGTGCTAAGTCCTGCCAAGCTCTTTCTGGCAGTTTTGTAATATGCTCATGCCAAACAGATGATAAAAGCTGGCAGTTACGGATGTGTTTTGTGATGCAACTCATGGCTGAGAGAAAAAACTACACTGAAGAAAGCAGCTCATTCCAAGCTTTTTTTTACACTGACCTGCCCAGGCCATATTATCTGCACCTCTGTCCTCTCTACCTCTATTGTCTGTATTTAGTGTATCATGTTTGAAAAGTGGAGGTCATCTCAGAGTGCCTGGCACAGTGGGCTCACAGTCAGGAACCCCCTCTTACAACTGGTATTAGGACAAAACACTAGTAAGCCCTTGGCTGTACCTGTTCCACAACAATGTGCTCTTAGACTCTCCTAGATTAAATGTTTTTACACACACGCACCTGCTCTTGGGATCATGCAGAGTCTAAATGGAGCACAGAAATCATGATGTCATATGGAACAAAAGAGAATTTGACATTTCCCTCATAGAGAACACTTAAGTCTGTTCTTTATGGAAACAGCCCTGCTATGAAAGGCTAAAATTTTAAAAAGTTTCCCCCTTTAATAGAAGAAAAGAAATAGTACTGGGGGTCCCAAATGAAAGGAACCTAATGCAGGATATTTCTGCAGGAAAACCTTTCTCTTTCAATGCTCTTCTGAAGAACAATTAGAAGAACAGCCTGCTGGGGGGCCAAATACTAATTTTGAGAAAGGTAGTCGAAATTCAGTGTTGCTTCCTTAAGACACGGGTATTTAATCATTACAATTCCACAGCATTGTGAATTACCACTTTTAAAACTAATAGCCCATTAATTATAAATCTTTATCCCTTAAGCAATACTATGCACTTGAGTTACAATTTGCCAGTCCTCGTAAACATGTAGGACTACACTGCTTCCATTTTATTCTGAGATTCATTCCAGTGGGGACAGACGACCAAATCCAGACCTCACATCACTCTAATCTTGTTCTACTTTCTCATTAGTGGTTTAGGAGTGTTCCCCAACAAAAGGCAACGCAGACTGTACCAAACCAAAGCCAGGACTTAAAACTGAGGGAGGCTCGTGGCAGCTCTATGACTCTGCCTTCCCTTCCTGTCCCTCCTCTCAGCTCTCTGTGGCTAGTCGGGGTGATAGTGGGAAGATGAAATGATTTCCTGCTTTGTTTTTGTCACAATAGGGTAACTTGTCCATTCTGCCCAGGAGGAGTACCCCCAGTCACTGAACAAAGGCTCCACCATGCACCAGGCAGGCTGGTCCTGCTCTTCCAGCCACTACCAAATTTCAAGCAATCCCTCCCTTCCAGATGACTCTGCTAGCAACCAGGAGTTGAGGCTATGTTTGTTTCTGTCATGTTTGGTTGGCTTTTAACTGACTTATCACTTATTTGCAAAAAACACTGGCAGAAAGCAAGCTGCCCTCAGCTTTTGGGCCTTGATTTGCAGTGTCATTTTGTTTCCAAATAGGCATTTGATGTCACAGACAAATGTATAAAGAGGAGATAAATATGATTTTGACCACCTTCCATGATGCATTGCTGACTGGGTTAATTTTCTACACAGAAACCTCTCTCTCATTTCCTAGATGGATTTTACTCCATTGCTAAAGAAACAGCAGAAAAAACCCTCCATATGTAATTTAAGTCCTCAAAATGAAGCCAAAATGAAGCCAAAATGTCATTTGAAGGATGAATAAGGGTTGTGGACAGGGGGTATTCTTTTTCTCATACCTTTACTGGTACAATTTTCTACTCTGATACAGTAATTTTATTTTTCATTTCTAGTTTTTTCTAACAGAATACACTGGACCTCTTCTAATATATCTGCTCTTTTACATTCGCCTCTCAACTATTTATGATCAAGTGGAAAGTAGGAAGAACTTCCGCCACCCAGTGGTTCAGTAAGTGACACTTGTGTGAACAATTTTCGTGGAGCATGAGGAGCCAGCAGGATGGAGATTGCACTTTCGGAGCTGAGGAGGTTACAGGGGCTATGAGGTTTCATGCCTAGTTTCAGATTCAGTTCTTACCTCTACTGGTTTGGCATTTTAGCAGCACTCATAAGCTTGGCTAAAAATGGGATTGCAGTTGCAATGGTCACAGCACCTGCTCACCAGGGAAGGTGCAGTATTTTCCCCAAACAATTTACAGTCTAGACAAAAAGCCTGAACAGAAGTTAAATAATAAAAACAGTGGGTAGTAACCCAAAGTCAAGCTTGACGGAGAAGAGAGGACTTCAGGAGTCCCACTTCCAGTCTCTTTATAGCACATCCCTGCTCATGAGATGAGTAGCAACAGCATCCAGCACAGAGGATAACTACCCCCACATCAGTGCTCACCTAGGCACAAGAAGGAGGAAATTCAACAGGTATGCATGTCATGAGTCAGGTGAAGAAACTCAAAAGAGGCATCTCCACGGGATGGTGGTATAATGCACCAGGCAGGGTGGGAATTTTCACACTCTAAGGAACTTTCCTTCAGTGTGATTGTCCCCATTCTGGGTGGTTAGTGCCAGGCAGAGGGGTAAAATGTGATCAAGGAAAGCCTGTCATCTGTGTAAACTGGACCATTTACTGGAGGGCACACAAGGAACTAGGAAGCTCAAAGGACTGTACAGCTTTCCCACAGCACTTTTTCCACACTGTGGCTGCAGAATCAAGGGAGCTGGTACACAGCAGAGAAACACAGTGAGTAATAATACCATTTACAGATGGAAGAACAGACACTTGGAGAGACATTAAGGGAGTTAGTGAAGCTGGGAATTAGAAAAGAGAATAGTTGAATTCAAATCCAGAGCTGAAAGATGCTTGTCTTCCTTCTCTTGTTCAAAGGCTTGAAAGGAGAACACAGAAGGACCAGCAATACCTTTACTTTCTGTTATGTGATCAAGGAGTGTACAGAATCCTTCCAGTGACCACTCCTTAGTGGGTTCATCTGAGGTCCCCATCCTAAGCCAAATTAATTTTAAAATTCCCAGCAAAGCTGGAAATTTGCTCCAGGCTTTGTATAAGTCATTAATTGTTTGAAAATTTCTTAGGTCAACTCTCTCTGGTTTAATCACTTTGAAATTGTTTAATCTTTGACTCTGGCTACCATACAAGATGCATAATAAAAGTATTTGAGATTTTACATGCTGAAAACCACTTTTCATTTATGTCTTATAATTGGTTTGCAGAAAGATGGGCTACGGTAGTATGGTAAATGTAACCAAGACAAATGCCATCACGAATCACTCGACATTTGTTTCAGAAACTCAGTCGCTATGAGCTGCAACTCATTCTCAGAAGCAAATCCGTAACGCCTGTTATTGTTTCATAATCATCCTCCAAAGAGAATCAGTGTAATAATTTCTACCACAATTACCTCATTTCTTTATAACAGGCAACAAAAAAGCCATCAGAACGGATTAACTTTGCAAAAAAATCCCATTTTGCGTCCACAAGGAAATGAAATGCAAACTACCTCCATGCAGCTACTTGAGTTGGCAAAGGACAAGGAAACCATTCAGAAGATATTCAAAATGTTTTTAAAT
The DNA here is from genome assembly GCA_013396735.1 of Grallaria varia. Classification (NCBI taxonomy): domain Eukaryota; kingdom Metazoa; phylum Chordata; class Aves; order Passeriformes; family Formicariidae; genus Grallaria; species Grallaria varia. Next base: position 60,530 of record VWZG01008822.1, read on the forward strand.
GTCAGACACATCCTACAAGAGCATTAAGGTGGCCTTAAAACGTAGGAGACTTCTTTTGGAAAAGCACGTCAGACGCCCGGTTGTATACACAGCTGTCCTGTCTAAATGTCTTGTCAGGGCTATGTAACACAGTCAGAGCTCGAGGAGCTTTTTTAATTCAAGGCTAGTAAAAATAAGTTGCTTCCCTGCAAAATGCAAGCAATTTTGTATGACACTGAAAATGATTCCATTAATCTTTGGTTCCAGATGCTTCAATTAAGACAATATTTTAAATCTCACTATTTCAATGTGACTGCCATTTTGGAATATTAGTTCTTATTCCTTTCATGACATTAACTGTGAAATAATAAAAAGCAATATTTCACTTACCTTAATTTCCTTTCTTTTTGTTCTTCCAGCTTGGCCTGCTTCTGTCACTGTTTACACTACATCAGGCATCTTCTGGAGACATTATTTGTTCACAAGTTTTCGGAAGGGCACACTCCTCTGAAAAATATGATAAAGGTGCCAATATGTTTATCATTTTGTGTAAGAGAAAATCATCATCGTATCAAAGCAGTCCTTGGAAGAAGATAGGGAAATAAACATTAATTTATTTTGTAGCTCCAAGAACTATGTTTAGTCAAAGCACAGACACAGGAAGAATTCCAGGGCTATGCCCATGTCCCCAAGGATATGAATTAAAAATCAATGTCCATTTTAACTCCTGCATGTCAATGTCCACTTGGACTCATCCACCCAAGGGGCTGAGTGTCTTGTCCAGAATACTTTTCAGATTGAATCCCATTTTGTTATGAGACCTGCTGCTGCAACATCTAGCGATGTTGACAGAAATCACACACCACTTCCTTGGTGCAATATAAATACAGAGGAAGAAACAGGCTTTGCATGAGGAAGTGAAAATCAAATTAAAAGTAGGGAAAAAAAATCTCCTTCTATAGATGGAGGCCACAGGCAGGACGATACCGAGCTGGCCTGTTCTTCTGTCTCCCAAAGCCTATTGATGTCAATTGAGTGTCATCACTCATAGGCTTTCCTTTCTTTTATTTCACACGCTCTACCTTGGTCATTTTGTATGACCCCCCCACCCCACTCAGTGTGATGTAAAGACTCTCCCTTTAAATGTTTTGGAATGCATTTAGGATTTTAGTGAAGGAGATAAACATATGGCCATGAGGGGACTTTACTCTTTTCCGGTCAGAAAGGAGCTAATGAGAGGCACAGATAGAGATGTATAAGCTAAATGGCTTTGGAACCCAAGTGCCATTGCCAAATCAATTCATGCGTGTGGGAGTAAAAGACCACAGTTACTGTTATCCCTTTGCGTACCACAGTGACATTGCATAAAAAGATTAAAAAGAGAAAGCCTGACTTGCAGCCCTACTTATGGCATGGAGCTGCACCCAGCCCCAGCACACAGCTCTTCTTGAGCAACTGCTGAGCATGGGACCCTTGAATTAGACGCATACAAAAGTTTTATCCAGTCTCCAGGGTGGTTTTGTTTGTTTGCCTGGTAGATTTTGTTTTTCTCTTGTACCAAGGATGGGAGCAGTGACTCCTACTCAGGTCAAGAACATAATCACATTATCTCTGCTTGGGCTTTACCAAGCCCATGGCTTCAATCACCAAGCAAAGGCAGCTGGTGTGCTGCTTATTTAGAAGATGTTAAAATGGGGTGGAATCTATGGGAGTAGATGCAGTGTGTAGGTCAAATAGTGTTTTTTTGACAGAGTTAAATTGGACCTATTCACTTTAACTCCTTATTGGTTCGTCTTGTTTAGCGTTCTGTTTGTCTAGCTCTATCTTGCTTGGAAATGCTGAATTTAAGGTACTGTAACAGCTCAGCTGTGTTAACCAGCCCTAGTACAACTCTGACAAATGTGCTCTTCAGCAGCAGAATCAAAGAAGGAGGAAACAAACACCAATTCCTACAACAGGCATAACACACATTTAATGCAATAAAAAAAATCCACACTGTGTCCTCTTTTTTCTTTCACCCTTGCTGCAGAGCATCTTAAAAAAGATTTATATTCTGAGACTCACAAAGCCACTCAAAGTCTTTTAAGGGTCATCTAGGTTTTACACTTACCAGAATTTATATTTATAAAGTTATAGTTTGTACTTGCTTATTGCCCTTTCAAAAAAATTATCTCTTGTCTCTTCCAGGGCTGTGCCTTTTACTGGGGATTCACGTCCTGGATCGCATACTACATCAACCATCCACGGTATACACCACCATGTATGTATAAGTAGAACACAAAACTGACCTAGGTTTTAAAAAGTTCTTGGCATGTAACCTGAAGTCCTCCAAAATCAATAGATGGCCCCACATGAGATCATATGACTAATCCAGCAGAAATTAGCCTTCATACCCTGTCAAAAGGAAGATTCTTGTGTTGGAGGCACCTCTGCTTGTGCCACCCAATGTACATGCCTGTTCAGCAATGGGCAACCTTTGTCCAGTTTTATGAACTAGGAACATTGGACAAGTGGAGAAAACACAAAAATTGATGGATTTTGCTCATCTACACAACATTTGTATTAAGAATATAGGACAGAACTAGACTTGGCTGTATTTTCTTGGAGGAGATATTTATCTGCCAAAGATACATCCTCTTCAGGAAAATTAAGATTTCCCTTTTCTTTCTTTTTCCTTTTTTCCCCCTCTTTTTTCTTTTTTTTCTTTTTTTTTGTGAGAAACCAGTAAAAATCCATCATATACTGCTGATTACAAAAAGATACCTTTTTTTTTATTACTTTAAACTTTCAGGTTTCTGTCATCATTTTGTTCCCTCTCATCATATTTGATTGCTACACTGCTGTTCCCTCATGATTTTTTTTCATGTTTACTCTTTAAGCCTTTGCTTCTTTTGAGCATAATTGGAGCAATTTTTATTTTCTGCTACTTTACTTTCCTTGCTACACCTTAGTGTTTCTTTTCCTCTATAACTTAGATTTATTTATGACCTGTGGGAACAAAGCAGTTGCTTTGCCATTTTTATTTACACTCGGTTAAATTGCTAAGCTTGTTCAATAAAAAATTTCCCTACATGACACTTGCTTTTCTTTCAAAATAGCACAAAAGTTCTGTTTCAAAATTATGTGATTCATTGAAAGACAGTTGAATTAGCTGTGACTTTAACAACAATGCTGCAAACAATGTAGAAGCCTCCCTGGACACAGTTTTTAGCACTTTGGGCTATGAAATCAGTAGATGCAGCTTCTCTATAGAGCAAACCATTTGTTCAAAACACAGAAGAGAAAGTATTCAGCAAAAATATTTCTAATTGCTTGCCACTGCCTTAAAAATGACAATTACAGGCATTTGGGTCTAATGATGGAGATCACCATCTCTCTGGCATAGTTAGTGTAATCAGTAAAACATTAATGGTTTACTTTGGATGCAGGAGCAGCTCCACAATTCTTTCCAGAGATGACTGGTTTGGGAACAGGTAAAGAAAGGCAAGATAATTGCAGAATCCTATACAAGAGTGGTAAATTAAGCCAGGCTGAAAAAGGGCCTATGAAGAACATCTCAGCAGCTACGTGCTCACAAGTTGACATGAGCTGGTGGTTCTGAGGGTGGCCTTGTAGCATGTACCCTTGGCATCACTGAGGAGTCGTGTGACAGCCAGAAAAAAAGGGTTCTCAAAAGTAAAGGCTTGATGAGACTTGGTCAGAGAAATGAGGTATATACACCTGGTTTGTGTCCATCAGCTGTGAGAGAGGTTTACTTAAGGGCTGTAAGCCTCTGGAGATGAACGTGGTAGAGTCCTACACTGATCTGGGGACAGCAGCAAAAAGGAGAGGTCAGGCAAATGGCGATAAAATTGACAAAGCCTAAATATATTTCTTGCATGGTAAGACTGTGAAGCAGATAGTGGTTATGTAGGTAAAGCCTCACTACTGCCCCACCACTTAAAAAAAAAGGTGAATAGTGGGTTTTCTATTGGGTTCTCTGCACATGGAGATAGAAAAGCCTATGGATAAAGCTGTGATTTTCAGTCTGTTTCTGCCACTGATCTTTACTTCACCCCTCTCCTTGCCTTTTCAATTTGCCACAACCAGCTGCTTTGACAAAACACTGGGATATANAAGCGAGCTCCATCTGCCCGAGTTTGGAGTTAGAGTTGTCCTTCTCCTAGGATGGTTGCCAGGAGGCTGGTGAGCCCATCCTGCCCATGGACACACTTTGTCTGACCCTTCAGCTGAGACCTGACTAGCATGGGAGACCCTACCGGAGGCACAACCACCGACTGGGATATATGAAGATGGCAAATAATAAGAAAAGTTAGGTGAAACCTGCCTTGAAATCAGTGGTGAAAAGACTGGAATTTCTAGAGTGCCATTACTGTTTGTATTGTCTTCATATTGTGTGTGATAATATCCAATCTTTCTGCAGAGACTGTCAGGAAAAAGGTATTTCTGCTCCTCAGCACTAGATTAATTTCACCTATAGCAAACCATGTGCATACTGTAAAATGCAATTTATAATTGCATTCTGTTTTCTAGCATTTGGCCACAGACAAGTTTCTTATGCTGCCCTTGCTTTTCTGGTAAGTACAAAAATGAAGTTTTATTAATGATTGTGGAATAGGAGTAAATCACAGTTTAGTAATATGCAGTAATGCTGCCATGCATTTGTGTATATACTTGCACATACAACCACGACCACAGCCCTGTTCCTTTGTCTGGATTTAGTGTTAAGGTTTCTCAGTCAGGAAATCTTCTGCTACTATTTATGTATACAGAGCTTAATCTGATGTACTGTGTCTGAGATCCATAAGAACATCATCAGCATTGTTACTATTGATAATTGTGTTAAACCATTAATATTTATGCAGGTTGAAACTTGTGATTTTTAAAACAATGAAGAATCATATCCTAAGCAGACTGTGCAATAGTTCAGTGTACCCTGAATAACTTAACCTCAACAGCTGTTAAAAACAATAGAAACAATCCCTGCCAAAGTGGATTAAGCCAAGGGAAAGTACCGCTGACGAAAGATGGCTGAGACTGATGTTTGAATGAACGCAATCACACGGTGAGACAGAGCCTTAGTAAGTTCTCACATGGAAATCTATATTGTCTCTGCTCTCTGTGGGCATCGCACTTGAAACTGCTGGGTGGTGACTTACCCAAGCAAGCATGGATCAGTGCCCAAGTCAGTCAGCCTCTTTGAAAGTCAGATACAGATCAGATACAGAAATACAACAGGAAGACGGGACAGTAATATGTCTAGGCTCTTTCAGGCAAACACTATTCAGAAAAACATTCAAAACCTCCTTAGCAATATTGAAATGCTTTTGTAAATCAGGACCCTTAAAGACCAGAATTTTGGCAGTGTTTGTTTCTGGGGCTGGCCATGCAGTTCTCAGCTTTTCAAGCCCTAATAAGGTATAGCAAAGACAAGCAAAATGCTGATATGAAGAAGTTCACACAGTCCATGAGGCTTTGGAGCTGAAAGCAATAAGCCAGCACTGCAGAGACAGGAGGTTGTGGCAGTGGAGGCCCCAGAACCTTGCTGTCTGTGCCCTTCCCGAGCTCAGGGGTTATTTGAAAACAAGCAGACTGCTTGCCTGAATATTCAGTGCTACCAGAAAAACTAATCCCCATCAAAGTCTCTGTGCAGAAAAAGCCGCCTTTTCTATTGAACCATCCTTCCTTGCCTCAATGTAACATGCCTTGCTGCAGCTTTTAAGGAAATTGCTGCCATTAAGCAAAGGGATGAGTCCTGTCGGAGGTGTTTGCTATAAAATATGGCAATTCCCTTCAGATCTGCATCAGCACCTGGTCTGTGGTCTGAGTTCTTACAGCTCTTTTGAGAACTCCTTATCCATGGAAAGTCCCCAGACAATGAATTTAAAACACCAACATACAAAATAAAATAATTTGAAGCTGTTTTCACAGGTTTTGAAAACATATGAATAAAATATTTGGAAGATTTCTTTTTCTTACTCTCTTTTAAAGCTTGTCTTTATTACATATCCTGATTTAAGGGTCTACATCTACAACTGCTGTAAACAACAGCACTGAGTAAGACGAAGAATGTCCGCAGGCTCTTCTGAAAGATTTTTATATTTAGAGGAATTAGTCTAAGCTTTGCAGGGATGTTTTTCTCATAGGGCACACATGGAATATGAAGAGGGAAAACAGTATGTAGACTTCAATATTTTATAATCGTAAATATGGTAAGCTTTTTTGTTGCGGTTCCCCACTGCCCTACATTTTATATCTGAGACATTAAGGACTAGCTTACATTTGGCAGTACTTCTCAGTGCAGAACATTAACAGTCACATTTCTAAAGAGGGACATAAGAGTTAATTACAGCAGAATGCAGCTACAGAGTCAAAGGTAAGCCGATAAAAATCCCTCCAGAAACGGCCTTTGCTTGTTTTACTTAGAATTGATTACAGAATTAGTAGGGGTTAACTACAGTGTGTGAATGTCTCTTGCTCCACAATAGTATGGGTGTCTTACATTTCAGTATGTGGAGTGTTTCACAAACCCACTTTTAACTATGAAACATTTTTCTTTAAAATAATAGCAATCCGAAAAAAAAAATCATGTTCCTAGCTGATAATGGGAAGTATGTAAATTAAAATTACTTCTATTGCTATGGCTAGAGTTATAGCTTTTCATATGGCATTTTATAATAGAATTTCCTTTTCTGGCTATTTATGGTTTTGCATCTAGTATTTATGATAGATGACAGTCAGTTAGTTGTAATTAAAGAAACATAAAAGGACAGCAAGGTTTGAACCATAACTACCTATCCATGCAGAATAACAGCTTTGCTAATAGACCTGATTTAAACTTTCCAAACAAACCCCACAAAAACCTCTGCCAAAAGGGGAAGAATTTTTCAGCAGTGCTATCTAAAATGTTCTTTCAAATAATGGCATATTTCAAGATAAAATAAAGTTATATAGTCCTTTCAATTAGTTTAATTAAAGTTTAAAATTTCTTTTATTAGTAATTTTTTTTCTTTATGCTTTTAACATCTCTAGGTTTTAGTATTTCCCTTTTTATTTTAATTTCTCAAACTTTTTCCAGCCTTGCAAGATTTAAAATGACAAATAATATAAGAAAACACAACTTTTTAACACTGCATATTTTCAATTGGAAAGGACATACCAGTCTTCAAACTTGGAAATGAATAAAACAGTTCAGTTCAGTCTGAGTTTGAAATGCACACAGCATTTGGGTGTTCTTCATAGAGCAGGGGAAAAATGAAAACCATAAAATTACATAGTTGTGCTGACAGGTTTTCTTTTTCAGGAATTGAAACTGGTTTTCCTACCAGTTCTTACTTTAAATATGGGTAAATACTGGTTTTGATTCTTCAGTAATTGTAACTGAGGGAGTACTGACAGTCTCAAGAAATCTGAGATAATCTACTGCAACATACTGTATAAACAAATGGGGAAACATGCTACTTCTTTCAAAGATTTAAAATGTCTAAATATTAATGAGCAAGCTTGAGAGGTTGGTTAGGGCCGGAAATGGCATGACCAAAGAGTTGCAGAACCAGGAATAATTCTGCCTCCTGTCATTTATCACTTCCTGACCACTATCTGTTCGACTGGTCTGCCCATCAGAGAATCTCTGTGTTTTTATTCACCCTCTTTTTCCTTTATGTTACACTGAACCCCTTTGAAAGTGTGTGTAAGAAGAGGATAGGCACCTTAACTCATGACATCTTTGCAAAACCAGTGGTCAGCTTTTTACCTGCTTCTTTGCAGCCTGGATTAACTCCAGAAGAAACCAAGAAAAGCATCTTGCTGAATTCCTTATACCCAGGGAGCCTCCCTGACCTCCCCGAAGCAAAGCATGTTGCACATGCTGGGCATGGGAAGCACACTGAAGGTCTGCCTGAACTGAGCTCTGGGGAGCTGAATCAGAGGCTTTCACCCCAGGCTGCACCCACGGGGCTCACTAGACATTTGTGTGTTTGACAAAGATCACAGGCTGTATTTCAGAATATGTGCGTTGTGGATATAGAGACTGAGTTGTAACGGGGGGATTCTGGTTATGCACCACAACACAGTTGCTGCAGCACTTTAGGCATGCAACTGAAAAGATGTTTTTAATGTCTTGCAGATGTGTGAAGCTGGAAATCACTTTATCAACGTAGCTTTAGCTCACCAAACTAATTCAGGTCTGTCTTTGTTTCCTATTTGTCTAAGAGTGAAGTGTGCTTAACCTATCCATCTTCTGCTGGTGTACAGTAATTCATGTACCTCCATCCACAAATTAAAGAAAGATGAAGTAGGTACCATGCTATCAGTCTAACATTTTCAAAATAAATGTGGTGACAGGGAGCCATTAGCAACACTGTTGTTGTTCCAACGCTTACAGTAAATTTATCTTAATTAAATGCAACTGCAATTAAAATATGGATTTAAGCACAGTTCTTTAAAGTGTGCTGGTGAGTGACAGCAGCAGATTCCATTTTAAATAAGTCTCAAAAATTGTTAAACTATATTGTAGAGTTTTTAGATACATGCATCTCAGTCAAGGATGCACACACATAAATACAAATACACAAAGAAAGGCTCATGAATACCTACATAGGCATCAATGTATATGTATGCTCTTAAAAGGCTGTTCCAAAAAAGGGTTCTCAGGACCTTTTGTATCATGACAATAAAAGTTATACTATATATACCTGAAAGTAAAGTATATTTTCAGACAATAATAGTATAATTTTCCACTATAACACCCTCTTCAAGAAAATACTTTGCCATAGTATGATCAAGTTCAGACATAGAGGTCAGTTTCTATTCTGGAAGGCTTTTCATGCACTGTGGTTAGGCAAGTGCTTATATTTTTTAGTGCAAGGGGCCTAACTCAGTTTAAAAGCAGCAAGAGCCAAATGATTTCTTTATGGTCTCAGTGCCTACAAGTATTCAAGATAGCATTGTTGCCAGCACTTAAAAATATTAGTAATTGATAATCTCTGCAATTCTTTTCTTAATTCTTGCATAGGATAATGCAAGTCCTTGATGAGAAATACTGAGATATTTTCTGACAGAAAAATCTTTCAATTCCAACTTCAGAATAAAAGAATTATCACCTGTTCTCCCTTTACCCTTCACCAGCACAAGGCAGTCAGGAAAGGGAAAAAACCGTAACAAAACATGAAAAACCACAACAAAACAAACCAAGCAAAAAACTCCAAACAACCCCACATGTTTACAAAACCACTGAATTTGTATTAGTTATTAAATATCTAAAATATAGGGTTTACCCTACAGCCTTTTTTGTAAGCATTATCAGTGGCTGTAGCAAGTCGTCCTGTTATCTCAGGAGCTGTGTTCCTATTCTAACCAGAGGTGAAGGGTGAGGTTGTGGGAGAAGATGAGTTCATGTTCCTGAGTCAGGCTGAATAAAATAGAGCTGCATCCTTTATATCGCAGTAGAGTGCCCTTAGTCCTTGCCTGCTGGTGAGTCCACATCAAACTACTTGTCTCTCTCTTCCTCTGAATAGAAGTTGCATCCTTTGGACGTACCAGACCATCTTGTAAAAACTGATGCGAGGTTTGCTAAGCAGCACTCTCACTGGGATACATACAGTTTTTGCTATCTCCAAAGATTTCACTGAAACTTTGCTAAAAAGTTGTACTCTGAGAACATTGCCCACGGGGATGTCTGCTGCATAGGCAAGCTGTGATAACGCTCAGTTCCCCCCTCCCTCTATTGAAACTGGTTCTGTCTGGGTTTTTTTACCACCTTTTTTTTTTTTTTTCCTTTTCATAAGGAAGTAAAACCTGTTTCCCAAGTCCAACCTACAACCCCTTCACATGGCTCTTCCTGCTGGTATCCTGTCCCAACTACACTTATGAGGTACATGACTTTCTTCTGCTTACATGCAAAGGGTAGGTGGTTACTGTGCTTCAGCCTTTGTCTGCAGAAATCTGCAACACCTCCCTTGGCACATCAATCATTGTGTTCTGTGTCAGAGTCTCCTTGCTCCCACAAATGTTTCTCCACCAGACCCTTCTCTTCCCTCACGTCACTATCACTGCTCTTGTTTTTGACTTCCCAGCGATCCAAGGATTTACTACCCATCTCTTCACCTCATCCACCACATTGGGGGGTTCATTTCTAGCTATTTTCCCTTTCCCATTTCCAGTACAAATACCACACTCTTTTTCTGAGGGTAGCTTTTGAAAACTTGCCATTTTTCTTTACATAAAATATACAACTAACAGCGGCTTTTTCTTTGCAACAGGCTGGGTCTTGGATTAGTTTCACAGTGATGACACAAACTCTGCCAGGTAAGTTTGAAACAGAATGAAGATAGCTTCTAAAGTGTTGTTTGTGGAAGTGAATTCTGGATATCTAAAATTTGCCAAAAAAATTTATAGCATACGAAATATTGTCATCAAATTTCCCTTATGAGATAACTGTAAACTTACAAAGTGCTATCCTCAGAAGGCTGTGGGAGAGCATGAACACCCACAACCTTTATTTGATCAGAACCAGCTCTTTGCTTTTCGTGAAATACTGTTTCTTCCATTTCCACAGTGAAAGCAGACGCCAGAATTTAGGAAAAAAATAAGTGATTATTCTTTATTTGCAGTCAATAATTTTTCTTATAGGAAAATTTCTTTGCATTATAAACCTGGAATAATGCTTCCAAACAGGGAGAAGAAAACTGGTGTACTTAGTATTTCAAAAAGAGGAAAGACACGCACACTCCTGGTAGCATTTCCCCATTTGCTTGTCTCAGGCAGCCAGCTCGTAACAGCAGCCTGCTTAGTAGCGATTGTGACTCTCACTCAGTACTTTCCTGCATCCTTAGAGACCTAAATACTCATAAAAGTATCGTCCCCAGGACTAAGCTTTCCAAAACAGTCACTATTTAATTATTTTTCCATTTGAAAATAGAAACCTATAAAAACTACTTGCAAAAAGTGCCCCACGTGGTTTACAAATGAAAAAGCAATGAATTTCAAAAGTGGGTTAAATTGCATCATGCAAAGATTAAACTTTAAATTTTGTTTGAAAAGCTGAAATGTTTTTGTGCTTTAGGCTCTGATATGGAAATTTTCAGAAAGTTTGGGGACATTGTAGGGCAATGGCAGGAGCAGGAACATATGAAGCACTGTCATCCTTGCTGTAATTGTCCCAGACATAACTTGAGCACATACCAAATGAATGTTTCTGATTCACCATCTCATTTTAAGGAAGAAAGGATAATAATTTGCAAAATGCACCCATAAAATCATCCCCCATTTGGTGCCACTCAGCCTGATGGGAGAGGTACTCAAGATCCACTTACTGGCTCCTGACAACCACAGCAGGGTCCTGGGAAGTCTGTAGTTTTTGGGCTCTTTGAGACCTTGCTGTCAGGCAGCTACTGCCTATTTGCTCCAGGGCCGAGATCTCCTGCACACAGCAGGAAGTCACAGCACAGCTCCCTGTTAGGGTTGGGAGCCAGAGGTAAGGAAAAAAAAAAAAAGTATTATAGTCCAAAAGCAAACAAGAAAAATAGTTGGGTGAGGCCGTGAGTAATTCTGTGTTGAGATGGCACTATGGCCAAGGAGACCTTGTGATTTATGGTGAAGTTGTAGGTGATAACAGGATGTGTCTAACAGATGTGAACAACATCTGTGTGAATTCTGATGTTGAGGCTGAGTCTCAGGCTATGGCATATCAGCAACTGCAAGGCTGAGAGCAAGGGCAGAGTTGCCTCTGCCCACAGAAGAGACTGCAAAGGTTTCCATAAACCCTACTGTACTCACAGAAACAGCCACTGAAAGAAGACACATGATGCTTTTCTTTAAATCTTTTTCCTTGGTAGCTGGCATTTTTGCTTTCCTGATGGTCATCCAGATGTCTCTCTGGGCCAAAAAGAAACACAAGCTGTATCTGAAGAGATTTTATCCAGAAGTGCGGAGAAAAGCAGCTATGATTCCTATCATCTTCTGAGATCTTCACAAGAGTTGGAGCCTAAGCGTACAGTTCAAGAGCCAACTCAAAGCAAATGAGCCATTTCATTCAGTAACCAAGTGGATCAGAGGAAAAACTACTGGATATCTTTTTCAGAAAATTAGCAGTTCAAGACAAAGAGCTTTTAATTAAGTTCAAAAATACAGCTCTTGAATTCTTGGTTCCTGCTAAAAGATATGATTTAATTAGATTTTATGTAATGGAGCTAATTGGAAAGGAACGAGAAAACTGCTTATATCGAATGTTAGATATTTAGCTGGTGTAAATGGGCACAGATGCTGTTAAAACTAATGAACACGACTCATCTGCATGCATTCAGGTCTGGTAATTTTAAGGTTCAGCACAAGATGTTGACAAATCTTGAATTTTTGCATCAGAAGATGTTTCACAGCCTTATTTCTATTAAACTGCACAAACCCAGCACATTCTGCCTCAGCTCTTCTAAACCATCACATCAAAGGATGACCGCTATGCTGTGAGCACCATTTAGTCAAGCTTCACAAGGTTTTTCTTTCTTTTTTCTTTCTTTCTTCTTTCTTTTTTCCTTTTTTTTTCTTTTTAAATCTAATTTGATATGGAATTATTCAATACAAATTGGCTTAATCTGATCACTGCAAAGAGCTGCTTTCTTTTATTTTCAGATAGGCAGATCAGCCCCACAATCCCAGAAGGGGACTGTTTGTGAGGTGCTACTAATTTGAGCCACGACCTTGGGGACATCATTTAAGTCTGTCTGCCTTCCTCCCGAACAGTCTGCAAACAGCAGAATACTTTCTGCACTAACAAGCATGCTAAGGTCCCCTTGCTCAGTGCCCGACAGCATCCAGACACCATTTGCTTTACTTATATCAAGCACTATGAAATCCTCGGGCACAAGGTGAATCAGACTACAGCTCGTTATGAAAAATAAAAGAGATCCTGCCAAATGCATTTTTGTCCATGTCTGAACTGCCTCAGATGGACACTGCTGAAAGGCTTCAGCTCCCCCTCATTTTGGTCAGGCTCTCTCTGCTATTTTGCTTTCCAGGACACAATTTCTAAGGGATTCTCTGGGCTTGTTATTCAAGTTCTGAAAACACTATGTAGCTACATTTTCAAATCAGTGGCATCCATGTCATGCAGAAACCCAGTTTTAGTTACATAAAGTAAAAGAACCAGAGCTTATTCAGCAGGTGCTAAGATTATGGAGAGTTAGGGCATTAAGTCCAGTTTTCATTCTATTTCTGTTGCAAATTTATCAATGCCTTTTGGCTCCCTTAGGGTGGTGAGAAAGCCTGCCTTAAGAACTTTATAATCAGTAGGGAAACACTGAAGGGTACAGGGGCAAGGCAGGCAGTTTGTCTCCTAACGGTGCTCAAGTGTCCTAACAAAGATAATTTGCCCAGTAAATTGGGTTCATATCCCTCTTCTAACGTCTAACTTGCAACACATATCCTATAAGCCACTGTAACACAATTTCATCTTTGTAATGTACATAGATCACTTTCCATATTTTTTAACTTGTAACCTATGAACGCCTAAGATTTTTATTCCTCTCAATGGAAAACCCTAATCAATATCCAATAAGCGAATATCCACTTCTCTAATGCAGACTGCTAATGAAGATCTATTTTTGAAAAATTATTTTCTGTCCTCTGTAACCGCATACCTAACAACAATATTTTTGAAACATTTTTTTCCAGACAGTGTTAGATGTGCGAGGCAAGACTGTTGCCTATTTTTTTTCTTTTTTTAATGCAGCTACTGGGCATTCTTTCAATTTCATGTTTATGAAATGTCTCATTTTATCAGTCTTCAAGTTTAAAACACTCCATGTGGGAGGGCAACTCACAGAAATTAGTTACTTATCTGTTAATCTCATGATTGCAACAGCTGCCGCTTTAAGTCTGTTCAAGCCATATTTCCAGTGTGATTCTGATTGCTAGGAACATGGTTCCTATTCAACAGTTAGCTCAGGCAAAGGAAATACTTCAGGAATTGTTTTCTTCCCTGTTTATTAGTTGCTTGCTCAGTACATGGGATTGGGGGGAGAAGGGTTTTGGCTCCTGTAGCAAATTACTGAAGTTTTAAAGTAAGGTAAAAAGCACAGTAAAGGGTGAGAGCAAACATGAGGTAAGAACAAACGAAGATGAATTGCAGGAGGCTGTCTCAGATAAACATTATATTTTGAGATTCATCAGCATGGTGTGGATGAGCTAAGACTGCTCTGAACAGTGCTAGATGGCTTCACAAACAGTAACAAATCTAACTTCCTGCACCTTCACAGATCGTTCTCTGCTACACTGCCTTCTCTCATTTTCAAGGCAAGTCCCATGTGATTAGAACAGGTAAATTAACTTCCTGGCATGGGGGCCGTGTTCTGCTTTAAAACTAAAAATATATAAAAATGGTCAGTCTTTGTTTTGCTAAACATGTTTGGGGCCTCATTTTGGGGAAAAAAACCCCACCAAACCACCAAAATCACAAGCCAAATAAATAATAATAACACAAAACCAGCCAAAAAAAATAAGTATAGCTATGTAAAAAACTACAGTCAACAGTGATTTTAGCCCACAGGCACCATGCACATTTTGAACAAAAACAGTTGTCTTCACACAAATATTTTTCATGAGGTTTGTCATAATTGTGCTTAATATCTGGGGAAAAATTCCCTTATTAAGCTCCCTGTATACTGGTATTTCTCATGTTAGGGTTTGATGAGGAAGTAAATAATCAACTGCAATTTCCTTTGGCTGTATTTTCTCTTAAGCACAGACCTACCTTTTTCAGATCCCTCAGTAGAAGGGAGGCATGGGCAAGGCCACCCCAACACCAGAATGCTGCCATATTTCAAGGTCAAAGGGAAGGACTCAAGCTCCAACAGGAGCCATCAGATGCAGCTCAGTACTTGCTCCCCGCTGTGGCCACTTTCCATGCGAAGCTGCTTCTCAGGCATTGCTAAGGATGACACCAGTCCAGTGAACTGGAGGCACTTGTGTCTGTGGGAAAGGGAAAATACTCAGGACAATGTGAATTACATTTTGTAACCCTGCTTCTCTGTGAGAGCCATGAAATCCACTACTCACAGCTAAATCCCTCTGTAATGGTGTTTTCCTCAGTTTTTGCATTTGGAAAGGTGATGGACCACAGGGCAGCGAATCCACTCCCTGTGGTGCTCTGCCCTTGCTGCTGCTCCCAGGGCAGTGTGAGCTGCCCTGTGGCTTCTGTCAGCACCAAAGCTTTCCTAACTGCTCGTAGAGGCAAATTACACCATTTCTCATGAAGGACACGAGGCAGCAGCACTGTACGGCAGAACAACCAAGTGCCTGAAGTTGGAGACACGTTCTGGTTAGCTGTGAGGAGCTGGTCCAGTCCCATGTATTGGGACAATTCCTGCTTAACGTTCCTCAGGAGCTAAGCCATCTAAGCCAGGAGACCACAAATAAAGCAAGATACAGGGACTGTGCAGCTCGTAGGCAACTGTTTTGTCAGGAAATGAGTAAAAATAAATCAGATGAATACATCTCTTCTGGCCTGCCCAGTAAGGACGGTGTGAATGGCATTGCTCAGCCAATGGGCTCAAAGTGTATCTCAAAATCGTCACTCCCTGGTCCACCCAGAGAGACTGCCCACCATCCAGGTCCTTCTGTGTTCACCCTGTAGCTTACAGCTGGGTTTCTGCTGTGACCCTCCAGAAGGCTGAGCCTCATCCTTCCCAAATTATTCCCAAGACTTTCAAATTCAGAAGCCTGAAGTTGAGCCTAAATTTAAGCCTTCATAAACCCAGCTCTGCATTTCTGTGGCTGGCTTTCCATGAAATGCCAACCTGGAAAAGAGCAGGCACCAGCTCATGCTTCTTGGTGGTGCAGGGAGGTGTTGTGATGGGGAACCGACGTGGCAGATGCTTCTGTACACAAGTTGGCAGCCTATATTTGGATTCCCAGTTTGAAAAAGCCCTTAAGACCCAGCCATATGTTTATCTTATAAGATAGTTACCACATCTTTGCAGCTGACAGGACTGAAAATGATCTCAGTGATTTTTGTCTTTCCATAGGGAAAGTGGAGCTCGAAAGGACACTGAAAGCAGGAGAAATGAATAAAGGCAGATGGTCATCCTTTTTTAAAGATGCTATTAACATCAAAATATCTTGTACTTTCCATTGTTTTGTATAAAGTGACTCTAAATTGGCTTTTATCACACTAGGAATTGAGATAAAACAGCCTGTTATCAAAGTAGTTCTCTGAAAGAGAGCTTGCAGTGATAGCTAAATATAATAAAATAAAAATCACTGAATGTGAAGACTTCTAAAGCACACTATCAGAGGAAAAAAGCTATAGGAAAGCAAGAGACTATTTATCTATTTATAGTTTTAACAAGTACTGCTGAACTAAAAATTAATTCAAACCATAAAGAGCTTTTCAGGAAGCTAATATTTTTCACATGATGCTTTACTGGCTTTCCTTTTCCATACTTTCCCAGGCGCAAGTTTTGTCTAGAAGTGATATTCCCTGTCATTAACATTCATGGAAGCTTTCAGAGAAACACTGTATGCTTATCCCAGTGTTCGATAAATAAATGCAGATGAAGTGTTGTGCTGTCATTGAACACAGATTAGTATCTATATGAACAATATTTTTTATGAAAGGCCTGGTTTATCATAGGTGAGCGCACAGAGGCTGCTGTATAGCTACAATTAAAGGGGATTTTCACACCACACGTGTTTAGCACCATGGAAAATTGTTTATTTTAATGGTCTCTGCACATTTTCAGCCATCTGTAACTCAAACTTGTAACTCTTTCTGTGGGTATCAGAACCAAGTCTGGAGCTGTCCCATGCCTTTATCATAGTGCTGGTGTTTGGTTATACATTTGTCTAGCACACCAGAGATAGGCTCTCACCTGACTCTGCCCTGGGAGGACATCTGAGAAAACATTTATTATTCCCTGTTGTCTAACTGGACAAGCAGTACTCCATGTGAGGAGCACTGGCCACTGTGTGACCAAAATAATCGGCATTAAATTTCCTTGGAATGTAATAGTCAATCTAAGACTTCTTTATCAAAAGAAAAGTTAATGGCTCCTGAAAAATGTGTGCTTAGATTAAAAAAAAAAAAAAATCTACCACCTATTAACACCTGCACAATGCCCAGGCTTCTAACATGTACCTGCTTTTATCTGACTTCTAAAGCTTTTGAAGATTGAGGAACCAAGTATGAGGAAATCATTTATAGTTAAAAGAAATGTGCAAGAGTATTCAATAATACTAATGAATTCCACATTTAAAAAAAGCAAACTTCACATCGTTTGTCAAAGAAATCTCATTATTAGTCAGTTTCTTCCTAACACACAGAATTATTCCGGTGAAAAAGTAATATAGCTCCACCAGTGATGCCTTCCGTAGTTTCGAGTACCTGGCAATACTCAATGGGAAAAAGTTTTTGTTTCAAAATAACAGGTTCCACTATCTAGGGGCTTTTTTAAAAAGTACTATAGGACAGGCTCCAAAGAAAATAGACCACATCAATCATTTTTTCCCTCTTATTCATACTGAAAAGTTTATGAGTTTTCAGTTGACTAGTGAAACTGTGACACTGTCACAAAGCAAACAAATATTTAAAAAGGTGCCCTTCTCCTCAGGAAAAGAACAGAAAAAAAGGTACTTTTTATCTTTTCTCCTAATAATATGAGGCCATTTCCCAGGTTCAAGGGCATCCTTGCAGAAGGAAACATTGATTAGAAATCTGGGAGAACAAGAATGTGGTCGTAGTGTGCTTTTAGGGATTAGCCGCTATGTCTTTTTTGAAAGAAATTTCACTCTTTCTGACAACTGAGCTTGAAAGAAATGGATTAAAGATGACACATCTCCAATATTGTATCTAATGAAAAACAACGTACCTATTCAAGAGGGAATATTTGTCACATACACAAACACTGTATTCTTCCAGCCTTTGGTTTACATCATCTCTTTGCAGAACGTGCTTTGAACTGGACTTGTACACCTTTCATTCAAATTCTTAATTATATACCTATTAGAGCTTTGATATTCGCAGTTATGCCACAGGAAAAGCACTTGATTTCAAAACACTGAGGATGAAGAATCTATTTGTACACTTAGCAAAGGTTTCAGCCCAGTTGCCCCACATAAACGTGATTATTTTGTTGCAATTTTTAGATATCCTTCCAATAGCCACATGAAGCACAATATTCAGAGACTTGCCAAACATCCCGCCTTAGTCCAGTTGCAAAGCACAGAACTACATCTTGAAGCAGTGAATTGCAATACCTGGCACTACCTGAGCCCTAACTTCAGAACCTTTGCTTCCTTTGCCCCTAACCTCTGCAGGACTGACCCTACTCAGGGACTCCTCTCTCCAGAAACACAGAGGAGTCCAGAGTCTTCCATGTTTGCAGCAGTAACTTACTATGAAATCATAAATCTGGAACAACAGAAGCAGCCATACTCTCATATACACGTTTGACATGTTTTCTTATTCAGCGGGCCCTAGTAGATACAAGGAAGATGGATATTGTAGTTTTATGGATACAGGGAGAAACCAAGCAGGGCTGTAGTAATTAGAGAACTGGATTCCACTTGGGTTCAGTGCCTTGGGCACATATCCCAGGAGAAGGCAGTGCAATAAAGTTTTACTGCAATCTAATAAAGGCGATCTTGATTATGGATCTGAAATTAAATAAGCAGGCAATATATTTTGATCACATGCAAATATTTGCTGGAAGCTGTACCTTAAGCATTTTTGCACTTGGTTAGGAAATACCAGTTTTAGAATAATTCTCACTCACACACTATATTCACATGATGGACTTGCACAGAGTGTGAGAGACTGAAATGCTAAAGGGTTAATGATTCAAACAATTGTCCCTTTGCAAAAGCAACAGAGGTACACCACTGGCTCATGGGGATTTTCACATTCTCACATAGGCCTGAGGGGGTTCATTCCTTCTGACAGGGCATAACTGGATCAACTCTGCCGACAAGAGAGGCAGCTGTCATGTCTTAGCAAAGGTGATAAACCATCAAAGACCCCCAAAATGCTCCCAGACTCATTTCTTGGGCTTTTCCACCAGAGGACTGTGCATGATCCACAGTGTTGCATAAGACAGTGTAGAATTCTTCCCCCAAGTGGAGGTATGTGGGCATTCCCACTGAACCTGAGGGTGTATTAACCCATTGAACTTCATGTTGTGTGGGTTTCCCCCACCCCTGATGGATCAGGACAGTGACCATCACTTCCACCATGGGACATCGAAATTGCAACAATCAAGTCTCATCACTAGATCCATGGGTGGTGATATCTTTCCTCTCCACTATCTACTCTTACACTTCCTTTCTCTTCCTTTCTTATACATTTTTTGAAGTGATATTTTCATACTTCTTTATTGCTGTTTCTACAGATAATAACCAAAACTGCTACGTATCTCCTTTGCATTGCTACCAAATTGTTATAAAATAAACCTGCCATATATATATATACACACACACACATATATAATATAAACACTGGTCATTCACTGTTGTTTCACCCTAATCTGCCCCAAGGGATCTATTACGAAGAACTTCAGTTACTCTCACCTTCAGGGGCAGCTTGTAACAACAGAGTAATGCATGTTATACAGGGATATACTGCATGCCCTGTTATTATATATGGTCGTCTTTATAATTTCTCAGGGAAATTAAGCGCTTTTCCTACCAGTGAAATGGTGGCAAATTTTCTGCCCTTCTGAACTGCAATACCAAATCCTTAGGGCAGACATAAGACTTTGACTTAGGATGTCAGTGTGCATGAGCTTCATAGGAGTTCAGAAGTCACGGGTAGGAGAAAACAATCCCCACAGACTGCCCACTTCAGTGCTGATGGTTCCGATCCCATGACGGACCAAAGCCCATCTCAGCCAATTCTTCCTCTCAGAGTTCCTTTGCTGATGGCCCTGTCCCTCTCAAGAAGTTTCAGTGTACAAGTCCTCTTTGAACTGCTCAAGAGCTGAAGTGTCACAAGCCTGCCACAGCTGTGCCAGGTGATGTGATACAGATGCAAGGCCAGGATGCTGAAGCCAAATGTAAGATGGGCTTAGCCATCTAAATAAGTAGCCCACCAAACAAGTAACTGATGCTTACTTCTTACCCCTTAGATAATTCTTGTGGTCCTTTTCAGCCTGTGTTTCGTTAAGGCTCACATCTGACTCTCTCTCAGTGGCAGAGGACTGCCCAGACCAACAGGAGTGAGCGCAGCAACCAATGCCATCAAACACTTAGAAAAATGAGTACTTTTATTTACTGGCAAACAATTCATATAAGCACACTAAATCTGGGCATGTGTAAGGCACTATGGAGCAGTCTTGTCTACGGCAATTCTGGGGCCTTGGGACTGCAGCTGCATGTATCATTCAGAAAGGATATCTAAGCAAGCAAGTAAAAGGAAATACCTTATTGCTGTGTTGTGATTATATGCAAATAACACATCACAAAACATGTGGACAAGATCCCCACTTCTCAGCAGCCCTTAATGCAGTCACTTTTTAGATATCATTGAGCAAACAGAAATAAAACCAAATCCTTCAGTGCCCACAAACGTATGGCTGACACACACAATCAATAGGCAGTTACAAAGAGGGAAATACTGCAGGAGTTTTCTTATTCAAGATAAGGAGTGGGGGGAGAAACTTTGCTTCCTGCTCCCCTCCATTTTCAGCAGAGAAAATAAAATTGATTCATTGGTTACAGTGCAAGGAGATGAGCATCTCCAGCAGAAATTAAGGGCACAAACAAGGTCACAATACATAAAAATTTCAAGCAGGAGCAGACAGAGCTGGCTAAACTGACTGCCATTTTAACTGCAGTTGTTGATAAAATGGTCACATTAAAAGGCAGGCTGAAGGATGGTCAAAAGGTTAAGCCAGGCAGGCTGGTAAAGAAAACATAAAAAATGTCCTCTGCCACAAGAAATGTCTGCAGATGAGGCTTCTCTCACTGCTGTCCTTATGGGGAGGAGGATGGAAAACTCAGGGCAAGTAGGGGCCCTGCTGATGCTTTGATCTCAGGCAAGCCCTGTAGGAGTTCTTATTTGAAGCCAATGAAGGTTATTGGCACCAAAAGTCATGTTTGGTATTTCTATTACTTCTAGAGCTTCTAATGATTTTCCCTGCAACATTTTCTCTCTATCTCATTTTCCTTCATCCCCAGAGGATATACTATATGTCTTTATGTTGCAGCAAAATATTCTACAGATGTAAGTAAAGGAAGCCATCTGTTCTTTGAAAAGAAAGTGTCTCAGCTAGGATTTTTTGGGTTAGTTTTTTTCCTTTTTTCTAATTAATACAACTAATCTATCAGTTTGCTTTCATTTCACACATAGCTGAAATACTAAGCATTTCAGCATAAGCTAGGAGAGAAAAGTTCAATCAATCAAAAAATCACTGCTTTTCTCCCTTTTGAATTTTGATTTACAAAAAGCATTGAATATTTATGTTTATACCAGGAATCAAAGTGTGCTATTTCCCTCTGGGTGCCTCCTTTACAAATATCCTTTTAAGGAATGAGTTGATCACATTAATTCTTTCTCTCAAACCAAGCATCATTTCCTTTCTAATTACTGCAAATTACAAGTGCAAGGGGCAGCATTCCCTTGTTTTGTGAGAAAGAACCATGAGGGCTGGACACTGCTAACTGGAAAACACAGTGTTTGACTTGCCCAGCATACACATACTCTGACTTATCTGTACATGGGAGTTTGACAGAGCTTGAACTGCAAGTGAACCAAACCTGATGCTTCAGACCATTGAAAAGTCAAAAGCAGCAGCAGGAAAGTTCAGCTGCCAAGGGAGAAACAAATGTAGCTGGAAAGCTCTGACCTTTTATTTAACAAATGTAATATCCCATAAGACTATGAGGGGGAAAAGACTGTGCCATAACTGTGACTTACTCTACACCCAGATTTTTGCTCTGAAAACGGGCTACCCTTATTCTCAAAATAGGCTTGTAGACGTGGGCCCAGTGTCCAGGTTGTTCCATCTCTGGGATGGACGCAAGAGAAATGAGTGAGAAACAGGCTGCCTCCCTCCTTAACCCAAGCCAGTCCGATGGGAATTTGCCACGAGCATGGCTCACGGACCAGGGACCAGGAAGAAGCGGAGGGTCTGATGAAGCAGAGGGTCTCTGAGACTGCTGACTTCCAGGGATAACCAGCCGGTGGATTGGTCATGCATTTCCCCATGTCTTGCCTGGGGGTTCAGCCCCAGGAGCCTTCTCATTCTGTTGTCAGTCTGCATGACTCCAGAGCAATGTCAGGGCAAGACGGGCCAAAGGCACCAGACACCAAAGTGTCCCTTTACTGGGCAAGCAAACCTTATTGCTCCAAGCGAGCTAACATCCTGGAAACTCTGCCCTGTCCTTCATGTTCCCCTGCCATCGATGGTGCGTTCCTCCAGAACTAAAGCTGTCCACAGTGCAGATGGCCATTGTAATCTCCCTGAGTGACATTAATAAAATAGATGGATGCAAGCAGACTAATGATCTACTCTAGGAAGGTTGGTTATGATGCATTGAAAAGAACAGCTGGCTGTCAGCAACATATTTATCAGGAATTTAAAAGAAAACAACAGCCATATAATCCAGAGGATTTAATGACAGAGTGGAACAAATGCTGAATAAATGCTCCTTTTGATAAACTCACAAACATTTGGGTGATGCAAGAGTGATTTATATTCTTCTGGGAGAAATAAACAAATTAAAGATTTCATGGCCTTGTGGAGACCAGATTTTGTAAATGAGAATTTCTGTGTACTTTCACATAAACCTTATCTTTCTTGGTATTAGCAGAAAACAAACTATGGTACTTTTAACTTGCAAGAAACTCCAGATTTCTGGTATTCAGTTGGCTTGTTACTCTGCCCTCCCTAAATCAGGTAAGAAACACTTGTTCCTTACTGAAAATGTATTGCGGAACAGAATTGTGCACCTGGCCTATAGTGAAACCATGAAAACTGTACTAAAATTTTACCTCTGTGAACATCAAAAATGTTTGACTAAAAGTTTAGTTTTCATAGTGTCAAAATGTT
The DNA here is from genome assembly GCA_013396735.1 of Grallaria varia. Lineage (NCBI taxonomy): Eukaryota > Metazoa > Chordata > Aves > Passeriformes > Formicariidae > Grallaria > Grallaria varia. Next base: position 83,545 of record VWZG01008822.1, read on the forward strand.
TCCTTTCAATGTAGTACAATCACTGCAACTCACAGGGTTGCAGAGTGTGACAGTTGCAACAGCTGAAGGTAAAAAGTACATGAATCTCTGGCCCTATCTACTCTCAAGCATCCGATCTCTTGCATCTGTTCTCCCCAGTACTTATATTTCTAAAGACTCTCCCTCCCTTGGCACTCTCCAGTACCACAAACCATGGAGTTTGAGACTGGAAAGAAGCACGCTGTTGGTACTGGCAGGATTTGAAGCACATCTCGTATGGATCCCCTGATGAGATCAGGCTCTCAGGAGAATTTCTCCTTCTGTATTTGTGACTTGGTATGGGGGATGGCACTTCCCAGATGGCTCTCAGTGGCAGTGGGGAAGTCCTGGATATATAACACCACAAATTAGACATTGCCAAAATGCTGGCAGGACTATCAAACATGATTAATAGGGAGAGGACACTGTTACTTACTGAAAAAATCCTTTTCTGACCTGTTAGCGTAAGATGTCATTGCTGTCTTTTGCTGAGGTCTTTACTGAAATGCAACTCCCTTCATCATCAGCCACACACCTTCAGCTCTAAACATGCATCATTTTCACTGTGCTGAAGGTAGTTATTCTGTACCCTAACTGCTACCAGCATTGTTATTAATCTGCATTACATGCGCGTTCACAGCACTCTGGTTGCCATCATGAGCGAAGACACAGTCGCAGACATACTTAACCCCAAGCAGACTGCAAACCTGCCACAAATCAACAGGCTAAGAGTTTTGCAGCTCTCAGTATTTGACATTTCACACTGAAAGCAGTATTAAAACTTCCCCTGCTCACAGTACTCAGCTATGTGAAAAGGACATTCTTTTAGCACTGGTAAAAGTTCCTGAGCTCAGCAGGGGAAGAGTGTTTTAAGTTCACTAAGATGCCTATTTCTCCTTCTGTGGACTGCTGAAGGAAGCAATGATCCTTATTTCCTATTCCATGCTCCATTCCTCCAGACAGCTCAGAGATTCCTCTTGTTTCCCATACTTGGACATGCTGTTGCTTATTAGTTGCTACATTAGCACCTGAAGCAAAGATCAAGACATCATTATGCTAGGTTCTGTAAGCAAAAATAAAAAGGAAAACAATCCCTTACTCCCATGGGAGCATGAGAAAAAGAGTCAAATGATGCAACCAGGTATGAGGGTGATAAATCTTGAGTAATGGAGGATAATGTGGAAAGAGAAAATCCTTCTAGATTTTCATTACCAAACTCATTTGAGATAAACTGTAGGAACGATATTTTCTTGGAGAGGAAATGAACTTTGTGCAGTTAAGTCTTTGCTGTCAAAAGCAGAAGATAAGAATGACCTCTGCTTTTAATGTATTTGTCTTTCCATATCCATTATAGACAGTGAACCCAGTCTATTAGCACCACTGGTCCAACACTAAAAGTCAATTTGATTTAACCATACTTGCTGGCACTGCAAACCACCTGACTATCACTCAATTAGAAAAGAGACATTAGCTCAGGTGTTGCTTAAACTCTAGCTGCTCCTTTGCCTTTGTAATGTACCTGAGATTCTGTTTTAATTTGATGTTCTGTAATCACCCGGGTTTAAATCAAACCAGCATTGTTAAAAGCATATGGGATCAAATGAAAATGGAAAATTTAAAATAAAAATAACCATTGAAGGCAGATTTTAAGTGCTAGTGCTGTATCATTATAGCAAAGTTGATGCAATTTACAGCAACATTAAAGCAAGTGTTATTAAGAGAAAATGAGGCATTTGTCAATGAGTGGTTTTAGTATCATTAAAGGTCTTAGAATTAACACACTTGCAATATTTAGACTAAAACAAGTTTATTCAGAGGCTATTTTTAGCACATTAGCAACTTTTTAGACTTGGAGGATGTTTCAGATCTTTCTTCCTTCTTAACTAGTAAAGGAAGAAATCAAATTCCACTAAGAGCATTACAAAACTGTGGAAGTGTACTAGTTTTTGTTGCATGTACACTTTGAGATACAAGTACTCAAAACAGAAAGATCAGCTTTTTTTGCCAGAAAGGATAAAATTGAATTTCCAGGGTCCCAAAAGGAAATATGAACCAAGTTTTGATATCCCCAGTCATTACTGAGGAATTTTTTTATTATATTAATTACTCATTATCTTTTATAGGGCCATTTCTTCAGTGAGAATGCACCCGCTGAGATTAGTGGTCCGCCTCCGGCATCATAAAGTTAAAACATGCAGTGAATATCACAGATGGGCACACATTTATTGCGAGACAATTTTTTGAATATTCAGTTGCAGAGAACCTTCTGAAACCAATCTTAGCTGTTTGCAGAGTCTTTAAAAATATATTACTCTGTCTCACCTCCAAACACCTGTAGTGTCCTGTATATGTGGATACCTCAATACAGAAACACACGAGGAGACCCTCACGTATTGCCAAGAAAGACAGATTTCCCCCTGCATGAACAGACACCTGGATTTTACTCCCAAATAATGGTGTACCAGCACCCTCCCTGGACCAGCCTAAATCCTTCAGTTTCTCACTCTCTTCAATACAATGCATCTTTGCAGAGCTGCCTCGAAAAGGATGACATTTCTGCAGTACACTGCAGGGGGATGTTCTTACTACAGAAAAGCAACTTTAAAATTTAATGACTAATTCTGGCTGCACACCTTTTGGTGTTCCTAATAAAAGCCCATGTTACACTCAGACTACCTCTCTACTAAACTTTACAAATGGAAATGTGACGATGTCAAGAGAAGGGTCACGAGCCCCTGACAGGTTTGGGGCACAGCTGTGGGCAGCCTGGTCCAGAGCAGAGCACAAGGCTGTGGCCACCCAGCATCACATAAGAGGTCCATTTGACCCTGCATCTTGGATTCAAAAGCATCCAGAAGGAAGGACAGAGATGAAACACAATGACAAAGCAATTGCATATGACTTAGGACTGTGATTCAGCAGGTGTCTCTACACAGTCAGAAGCAGACAAGGCTCACTGTACCAGAGTTAAAACCAAAACATTTCTGGGGCAGTAAATACGTTAACACCAATAGCTTATACACATAGACAAATGCACCCTGCTTAAAAGATCTGCATCTCACAGACTACAGTTGTCACACATCTGCCCAATTCCAAGCACAGCAAGAGATACAAACTGTGGTCTTCTTTGGGGTCTTGTACCCATCTACCTGGTGTTAACCAGGGTATACGTCCTTAACCACTGTATTCATTAATTAGAACACAAAGCTCTCCCACTGAGCTGAAATGTGGGAAGAGAAACTTCAGGCTTCTTTCCCAAATGGTTTTCACTCCTGCTAAGTTATATTTACAGGTCCTAAATGGCACTTGCCACATAGACAGGCCTGGAATCCTCATTTACTGAGGCCCACATGTGATGAGATACAGAGAGGATATGAGAATGCCCTCCCAGCTGGCTTACCAACAGAATGAGAGAAAAGAAAAATGCATGAAGAATCAGGTAATAAGAACAAAGACTTTAAGTTATAAGAGACTGTGATACAAATAAAATTGTGCTGAAGTGCGTGTGGAGCAGGCTCCACATTGCCACTGCCGCTGCCGTCCGTTGCAGCTGAGGAAGGTCTGACTCTGTGGCTTATTGCTCAATTATAAAGTTAATCAAAGAATTAATTGAGCTTGGTCTGCTTGGTCTTTTGAGCCTTTTCTTATGGATTAACTTTTATTAGACCTAACAGAGGACACGAGGAAGGCTGTAAAGGGCAAGGAGATGATAAGCCTCATATGTGAGAGGAATGATAGTAGTGTGTCATATTTGTGAAGACAAAATTGGGTTGTAGGAAGGAATATGATAGAGCCATGTACTTTTTAAAGCCCTATAACCTGCATGGCATTTGAAAACTTTCTTGCAGTGTTTTGCCATCTCAATTATTCATTTATTTAACTGTGCTTCTAGCTTTTGTAGCCTTTTTTTTTTGGGAAACCAGTGCCTCACAGGAATGAGATGATCTGCCTGTAACTGAAGCTCTAGTTCTTTGAACAAAATTATCTTCAGGAGCAAACTTAGGTGTCAATGTGATATTAAAAATCTGCATATATAATAGCATTTACATGAAGAAAAAATATAACAGAAGGTCCCCAGCAGTAATATAGACCGTGCAGAAGAAGGATGATTTCTTAAAGATGTTGTTCAAAGGGAACTTGCATTATTGGATGTAGGCTTCAAAAGGAAGGCACTTGATTAAGTTATGTGAAAAAACAGCAATGAGTTACAGTTCCTGACATTTTCATGCTGTTTTTCTCTCTAAGACTAATATGGAGGAATAAAAAATTATCCTACACTTCAGAGCAATTAGAATATTTTATGTTTTAAAATTGTTTTGGAGAGCACATATTCTGCAAATGTCTTAGCTCATGCTGGATAATGACGAGCAAGTGAAACAGAATTTCATGCTTTCTAAAATGCAAACATGTGGAGGCATTCTTTTCTCTTTCCAGTGATTACCCAGTGCTACAATTACCTTCCTTTTGGCTGCCTAAATAATATTCTATTGATGAAAAGTGCTCATGAGAACTTCCATCACATAGTTACAAAGGAAGAAAATACCTAATTTAATGCAGAGCAGCCAGGATTCAAAGGAAAAGAACTGAAATTGAAGATGCTCACTGGCTATGGGATTTTTGCTCATCTTTAGTCTGGTATGAGACAAGAGCTACTGACTGGAGATACATGGCTAGTGTAAAGTTCCGAGCCAGGTGTTCGGGTACACACATTCTCTTCTGAAGGCTGGTGCAATATAAGCCATTTTGGTGATGCTGATTCCCTCCTTCCAGGAAACAAGAGTATGATGTTCCACAAAAGACAACCTGGGGAGACCTTGACTAAAATTCAGGGGACAGTTCTTTCCAGCTCTGTGCAAAAATATAAACTCTAGAGGGTATAGGTGATCAAAGAAATGGCAAGTTTATCTTTTGAGAATGAACTAAGAGTGCTTGTCTCACCTTAGCAAAAGAGAGGTCAAGAGAGATGTGATTGAGCTCTGATGCATGCCTAACTGGGATGAGACAACATGGCCATCTGTGATAGCAGCAGACAGAATTTAAGTGATCCTTTCCTGCCCTACTTTTCCACATTCATTTTCTTGGTGGGATTACCATTTACAGAAACTACTCTTCTTTGCAGTCTGGGATGTTATTGATGCTTTCAAAGACATGTAAGGATGTCCTAGGAGGGCAGATGCTTGCCTTGGTGATACAAAGCCTATTTTGACCCAAATTGGATGCTCCTGCACAGTATGAGAGTACACATACCTCAGCCTATATGATTCCTTTAAAGTCAAATCTCTACGTGGTACAAAACAGTGGTTCTAAGATACTAATGTCATGAACAGAAATATACAGCAGAAGGGACAGCCCTTTATTCTTTAATTAACTCATACAGTTCTTCAGCCATATCGTACATCAAGCCTGGCCATAAAAATGGCAATTTTATAGTGTGTATAAAAAGAATAAAGTGATTCACAGAGATTGAAGATCCATTTACAGCAAAAGTATATGCCTGTCTGAGTACAACAGATTCCAAACAGATACGTTACAGTGACCCATAAAACTACTTCAATAACTTATTTACTGTAACTTTGGGTGACATTGTCACAGATTATTAGTTTTGTAAAAGGTTTAGGTGCATCAGGTCACCATACTGTTCTTGAAGGGATTTTTTTGGTCAGATGTGTGATGTCGGTACATGGTGAATGGCCACTGCAATTCCTTGATGTCCATTATTTTGTCTACATATTGCTAGGATAGAAAATGAATGTGTGAACACCAGAACAGTTTGGGAAACTTAAGACAAACTTAATTAGAATATTTTGCACTGAAAACTTTTTACCCTGAAAGCTTGAAAGACAGGATTTAAATGAAACATAAATGTGACTAGCTTAAAAAAAAAAAAAAAAAGAAAAGTTTAAAATGCAGATGGGAATAAGAACTTAAATGCTGTAATCTCTGAAGAGAACCAGCAATCAAAGTCTAATATCCTCATATTGTGCCAGATAATGAAATATTAAGCTAGAGATAATAAGATTTCTTTCCACTGGATAGTCTTCAGCATAGTTAAACCTATGAATGAACAGCTGAAGTGTTTTATATAAGCAAAAGGTTATATGTCAAGGATTCTGAGGACTGAAAAAAAAATCCAAGCCCATTTACTGCAAATGCATATAACTCGTTCTCTTTTAGAATTGTGCCATAATTAAATGCATTTCAAGAAAGACAACTTCACCCGTGTGCACTGATGTGAACTGGGGATGCAATGGACACTTTGCATCCAGCTTCCTTAAGGAAACAAAGGCTAGGTAATCATGCTGCATGTGTGCACACATCAACGCCTTCATCCTATTTGCAGTAAATGCAAATATTTCCATCAAATTTGACTAAAAGGCAAAGATCTTAAAGAGAGTAAATTCCCAAAAACTTTCACAGAACTGGGAAAGCTAATTGAGAGATGTATTAGCAGCCTCTGACTGAAGAAACAGATGGGAATGAATCACCCACATCAGCCTCTAAGAAGCCAACACTGGCATAAAAAGTCATAGGAAACCATTCTAGATCCATCTCACAGCCCATGGAGCTGCCAGCTCTTTAACATGCCACTGAGGTGCAAGAACACCTTGGCAAAATAATTACTGCCCTGACTGTTTATGGTACTGGACTTCTGTGTTCATTCAGCAACAGGTTTTATATTTAAAGCTAGAGGGAGGGGATGAGTCCTCCATGCCCGCTATGGAGTGGAAGGAGAAAAATTGGTTTTTACACTGCAAAGAGAAGTGCAGAAGTGAAATACTTCTCCTAGGGTCTTACAAAATCCTATGAGACAAGCACAACTCAGTAAAACACAGCTCCCTGCCTCCTTGAACTTCATGTGGAAACCCAAGAGAACCACCTCAGTAAAAGCTTTAAAATGCAAAACAGGAATTACATACGCACCCCTTGTGGATCAATTCAAAGGTCCATGGATTGAGCTTCTACCTCTGAACTTGACAGGAAGAGGTCTTTGCAGAAGAACATAGGTGAGGACACAAGAAAAGTGCCCATTCACTAGCACTCCCTCCCACCTTCTTGCAGTGGAGAGACTTGCATCCAACAAATTCCATGTGGGCCATTGCATGTAATAACTTCCACTGGGCCTCTTTTCTTCTGATGTCTTTAATGCCTTTTTTCCCTGATCCTGTTTTTTGACTGATGTTTGCTCACTCTTACAAAACTGATATAGATGTTTTGTCAATTTGCAAGAATGCCTTTGAAACCACAATTCATCAGTAACATGATGCTCTACATCATCAGCCTGCAGTACGAGTGAAAAAAGAACAATCTTTTACGCTATGTTTCAGTGTATTAAATTGCTAACACAATGAGATGAGCAGAGTTTTCTCATGCAATAGTTTTTGACTGTATGTTCTCTTTTACATGCTTATGAATGCCTATGCTCCTGTTAACTATTACAAATATTCACAGGACATCTCTGCTTTGTCACAAATTACAATTGTCCCTCAATTAATATATTTCCTTCATCTGCATTTTTGCATGACCCCTTTTGTAGACAAATTGTGGAGATGCAGACTTGGTCATAAAGCCAACATCAAAATCTGGGACAACAGGAGCTAGATGGAGTTTTGTTTTTAAAAAGGGAAAAAAGGATAAAGGTTGTGTAAGCTGGTTGATGAAGTGTAGTTTGGGAGTCAATCTACCAAACCACTGTAGAGTACAAGATCAGATATGGAGTGTTGCTGCGCTGAAAACAACACTGCAATTAGAGCATGGGTTGGCAGTGTAAGTAACATTTTTTCCTTTATTTTAATTTTTTTTTTTTCTGATAAACTTTTAATTAAGCAGAATCTCATGGAAGTACTATTCCTTAACATATTAGCAAAATTGCTGTAGAAAACATGCATAGGAAATGTTCACTTGTAGTTGAACTACCTTTCCAGCAAAGACAAAGCTAGGTTCTCTTGGGAACAGAGAATATATTGGGATTTTTCTTCTTTTTCTAAAATAAACCTCAGTAATGCACAAAGAATGTGGCAGATGGTCGCTTCCTAATCTGCACATGAAATATCTTCCAGTTACAGAATTTGTTGCTTCATGTCTCAAAGTCCGTATTAATTATACACACTAACAGAGGGGCAGTACTGAAAATGACTGGATCTGGTTGTGAGCCTGCACATTCTTCAGTGTGGAGTTTAATTGTTCCTCATAAAGCAGCTGAAAAGCTCAGACAATGAAATTTTGCCAGATGGTTGTCGATAACACAAGATGCTGTGCTGCTTTTTCTGCGGCAAACTACCAGGGGAAAAGCAGGCCAAAAAATCTCACATGGGTTTGGGGATTTGGGATTTTTTAAAGTATGAGAGAGAATTTGTGTTTGTTTTGGAGGTGACAACAAGATCTACTAAGTACCTTATGAGACGTTAAAATAAGCTATATGTGGCATTTGATTGCCATACAGGCCCTGTCCTGATCTTCTGCCAGGGCTAAATGCTCAAAAACTTACTATCAGTCACTGAACTGCAAGAAAATATGTTTTCAATACACACATTAAGAAATCAGATTAATTACACACCCACACTCCTGCGAAGTTGCAAACCTGCCATGAAGAAACCCGCTGTTTTATGATGCTGAAAGGAAGAAAAATACCATGGCAACTTTCCTGTGCTGTTTAATCTCATTGACCGAAATTTTACTGGGTGCTTTTGAAGTAAAATGGCAGGAAATAATCTACAAAAAAATAATGTGCTTTTAAACACAGAGACCTTGAATTTGAGTGTAAAAAGGAAACTGAATCTCCAATTTAGTGGAACCAGTATGATTAAAAATAATTACATTTGTAAAGTGAACATTTGGAGAAAAAAATGATTAATGTGCTTAGTAATAACATCCATCTAATTTGTATAATGAGCCTTTTCATTTAAAACCATGTTTTCGTTCAAAATATGAGGAGATTAAAAAGAAACAACTCAGCTGCTAACATCATCAACTCATATTTCATCAGCATCCTAATCCTGAATATGGCATGACTTTGTGGCCATGCAGTCTTTCTAAAAAAATCCAAGAACAACAACTTGTAATTAAATTTTTTAATTTATAAACTCACATACATGCCATGAAACATTAATTGTGGCAAATCAAAAGAAATACTAGACATTCAAATACTGACTGCTTGCCATGTCAGCAAAAGCACAGAAGTTAGCATTCTATACGGATATAAATTAATATTCATTAGAGTGCTATTAACTTTCCCTGATAACAACCTTGGAAAACATTATTTTGTCTTACTATTTGTGGTTATAACTTAGATTGTCAGCTTATTTTTGCTCCATCTCTCTTTTTCTACACAGGGCTTGTTCATAATTTTCTTTGTAGTGGATGATAGAGGGTGGTGAACTGGATCACTATAGCTCTTTGAGTTAGCCTCCTAGCAGGATGCAAAATGAAAAGACATTTAATTTAAAGAAACAGAGATGTCATTGCTTAGAATATGTCTCAGAAAAACCTGCAGCATGAGACCTGCTGTCTCAAAGTCCACCCTGCTCCCACGGCACAGCAGAAGCAACTCTCCCTTTCCAGGACTCCACCTGTTGGCTACTACATGGAGACCAGTGTGGCCTGGCCTAGGCTAGCAAACTGAGCCGTGCTGCAGAAGAGAAGATGCTGGCTGGTGTCACCCCAGAAAATGTGTTGCTGCAGTCTGGGGAATGCCTGTGTGCCCCTGACAGGTCACTGATGCCATCTCTGCCTCATGTGTCTGCACCCAAGTCCCATAATCTCAGTGTATAATCTCTGTATCTCACACCAACGATGAGTCCTGACTGCCTTGAAGGTGGAAAACAGACCTGCTTCTAGAGAACGCATTTCACCATCTCCTAATTAACAGTCTTCCTCTGGCTTTGTAAGTGATCTGAAAACACTGTAAATGCCAAGACACCTGCACTGAGATGGCATTGGAGGGTTCACAGTGCCTAGAAAGCCCTAAAGGGTTAGGATAGATACCACCCAGCACAGATGCTGCAGAGGGTCTTGGAGTCTCCCACAAACCCTGAGATGTGGCACATCAGTCTCAGAAATACAGCATTGCGCTTTACCTGAGAGCTCCTTCATGCTTTACAGACCCTGCATCTACATCTCCTCTTCTCTCTGCTGGAAATAAAGAAGTGTCTGAAGGAGTTTTCTAGGAAAGCAGCCACTTAACTCATTGAAGTTCATCCTCATGAAGTCAGTGATTTATTAATTCCCATGACCTTCTTAAGTGAATAGCTAAAAACACACACTCATGGCTAGGCTTTGCAAACGA
>VWZG01008823.1:0-11464 GCA_013396735.1 Grallaria varia
ATTGTTTGTTCACTGCTACAGGAGGGAGCATTGATTAGCATCTGAAAGTATAAACAGCGTGTGTTATATTGCCGATATTAAACTGAAAAATGTTGTTAACCATTTTAATCTGGTAGCAGACTTATTTAAAAAATCTGCTCAGCAGTAATATGTTGTCAGTATCTTATATACTTTCAAATTAAGGTAAAATATCTATAGATATGAAAATTATGTCAGCATCCTTAATATTTTTCTGTCACAATAATATTTTTTCTTACTCTTTATGAATAATGTCTTCTTTACTTTTGTTGGGGTTTTTTTCTTCATTCACAAGTCAAAATAATAGTTATTTGCAGCTTATGTCATTATTCTTTTAGCCTTCTACCCTTTTCATTTGTTCCCTTTTATATTTTCTCTTTATTGGACCATGCCATTCTTATGTCTTATGTGTGTCTGTTTCAGCTGATTTTGAGATAAGGCCTGCTCATCTCCAGGCATCCCTGGAGTTTCAATTTTCTTTCAGAGCAGATCTGGAATGTAATGTTGAAAGTCATCTCAGTGACTTGTGGAACTGCTCCTTGATTTTGTTTACCTTAGAACAGGGCTCTGGACTTTATTTGGGGAAGTGAGGGGATATAGTTTAGCACGAATGGTTAAGATATTGCAGGGGCTGCCTGTAGTAATTTGTGGCCTGCAGGTTTTAGGTAGATAACATGCATCTTTTTAATATTTCCCTTTCCATTCTCCACTCATTTCGTGGCAATGAGAGTCCACACCCTCAGGATTTTCTGCATCTCGGGGAGAGCATTCAGTGGAGTGGAGGCCTGTGTAGATCATGTGCCCACCTGCTTTAAAAAGCAGTGTGACATATCTGATTAATTCTAGTAGCACCGGTTTTCTTTACTTGTAACTTCTTTTACCTTTGAACAACTTAGAAAGAAGATTTGTCATCATGTTACTTAAGAAGAGTATTTAAGAGACAACCAAATGCTCCGTTTGAATGGGTGGTGTTTTTTTCCTTCCTTGCCTGTCTAAAACCATAGAGTACAGTATTTAAAAAAGGTATCTGGAGAGCCAGGCTTTCCTCTGTGAAATGATCTTTACAAAGTCAAGACTGATAACAGGATGATTTATGAAAGTCTTATAAAATAAATAGATTGCTAGAAAACTTAGGCAGAGCGATCCATTGATGTTACAAAATGAATAGCCGAAGATCTAAAATATAGAGTGTGTGTATATGGTTGGGAAGAGGGTGGTCTGTGGGTACATGAACCCGTTTGTTTTTTTGTAAAATCCCCAAGGAGGATCTTTAGATTCTGGACACTGGGGTTTTTCTTACCTTTCATTTATTTATTGTCTCTGTAAAATAGTTTTGACTACACACTCTATGCATTTCCTCATCTTTTTTTTACAGGCTCTGTGCATCATCAGTCTGTGTTAGTTTAACATTTTTCATGAATGTGGAAATAGCTTTTGTATATTTTTGTTTTTGAAAATTTCATATTTTTCTTTTGGTTTTTTGTGGGTTTTTTCGTCTTGAAAATAGGAAGAATAAAGCCTGTTAGATGCATGAAGATGGGTACTGTAAGAGGCAATTGTAAAAATAAAGGGATAGTTTCTAGAACTGTTTTTTCAAACCGGAATTAGGAAGAGAATTCCAGCTCAGTTATTTTATTTTTCTCTATCTATTTGTGAATGCAGTGTCTCTGGTTTGGTTTTTACAATTGCATTACTAAAAGTTTAAAAGTATCTCAGTTCATTTCTTTATTCCTTTATTCTTCTTCTGCCTCTCAGTAAAAGAATGCAGGTCTAAAGTTCCTTGCTAATGCTCCATAAATAAATAACATATTGACTAGTGTTTATAAAAAGACTCAAAATTAGATGAAAATGTTATCAAAATACATTTTTAACTTTTTCTATTCTTGATGGCTGACATGAAAAGCTTAAAAGTAAATTAATAAAAATTATGCTGCTATCTGCATAATGAAATAAACACAAAGAACTTTTGACTTATATTTACATATGAATTGGATGAGACTTGGATGACCTTTCAAATAATGTGGAACCACATCTCTTTAGAAAGCTGTTCCACCGCACTAGCTTTGTCCCAGTTAAACAATTTTAGTTTAAAAACAAAGTTTAATTGAAGTAGTTTTAAAGTACAGATTTAAAGTATTGTTGAAACAGTGTCACAGGAAATATTCCAAAATGCTGCTTTTACTTCATATATCAGAATTTATTTGTATAGATTTTATATGCTGTCTCTGGGCCTTTTCAGTATTGTGCAAAGACTCAATAGCCAAGAAGTCTGACATTGAGGAAATACAGCAGCAATCTGCTTGTCACAGACTAATTGAAAGTATTCACTTGTGAAAATTAAATGTAGAGGCTAAGGCAGAACAGAGGTGGGAATGAACCTACATGATTTAGGACATCTTTATTTGTGCTGAAAGAGAAAAGAGTAGTGAGGTTTTTCATAGAGAGAAGTGTTTGAAGTCAGTAATTCTGGCATCATCACTTATCACTGTTCAACAGCTATGAAGTGCTGTTCCAAATCCCATTTAATATCACACTTAATACTCTTTGACATTTGCTCATTTGCCTAAAGGCAATACCACATCTTGCATTGTTTTAAATTTCCTAAGGGCAGTTATAGCAGTTTAATAATGTTATTAAGCAGGACATATCTTTTTAAGACATAAATATAAATTAAATAAATACAATTATCAATTTGAAACTTGATACTTTAAAAATTCTTTCCTAATAAAAAACTTTGTCATATCTGAAATACACTCTGTAAATGCATTCTTGGCAACGTGAAAGCTACCTTTAAAGATACGGATGATAAAATTGAACTTCTCTGGAAACATTCATAGCTGATGACTGAAAATGTTGAACTTTAGTTTGTGCTATTAGAGCTGACAAGACTTTGAGGGAGGTAGAGAAGGCTATAGACTAAAAGCTTGTAACGGACCGAACATAGAAGAAACATCATTAAACAGCTGTGACTAATGAACTTATTTTATTGGTTCTGGGACCCATCTGGAAAATGTGTTCTTTCTAACAAACATTACAGTTTGATAGGGCTCTGTTAAGTGGACTGTGGTCCATTTAATAGGCTGTCAGCTTATGCTTTGAGCCCATACAAAGGTAAACGAAGGAGTAAAAGAAATTCCCTTGCCCACTTGCCCCCTGTAACATAGGAAAATAGGAGAGTAAGTCACGGAATCACAGATTGTCCTGAGTTGGAAGGAACCCACAAGGATCATCCAAGTCCTTCTCGTAGTACCTGTATTTCCTTCCCTGAGCACAAAGATGTAAAGAAAGCAGGAAAGGTAAGGGGTTAGCTGTGGGGGTTTTTTTGTACTATCATTCTCACATTTTGAGGTGAGTTGTGCAAGAAGAGTAGCAAACAGACCTGTTACTTCTGTAAACCCTCTGAAAACCATTTCAGTGAAAGTCATCACTCTGATCAGTAATGAGGCTGCTAGAAATAAATAAATAAATAGCAATCCTGGGTGGCTTTTTAGCGTATGAGGGAGAGACGTTAGTAATGAAAGAACCCTGTTATTCCTGTTTTAGACAGAACGTCACAAAGCTTCTGCAGATGCACTGCTATGCAGAACAGCTATTTGGTTTAATATAAAGCATTATAATGGTTTCTTGACATGCTACTTATCCACAAAATATTTTATGTTGTCATGAGCTTACACATTCCACATGCTTTAGAAAATAAGTGAAGATTAAAGAATTATTTGGGATTTTTACACTTTTGGATATTGAAAAATGATTGACAGTTATGCAGTGAGGAGATAGCATTTCTTTTAAAATAGCAAAATGAACAGAATTTGGGAGTTTAGCATTGCACCTTCACTGAAATATTGTCCTCTTAGAGAATAAAGTGTATCTTAACTTTTGTTCTCTAGAAAATTTTTACATGTATTAATTTAAGAAATAGACTTAATTGCTACTTTGTGCCCTGTCAGTTGCCTTATCTGAAGCCACTCCCAAAAGTGGAGCTGATCAGTACAAATAGTGAACAATTGCAAACAACTGAAGTAGTAAGGGACTTTTTTAAGTACTGAAAACCTGAATCAATATCCATTTGACATGTTTCTCTAAATCAGGAAATCAGTAGACTTCTTGAATATACAAGTAGGTAGTCTCAGTAGAGAAGAGATGCTATTTTATTAAATAGATCTTAGGAGGAATAATGCAACTAGATAATTTTAATTGTATTTACCAAAGTATCTTTAAGTTGCAGAAACAGCAAATACCTATATAGAATTATCTTATCAGATGTATCAGAAGTACTGCATGTTCAAAGTGTTTATTATAGACCAGACTCCAAGAACCTTATTTACCTAAAGTGATGTGCTACCAGTTAGTGTGATACTACTCAGTATAGAAAAGCACACAGCTTAAGATGGAGAGTAGTGTGAACTTGAATAGGTCTGACTTCCTGTGGGAAAGGGAAATAAGTTAAAATGCCTGGGGGTTGGAGGTAATTAACAGGTAGAATAACTCCTAAAACACTGGGTTTTTTTTTTCAACTATCTGCAGGTCAAAGCAAGTACACTAAAATTTTTCAGATTTCCAAGAAATCTATTATGAAGACATGTTTCTTTTAGTCTAATGCTAACAGGTTGCTTCAAATCAGTGATTCATTGTTTCATCATATTAATATTGTGTACTTGCAGTGCATGCATGCATTAATGTTATAAAAATAGTTAACAATGCAGTTATGGCACTAGCCTTTCATGTGAGCATTTCAGTGTGTTATAAACAGTTTGTATAATACGCGAACACCTTTCGTTTATTTCTCTTATTTGTTAAGGCTGTGCTCTTCAGATGGCAAAGGGAAAAAGATTAGACAAATAGAATCCATCTCTCATTTATGGTACAGCTGACAGGTACCTACAAACACATGTAATATGACAGAAAATGTGATAACTGAGATAACATGTTGCCCAACAGTAAATCACTGCTTACAGGAAAACCACTTAAATTTTTGCCGTCTAAGTAGCTGAGACACATATTTAACTGGATGAACCTGAACCAAAGGCCTGCTAGTCGTGTAAACTGGTGTTGACAATTGAAAATTTACAACAAGATTCATAGAAGGCTGTTTAACATTTGGCCACAATCTAGCATACTCAGCATTTTGCTTTTCCATTATCTTTTTTCCTGTGATAAATTAGTAAAATGGATAAAATATTAACTCATTAATAATTAGGGGCCAAGTACAGCATCAGATGCTGTCAGAATCTGTTCTACTTGGTATATGTTTTCCAGATACCCAGTTCTGAAGGGGAAGGTGGGTCTCTTTGATCAAGCGTGTCCCTGTGTGTTATGGCAGCTTTGCTTTTAAGAGGCAAGGAGGAAAAAAAAAAGAAAAAAACAACCACAAAACACCACTCTAAAAACCTAGGAGTCAAAGCACGGTTCTTTCAGCAGGAAAACAAGATGTATTCAAATAAGCTTTTCCAAGGATGCTGAGTGCAATAGTCATGCACTTTCCTGCAGGGAACAAGACAGCAAATTGCAACACAGTTCAAAAAAAATTTAAATTCTCTGCTGATTAATGTAACAGGTATGTTCACTTAACCAAAACTGGGCCAGTAACAATGCAATGGCATTCTCTCAAATTTCTGCAAAATCAATAAACAAAAATCTTATTCTCTTTTGTATGTAGCCATGTATTCCTAATCATTGTCAAGCCAGAGAATATTGCAAAAATAGATACTCTGTCATCAATCAATTATAAATACATACCTTCAGCATCCAAGACTAGCAATTGTGTGACGTACAGAAGGAAAAAAATGGTGGGATTTTGGGTTTTATTTGGTTTGGGTTTTGTTTTTTTTTTTTTTAAGATAGAATTGCTTGCAATAACTCATTGGTACAGTTAGATATTCTACATGCCTAGAACACAGAAAAATTCTTCATAATATCATACTTAAGCTCAGAGATAAGTAGAAACATGGAACTCTTAATGACAGTTATCCATAGTGAAAACATGAATGTGAACTTAGTTTTCACTTTATTCACTAAAGAAAACACAATTTATAACAAAGGTCATGTGTAAGTGAATTGGCATGCTTATTTTCAGCTAAAGCATTGTTCTAGTATGGGGAAATGTTTTGGATTTGTGATGGAAACAGTGTTGATGACACACGGTTGTTTTAGTTATTGCTGAGTGGTGCTTGCGCAGAGATAAGGCCTTTATTGCTCCCCACCCCACCCTGTCAATAAGGAGGCTGGGGCTCCACAAGAAGTTGGGAGGGGACACAGCCAGGACAGCTGACCCCGCCTGTCCAAAGAGATATTCCATACCATATGGCATCATATTTGGGATATAAAGCTGGGGGAAGAAGGAAGAGAGGACATTTGGAGTGATGACATTTCTCTTCCCCAGTAACCATTACATATGATGGAGCTCTGCTTTCCTGGGGATGGCTGAACACCTGCCTGCCCATGGGAGGTGGTGGATTAATTCCTTGTTTTGCTTTGCTTGTGTATGTGTCTTTTGCTTTCTCTATTAAACTGTCTTTATCTAAACACACGAGTTTTCTCAACTCTACCTTTCCAATTGTCTCCCCCAGCTGTGGCAGGGGAAGGGAGTAAAGTGGCTGCATGGTGCTTAGTTGCTGGCTGGTGTTAAACCCTGACAACCCTTTTTGGTGTCCAGTTCCTTTGAACTTTAAGGGTTCAAGAGGATGAGAGATTGGATTAGAATGAACTAGGCTGGATTCATGTTCATTTTATGCCAATTGCTGTTTAGCTAGTATTGAACAGTCCTCTGTGCTTGCCATGGGGCTTCCTTGCCCATCTGTATTTTAGT
The DNA here is from genome assembly GCA_013396735.1 of Grallaria varia. Classification (NCBI taxonomy): domain Eukaryota; kingdom Metazoa; phylum Chordata; class Aves; order Passeriformes; family Formicariidae; genus Grallaria; species Grallaria varia. The sequence goes on from VWZG01008823.1 coordinate 6,824, forward strand.
CTCTTGCTCATCAGTGGCCACTTTTTGCATTTGCTGCTTGCTGTAGTGCTACGCTGCTGATCAGTTTACTCTACTGAAACATTTTAATAGCCCTGGAACAGGCTTGGAATATTTTAATAGCCATGAAGATGCCATACCAGCCTGGCCAGGGCTTTGCTGTTGTTTCTGTGCTGCTGTACAGGACAGGCTGGAACTCCAGTGTGAGCAAGAGTTGAAAGGACTGTGACCTGTGGATAAGCCTGTGTGGGAGCAGGACACCCAAAAGTGTCTGTGATTGTGGATAACCCCATGCCAGAGCAGGTACATCTCAAAGCATCTGTGGCTTACGTCTGTGCCACAGCAGGTGTACCTGTGAAGGGATTGTGGCCCAAGGTTAAGCCCATGCTAGAGAAGTTGTACCTCAAGCATCTGTGACAAAATACTGCAGCAGGTACACCTTGAAGTACCAGGGCAACATGCATTCTTAGTTCCACTTAAATCCCTTCACTAAGAATTTTCTATTTTTTTAGACTGTAGAAACTTACATTAAGGTAACTGGCATAGCTATTTTATCAAATATCCTGTTTACAAGCAGTATAAACCAAACCTTTTAAAAACCTGCAATGACCAATTGGTATGTGCCTCAAACAGATAAACAAAAGCTACTTAGTGGATTAATGTTTTTAAATAAAAAATTCTTCCATGGAAGTTCTAATGCAGAATTGAAGATTTAATAAAAAGTGGGGAAATGTAACTTTTTTTAAGACCTTAACTCCAAAAGGCTAGTCCCTAGAAAATTTAATTCTCTCAGTTGCTGCATGAACAGTACTCAAAATGACTTCCATGATAATCAATGAATAAGATTTGTGTTCCCAGAATCACAGAATGTTCTGAGATGGAAGGGACCCACAAGGATCATCGAGTCCAGCTCTTAAGTGAATGGCCCGTACAGAGGTCAAACCCATTACCTTGGTGTCATTAGCACCATGGTCTAATGAACTCATGCACAAAACTGAGACATCTGATTTTGGTACCGTGTATAATATAACACAATTGTTATATTACAGATTAGTATTATATTCGAAACTGATTTTTTTTAAAAATAGGAAATTATATCAATTTCTGTGTCGGTACTTTAACATCTTTCTTAAATAAATATACATTTTTATGTCTTTACAACTATAATTATACTTAACCAGTCACCAACAAAGCACATTTGGAAAGATTAAGACTTGGGTGGGAAAATGCTTACTTTCTTTGTAATGCATAGTTTCCCAAAGAATGCTTATGAATCTCTGCTTCTAGAAGGAATTCTTCATCAGATATTAATTTAAGGAGAGCTTGGTTCATAGTTAAGAAGCAGTATAATGTAATTCAAACTAGAATGTTGAGCTTAATTTTCGTATTGTCTCCTATACACTGCAGACAGCATTTGTTTGTTACAGTCTATTGCCAATTAATATTGATATTGAATAGATCTAAAGACTTCAAACTTTTGTCTGTTAGGACAATTGAGATGGACAACTTAACTCTCATTTTATGATTTTCTTGAGATGTTGGTACAGTGAGTCTCTTGTACAGTGAGGAATAAGAGAAAACATTTGCAGCTTTACAAAGATAAATGTTACAATGTGTTTTTTGCTTTTTTTCCAAAACAGCATTGCCGCTGGTGAGGGCTTTCAAATTTAATTAGGGAAGGTTGGGACAAAAGGACACTTGTTTCTATCTGAGCTTCCTCAGGTTTGCTATGTGGCTAGAAGGAATCTATAAAAACCTGTTTTCCACAACACCCATGAAAGGTAATTTTGGGGGACTTTACCTATAAAGGAAGGAGGTGGAGGTGGTGACTTCAGTTAACTGGGGAATTGCTACAGATGCCAGGCATTGCCAGTCTAGAATATGCTATTGACTGCAAATTCAGAGACTGGTGATTCAGAATTTCAATCTAGAATCTCTGTTCTCGGGGGGTTTTTACACCACTGACTTCAGCTCCCCCTCTCTTAGAAACAGCCAAACAAAAAAAAGCAAACAAAAAATCAAGCAGAAACAAACAAATGAACAACCCCTAATCTAAACCACAACCTAAATGAGATTAAGTTAATCTTGTTGAATGGAGGAAACACCACTGTTGCTGTAATACAGATAAGTGGCAACCTGAAAACTAGATGCATGTGACCTTATGTGGTGTGATATTACAGCCAAAGTCACACCAGAGCCCAGGACTGGCATAAAACCCACAGGAAATTCGTACATAAACTGATGCAGAAACCAGCTTTCAATTAAGACCTTCCTAGTTTAATAGTTATAGCAGACCCTGTACATTATGTTCCTTCACAGCTTTTGTCCTCAGAAGAACTGTTTGTTAGTTGTATTACACGGGGATAGAAACTAGATGCTCTGAATTGAGATGGAAGATGCAATATTGAAATTTTCCTAGATGAATAGGTTTTGATAGATAGCCTTTAGCTGAATGGAATTACCACAATTCAAAGGAGACTGCCTTGCTTAATCTCCTGCCTACTTGAAAAGTGGCTCTACTGCCTCAGCCTTCAGTACAAGGTTGGACTGCACTTCAGTATTTTGCATTTTAAACACAGGTTGAATTAATTGATTATTGCTTCAATTAACCATATAGTCTGCCGTGCTGATTTTAGTGTAGTGTAGTTTGACTGACTAGAAGACATTACAGGTTTCTGCATGCAGCCCCTATTACAAGTGTGGATAATTTCCTTGATACTATATATTTTAAGGTTTCTACATGCTGTAATGTCTAGATATTTCAAACTGAAACAAAAATGTGGCATGTACATCTATGACAGTGTTGACCCCATGGAAGATCCTGATTTGCTATACTATTATTTATTCATATGACAGCGATTCACTTTTCCTTTTGTTCTGGCACTCTCAAAGTTTAACTTGGTCACCTATGACCTGATTTCTAACTGGGGAAGAGGGAAGGAGTTAAATATTGACATGAAAGTGGACTTTGTTGCCCCAAAAAACATCTCTAGATTGAATGCATGTAATGCTATCCATAATTTTTTTGCTTCTGGAAAGAGCATTGCAGTGTATTATAAGCAGATTTAAACTTTAGACCATTTGGAAAATTCATCACTGTATACTGTAATATCCTCTCAGTTTAGAAAGAATTTGAACGGGATTCTTCATGCTTAATTCAGAATTCAGAACAATTCTATGAGGTTTTGGGTACAAATGAAAATTTTTATTGCAGCAAATGGAGTTCTTCAGGAGCATGAAAATTTGCTACTCAAGTCCAGTTGTCTGTCTGGTTTTATTGTATAAATGTGTGACTAAGACAACTCTGCACGTGATAGAGAAAAGAGAATAGCCAGGAGAATATTGTTTACCAGTTCTTTAGTTCATCCCCCACCACCTTTGCTTAATTGCATAAAAAACTCTAATTTGGTATTTCAGGTAACTTTTAGAAAAATATCAGTTCCTCACCGTTTTGTGGTAAAGAGATTGTGACAGTTGGGTTGAAGCAGGATATTATTTTTAGTCATGAATTTTTATATTGCTAATGTAAAATGAGCATTATCTAAGAGTGGATTAATATTTAAATTATGGAATGAATATCCAGTATCACAGGGGATCACACACTAAGAAAAGTGAAACAATCTACAAAAAACACACTTGCCGAAAATATTCTTTGTATTCTTGGATTTCCTTCTTAGGAATACCTTAGTAGCAGAACTGAAGTTTCTTTTGATATAAAATATTAATTTTTCTCCTAGAGCAAGTTAATCTAGACTACTGGTTCTCCGTTTTCAAGTGAGAGTAAGAGAACTTATATTGATCTTTGTGAATACAAAATTCAAGTATGTTTTTCAGGAAAGGCCCACATTCAGTTAGCTTTTGTAGTACAAGTTATGAATCTCCCATGAACTTGAGTGCAGTCCGTTTTCCAACTGAAACACACTGCCTGGCAAATCTATTCTTGACTCTGGTTTGTACAGTGCCTTGCCAATTCCCCTTATACTGCACCACCAATGAAATTAGCAGCTGTAATAAGGTTTATACACCTACAAGAAGCATGGGGCAAACAAAGACATAGTAGTCTAGAAACAGAAGTCCTCACTTAAGTTAAAGTTCTGCTTACACCTAGTTTACATGGTGTTCCATTAAGATTGCTTTTCCAGCCAGCAAGAGTTTTGAGAAACAAGCAGAAGGCAAAAACACTGTTCTGTAAATAGGTTGCCCTTTGCTACTTTAAGAAGTGCAGGGCTATTTCTAAGATACTTAGATTAGAACAATTTATCTATCTCACTGCAATTCAAAATGAAATGTCTGGTTTTGACATTTACTGAAATTTGCATAGTGGTGGCTGCACTTCTGGCAGCCTATCTCTGCTTTCCCATGAAGAGCACTGCAATAGCTTCATTAGATAAGGAATTTCAGGGGTGAAATAAGTAACTTTTGGTTCCATAGAAAGGCTCTCCACACACCTAATAACAATTCTTGGAATGCGAATCTCTGAAATGGGAAATATGGGGACCCACCAACCCTGTGGATGGATTTTCATATACGGCTAAGGCATACTGTGAATTGGCAGCACCAGAAAACTTTAGTACATGCAAACATGCTATTTATGGGTGAGATGAAAGATCTTAAGAAACAGACAGAGAATGCCAGAGAGAGGCC
>VWZG01008823.1:11519-72084 GCA_013396735.1 Grallaria varia
TTTTTGGCTAGTTCAATCTGGTTTTGACACCTCTTTAAGGACTCCCACTGCTGTCATCAAAAACTTTATCTCCTGCTCATAAGTGATGAGACCGAGGTTGAGAGCTTACTTAGAGCAGATTTAGAAGGAATACCACAATCTGACTGCCTCTTGTGTCAATCACACGCTTATATATTTTCCTTCAATAGAATATCCTTTACATCTTTATGCTAATTAAACTGCAAGTAGAACATTATAGGGAGGATGCAATGACAAGCACATACAACAGAGCAGATGAAGTTCCTAGTGTTTTATTGTATACTTTTTTGTCTACATAACTAATAGTGAATTCTGCTTCAGGAATTGATTTTAGAGATACTTTTTTTTAAGAATATTTAACACTATTATCTGTGCCTATCCTCTTTCTGCTTTTCCTAAAACCTGTATTTCAAGTAACAGCAATTTCTTTTTACAGAACGGCAATCTCTGAGAAATAGAGTTCATAACCATAACGTGTCTATCAATAAAGGGTCTTCATCTCTCCCTGCCTTTTCCTTTGTTTATTCATAAAGTCTTCTTTTTCACAGCATAAGATAGTTCCACTCATACACAGGATCCAGAATCTAAATCTAGTGATTTTTCTTTTTCCCCAGAGTAGGTCTGGTTTTCAAATATAATTTGGAAATCAAAGCAGGTATGATGGAAACTCACCTGCAGGTGCGTCAGTTCCTCTATGTGTTGCAAGGTATTTTACTTATATACTTATTCTGCTCTCACTAGAATATAATCAGGAGTTTTGACCAGTTGTACCTCTACTTCAGCCTCTTACTGTCTTTTTCTTTCTTTTCAACCACCTCAGCTAAGCTAGGACATTTGGTTGCATCTAAATTAGGCTGTCCTCCACTTCCATAGAGTGATGCTGATTTTCCTCATCTTCCCACAAATAGAACAGGTCTGCCCTCAATCTGAAATCCTTAATACATGAAATATGTCTTTCATCAACTTGCTGTTCAGTTTTTCTTTAGAATAACTCTGTTTCTTTTAACTGCTAAGTAAGTTTTCAACCTTCAAACCCTTTCTTGACTTTCTGTTTGGCAAGTAATGTACGGGGAATAGTTTCATACCATTTAATTTTTGCCTTCCACATATTTGTTCTGTTTTCTTGTTTCCTTATTTACATTTACTGAACAGCACAAAAGTTATTTCTTAGTACTTTTCCCTGTAATCAAAACTGAAACTACCTAGTTAGTTATATAATCTCCCTCAAAATAGTTGGTCATATAGGAGGTATCTAACAATAGATTCTTTGAATAGGAAGGCTTTTTATCATTTGTCATTAAAAACCCAGTGACTAAATCCATGGCTGAATTAAAAATTAGTAAATATTAAAAGATTCAAGTGGACATTAACAATTGAAGCATCAAAACATTGGTATTTTTAACACATCACCAATTCCATGTGTATTAGGAGCATCTCTAAGATGAAAACAAGGTGTTGAGCTTTGCATTCAAGTTTTAATGATAATTCTTAATGCCTGTTATCTGAACTAGAAGGGATTTCATTGGTGAATTAACACTTTGAACACAAAGATATAATCTTCGATATAAAATAACTATTTGCAGCTTTGTTTAGAGCCATGGTATGCTATTTAAAATGTGGAGTTTCTTTGTTGGTTTTTTTGTTTTGCAGTGTATCAAGGGCTACCATAATCTTCTCATGAGGAAGACACATGACTGTCAGTCTGACAAAAACTCACTCATTTTGCCATAAAGAACGGTGCTTTTCTTTTCCTTGCTTTAACAAACATTTAAAAACCCAACAACAATGGAAAAAATTGCATGGCATATTGAAGATAACTGAGATGAACATGCTGGAAATTAAAATAATAGTGCTTGACAATCTTGGGCATATTTCTGATACATTTTGAGACGATATTATTTATTCAGATTTAAGACTAGGTGTTTCTGTAAAGTCTTTAATTAGTAATTTTTCACATTTATTGCAGTGAATGTAGGTTTTGTATTGTGCTTAGCATATCACCAGTATTATTTGAAGCATTATGCCTGCAAAACAAAATGTATGATTAATTGCAAATTAGATCGTCATCTTTGAAGTCTTAATAGGCAGTACTACTGTGCTTTTTTTAAAAACTGTTTACCACACAGTATCAAATATTCAATCTGGCATATTTCATCTTGACTCCCAAAAAAACCTTGCATTGTGGGCTAAGGGAAAGGGTGGAGGAGAATATCTCAGGCATCTAAAATATTGCAGGCATATGGTGTTCTTCTAAAATTAAACTTCCTTACATAAGCTGAAGCAGGATGGCTTCAGATACAAGATCAATTAAATCAGTTGTTCTGTTAGGTTTATTTAGTGAATCCTATAAAATAAAACTGGACCTTTTCTTGGCTTGCTGAAGAATAAAATGACACAATCTTTCAGACTGATCTTTTAGGCTGGAGGGAGATATATTTCTGACAGACGCAGTGCTTCTACATAATAGCTCTAGGAAAGTTTTAAATTATTCTCTATATTGCTAGTTATTCAGGGGTTAGCGGGGAGAGGAGGAAAGATCACTATTTTAGTACTTCCTGTAATGCAAGCTCTTGTACTAAAGAGTCCACTTAAACCCAAGATCCTGAATAAATAGAAAGGCACAATATGTAGAAAAGGTCTCAGTTGTAAAGGGACTTGTTTCAAGATGATGATAAGTCTGCAGTCATATTTTGAAATGGCTTGCAAGTGTCCAGTTCTCATTTGTTAGTTAAGTAAAGCAGGAGGAAGTTGCATGCTAAGTTGATTTTGAAGTCCACCGGCATTTAATGAGAGCAAGCCCGAGACAGGAAGGCTCCTGACTGTTATTTCAGTACTCTAACAATCTGTTCTTCTAAGCTTCAAAAAAGCAAACATGTTGAATGATCAGTTCCAATTTCAAAATACCCTTTATCATAACAGCGGTGCAGTAAACAGGAAAGTAGGAGGCTGATTTCAAGGATCTGACAGATTAATGTACTTTCCACTTATTTCTCAAGTCCTAAACTCTTGTAATGAAACATGGACATCCGTGAGAGATAAATGAAAGGCAGGACAAGCTAGAGAACAGAAAAGAGCTCTGCCTTCGATCTGATATAACCAGGTTACAGAATTAAAGAAAATCTGTCGTACAACTGACCTCATGAGATCCCTTGGCTCTTCTGTCTCCTCACAGAGCACAAGGATATCCGAAGATGCAAGGAAGTCAAGTATTATTGAAGGATGTAAGCATAAGACATAGCTTAGTGGATGAAGCTTGGTGTGTGCAACAAATCTGATTACTGGTATTTTTACTATTTCCCCATATCTTGTTGGAGTGTTGCAGTTTTCATGAGTTTTACTGCATTTTTGTAGCTCTACTGCACCCCAACTGTAGCCACCTCTGTGATACAGACTTTCATGAAGTCGCTCTGTTGTAGAGAATGACTATGACACGGCTGTACTTTGCTGTGGTGGTTGTGACCAGAGCATCATATCCCACTGCAGAGTGACCATTAGAATTCAGAACTCCTGACCCCTTTATTCTGCTCCTTGTTAGCCAATCTGTGTGTACCTGCTGGAATCTGTCCCATACATACAAGCACATTGATTTCAGGATCAAAGATGATACTTTACCATGCTTCCACAATCCACTGTATCTTTCACGCAAATCTTTGTATTGGCTACGTGATGATCAAAATCCCCCATTCTTCCAGTAAAAAAAATTAGAGATGCACTGTGTGACTTCAGTAAGCACGGCAAGTTCTGTAGAGATTCTCTTGCCTTGTTTTCAAAACAAAACACTTTTTTGTTGCTTTTCCACACAAATCAGGAGAGGAACTTGTCATGAGAAAACCAACTGGCAAATAATTGGTGCAAGTTTTTTAAATGTATCTCAATATTTTTTCTTATTTGTGTGTGGGTTTTTTCCATAAATGTCTCTTCTGGTATGTCTATTTTGGATTGAGAGAAATAAAACTGTCCTTTCACTTAATATTTGAATCTTTTACTTTTCTGATTTAATGTTTCATGAAACTCTATAGCCTGAGAACCCTTTGAGAGTAGTCATCATAGATCTAACAGAATACTTTTGATATTTATCACAGCATGAAGGCAAAACAAAGAAATGCTGAGCTTCAATGATGTTTTTCTTCGAAGTAGCTACTTAAAAATACCAATGGAAAAAAAATGTTGATCTGTGCTAGGGCCAAATATTGGCTAGAGAGGAACCATTTTGATTACATTGTAATAGTATGAAATAGCGCCTAAATAATGAAAGGCAAAAGGATATGGCCTCTTACTATATAATCTCTTTGGCCATCAGCCAGAGCAGGAAATTTTCTCTGGGAGAGTGAAGGTATCAAGTAACTTGAAAAGTAATATATTTTTAGAGACACTAGCTTCATTTCACACTGCTTTCTAGAATTAGATTGTCACCTTGGAGAACAGACTTCTTGTTTGAAAAGTGGACTGCAGTCTAACTCTTTTTCTCTATTTATTTAAAATATGCTTTAATTGGATGGGAAGAGAGGGGGGAAACAACAGAATACCGTTGTTTTAGTAAGGACCTATATTACTATTAAACAGCAGTACACTGGGAAGTATACTAGAAACCAGCAGATATTATTCATTACTAGAGCACAAATGTGTCACCATAAAGTCAGACACTAAAATACCATATTTCCGGTATTTCACTTAACAAAACTGACCCTTGGCACAGTCACTGCCAGCAATAAATCCTGAAAAATGCAGTGATGGGTCCTGCAATTATATTGTTTCTCCTGTTTGTTGCACTAAGTGAGTTGGTTCACTTTTTCTAAAGTGTTTGTGCTGAGACCATTGTATGACTCTGTACAGAACCAAGGCAGTGAAGGGAGTGGGGGTAAGGGGAAGTCTGTAGGTAGTTGGAGGGATTTCAAATCCACCTTGTAAGGATTTTGGTTACTGATGGACCTTCATATAACTGGTATTTCTTGTATAGAAACAGGTATGCTGCTAAAATTTGAAAAGTGAAATATGATCTGGCTCAAGACAACTGCAAATTGTTGACCTCTATTCTGCTTGTGGGGACAAAGCTATCACAATATGTTATTATATGCTAAGGAACTTCTGTTTCAGAAAGTGCCCTTCAGTTTATAATGCTTTTGAAATGTCACTACCTGAATTGTGACAGTGATTATTTCTTGTCTCAGTGAACAATTGAACAGTCACAATAACTTTAAAAGGCATGAGTAGGATCCAGTGTGGTGGGGGAAATCAAGACTCAGACACAAACATTCTGTTCTATCAAGGCTGCCCAATCCTATTTCTTGCTTGACTAGGATGGATGTTGCAATAGTAAGTGCCTTGGAGAAAACGTGAAGTTCCTTCTTTTTTTGTCAGTCCCATGCAGGAATTCTACCATGAATAGCATGGGAGAATCATCATCAGTCATGTTAGTGCTGTGTGCATTCTGGTTCATCATGCCAGATACTGTAATGACATCACAACATAAATTATTTCTTTGGGGGCATCCACACCTCCCTTAATTGTTTCTATCCTTTGAAGACCTGCTGATTACAGCTGCATTATCCCTTAACTTCAAAAGTCCTAACCAATTAAAAGGTTCTGGGAAGGATTTTGTGACAGCTAAGGGTGTGGGATTTTTAGTTTTTTTCTTTTTAAGAGAGGAATGAGCAGAAAATTAGGTGTTTTATTTGCCTGAATTAAAAAAATAAATGCTGCCCGGTAATAGGTATGTTATCCTGCCAGTTCTTTAGGGCATATTTTGAAATTTGATACAGGGCAACCTTTGTGCTAGAGATGTGCCTTTTGCCACTCCTATGAAAATCCACCCAGAGCTGTCCAAGTTGCAACCTGCAGTTCTTTCCGGATTTATATGTGGTTCCATCATTGAGGAATTTTGCCCGAAAGCAAAGATTATGTTTTGTACTGACTACCTTCATCTCAGAACACAATCCAAGCACCTTAAAACCTTCACAGGCTGGTGGAATTCTATCCTCTGTTAGGCTACAGAGATTGGGACAGTTTGAAGAGAAGCTTTGGCCAAGAGTGTAGGATGCACTAAGGATTAACAGTGAATGACATACGAGGCCAGGATCAGGAGCTGTGAACAAGCTGGGAGCTGGCCAGGGAAGGAGGGAAGGGCAGAGTGCATGCTTAAGAAGGCTGGAATTGCAATCCAGTAAGTATAGATGTGAGGAGACGGAAAACAAAGAAAATTGAATGAGGGGTCAGGATAACACTGGGCTTGTGCTAGAAAATGTGAAGTATATGGTTTCGATCTGCCTAGACAAAAAGCTATAGATATAGAAGTGATGGGACCAGGATGGGTGGGGTCAGCAGGGTTCAACTGTCTCACTTGATATTTAGTAAGTCAGAATTTGTCATGGTAGACTAAAACATTCTGATGAGATTCCACACCTTTTTGTGATGTTGTATAATAAGATGTACCTTGTTGGCTTGTTTTAAGAAACATAAAAATGCTTTCAATTATAAATAATTATTAAAGTTATAAAGTCAAGGACTCAAAATGTAGAAAACAAGGTTTCACTCTAACAGTACACTACAGTATATAATTATACAATCACATTCCCTCCCCCCGGTCTGATTCATCTGATGCATTAGAGGGTTACAATCAAAAAAGGAATCAACATAGGACTCTTCATCTTTTTTTGCTGGAGCTAGAAAGCATAGGTATTGAATAAATACTGAAAATTAAGCATATTATTCGAGGTACTGTGGTCAGTGTTTTCAGCTGTATCCGAAAGTAAGAGAAATTCTGCTCTAAACACATACAGCATCACATATTCTCTGGAAAAAGAAAAAAAAACAAAACCACAAAACAGCTCCTAAACATTTCAATTTGTATTTTGCAATCCTATTTGCAAGGCAGTGATAACACTTTTTATCTCACTTTTAATTCTGAAAAGAAGTTGTTTATGAAGTATTCACATAAAGGGAAATTAAAAGACCACAAATACTACTAATTGTCTTAAAAGTAGGTAGGCATTGTGTAATAAAGAAGTCCAAATGTTATTTGATGAAGCCAAGGTCATGAAAGAGGTGAAACAGGAATGGGCACGGATATATAAAGTTAAGGGCAGACGGAGGGAGAAGAGCTTCCTTTCAGACTCTCACATCTTTACGCTTGCCCTTCCTGTGCCATTAGCAAATGTTGGAGAAACTTGGTAGCCAAGTCCCATCCTTTCTTCTCCCAAACACCATTATCTGCTCAGTTAATTCTCTCCAGAGTATGTGTTTGCTATTTGGCATTTCCTAACATCTTAGTGCTTAACTTCTTAGCAGTGCTTTTTAATGTACTAGGCTTGTATGCAATGTCTTTCCCTTACAAATATGATACTGAAAGCTCAGAAGCCCCAATCATTATTCATGAGAGTAATAAATCAGGTTGTCAGACATACAGCTGCTCCAGCTGACTGGGAAAAAAAAAACACCATAAATTGTAAAACTACTTGAGAATGATTATTTAACCTGTGGGTTGAAAAGATTAAAATACTCAAAAAATTCTTTGCACCCTTTAAAAAAAAACATGAGGAATAATTCTTCCAAATCTGCTGAAAAGAAAGGCCAGCAAAGATGATATGCAAATCAGACTTTCTGCTAAATGAGTGGTTGCAAAGTGTAAGTCTGACATTCTTCGAGCACATAACGAGGACCAGTTTTACCTGTGGGGGAGTATTTTAGCAACACATTTTATTCAAACAATGCCCATACTTATCAACCAGAACCAGGTTCAGGCTTGTTAATGGGATGAATTGGCAGTGACTTCTGTTTACATAGCAACCAGCAAATGTTGCCGGGGTCCGGAGTCCCCAGTGTGAGGCAGGGCACATTGGAGCAGCTCTGCCTATGACAATGGCACTGTACTGCAATTCCTCCTCCGAGCAACCCCGTCCACATTTCACGGATGTGAACGTTTTTATAGTATGATCTCATCTAAAAATTGGAAATACTTGGTATTTTATGTCAGGAAAGTATTACAAAGTGCTGATTCTTCACGAAGAATTTACATAGGCAAGATTTTTAATTTTCTGCTATTAATGACGTAAAAATATTTAACGAAAAGTGTAATTATGATAACTTATTAATTCCGGTAAGAATTCATGTGTGCAGTACTTAGTGTTTTATTTAAAGTCATTGTCTTTAAGGCCTCTTAGTGGAACTGCAGTCAGTTGCCTTTTATTGTTCATGAACAGTGACTGGGGAAAAAAAAGCTCTTCATTGCCTCTGTTTAAAGGATTTTAACATCTGTCACCTCTTTTAATTCTTTATTTTGTTGCCAAAATGCCTTTACTTCACTCTGGATAGAAGAATAAACTGTGAAATATTATATTGCCTGCCTTTCCTTTTACATTTTCTGAATTTGGAATATGCTCCTTGATAAAGGACATACTTAATGCATCCAGAGATGAACCATAAAAAATATGTCAGAAGTATTTGGAATGTTAAAAATAGGGCTTTTTTAATAGATGTCTATTTATAGATATGTATTGCTTAATGGTTTTTTTCTATGTAAATACAAGTTCTACTACAAAAATTTTCTTTTTCGTTTCAGTTTAAACCAATCATTTTGAGCCAAAGTTGTAACAGGTGTATACTTCACCAGTGAAGAGGATAAAGAATAATATCTTATAATTTCTCCATCTATGTTAACGAACCTAGGTTTTAGCTCCTCATTAATTATAAAAGATTAATTAATCAGAAAATGCTTCTATAGTAATGTAAAGAAAAAAGAGAGGGGGCTTTGAGGCTAATAGGAAAATGCTACCTTTGCTTTTAATTTAATTTTGCTTTCAGGAATAGGGTTATGTTATCTTTTAAAGATAGTGTTTCTGACTTGAGGGGAGAGGTGAGATGAAATATATGCGACAATAGCAGTAATAAACGTCAAAAAATATCAAATGTACAAAAGTAGTGTTTTTTCCTACATCTAAAGTCAAATTTTAAGCACAGGTATTTTGAATCTAAACAGGTATCTAAAGTTTAAATTTTTTTAGCATTCAGTGTAGCTGTCTGACTTTAAATTCATTAAAATGATGCAAAGCATGCCACTTTTTGTCCAAGGATTAAAACCAGTAGGACCATTTTTTCAAAAGTTGCGTGCTGTAGGCCATTTTCAATCAATAATATGGGTTATATTTTATCAGATCTTGTATCTTGAAGTTAGAAACAAGTTGTTTAAATGTGCAGTGTTCATACAAAAATTATTGTTTATATACATTTTATACAAACAATTGTTGATTCAAAATAATTTCTTATTCTATAAATAGATGCATTGCATATAGAGTATGTTCTTGGTCTGATTCCTGCTGATCATGCTGATTTCATAAAGATTTCAGTAGGTCACTTAAGAGGATCTCTCGATTTCATCTGAAGACCAGAAAGCTCAGTGGTTTCTGCTCACGGTCCTTAAAGGTGACCTGCAAAATTAAGTTTAAAATTGGGTGGAATCTAAAAGTCCAATGTCCATGCTGTCCTGCTGGCAAAGAATATTAAACAGACTTTTCAGTAGAACTCAATTGTTTGTAAGTGTAGGAATATGCACACTGAGTTTATTTAAATCAAATTAATACTTCCCTGAAGTTTTATCTTTGTTTGCACTGTGGTTTTGTGCCTCTCTTGGTTCTACTCCTGAATTTAAAGTGAATTTATGCTTACCCTATCAGGAAGCCCTTTTGTTCAAAGACTTGCCAAAATTATTACGTGTTCTATGTAAAAGAAGCTATATAGATTGAAGCATTTTGGAGGCTTTTAGACAACACAAAACTGACATAAAATTTAGGGTGTTTTAGTTCTAACATTTATACTTGCTATTTATGACAATTCAGGCATTAGACATTTGTTCTCTGTCATAAGTTTCCCCATTTTGATCTTGGCTTTGTGGAGATGAATGAAATCAGTGTTTAAAGACCAGGAAAATTAAGAATACATAGAAACGGAGTCAATAAATTTCCTTGCAGGTGGAGTAAAAGCACTGGTTATAATGCATTTTGCTCTTCCATATTCTTGCCTGGAGTAACTCTGTGAGAATCATTATGCTGAAGGTTGTTTGTACTAAATTGCATAAGGATGGTCCCTGTAAGACAGATGTTTGAAATATCTCATTTTAAGTGACAAAACAGATTTAATCTGTGTGGTGGCAAGACAACAAGCGCTTCCTTTCATACAAAATATGTGTCATCTTACAGCGGTAATTCTCCACCTCTTCACTACGGCTACACAAAAATGATATCATTATATATTGCATTTATACATGTTAGGTCTTGACCTTGCCATAGAACACTTACAGAAATTCAAGCCCTAAACTTTATGGCTTCCTTTGGATCCAAAATGAATTGTGCTATTTTAATTAACATTTATAGTCTCTGATTTCCACATCTTGATGACAGATTAGCATACCAGCAGAGTGATAAAATGAGATTAAAAGGTAGACAAACTGCTGTTTTCATTAAACGTGGATGTTACAAAAGAAGAAAGGAATTTGATCATGAAATGTTCCTAGATTAAGGATCTTAATAACAAACTTCCATGGTATTTCTACATACTAGAATATTTCAACTAAAGAGTTCTCCCCTTTTTTTTTTTTTTTTTTAAAAACCGGAATCAATCTCCTTGGCTTTTTTCTAAGCTCCAAAGCCATAAATAGGGCTTGAAGGACTGCATCATTAAAACTGACAGTTGATTCAGCTTTTTAATGGGTAGTTACCTATTGTAAATTAACATCCCCCTAGGCTCAGCAGAAGCTACTAACAACTTCAGTCTTGGAAAAGATGTAGGGAATGAAAATTCCATAATGGTCTGTGAGTTCTTTGGCTTTTTAATGTTGTTTTTTACTTTTTGATTGCAACTATTTGTATTATATGCAATAGCATATCAGATTAAATGTTCATAATTTTGTAAACTAATTCAGCCAAATTAACTGCAGTGAATAAACTCAACATATTTGAATTAAACTTGTCTTTTGGAGCTCTGGGAGTTTTGATGATTCGAGCATATATCACACTGTCATATTTGAAAATGCAGAGTAAGCAGTGCTTGAGCTTGGGAAAAAATTGGCAGATAGCTGTTATTCTTCCTTGATGTCCCCTCTAATTAAGAGTAGGAGCAGGTGCTAATGAGCTCCAATGATCTTATTCCTAGAAGGCTCTACATTCATTGGGAAGAGATTAAACACAGTCTCTGTGCTTTTTTTTTGGCCAGAAGCAGCCAAATACTGATGTGAATATTGTGAATTTATAGGTATTTCTTGCCTCAAACTTAGAAATAAGCAAATGATAATGACTTTAAACTGTGAGGAGGTTTAGATTGGGTATTAGGAAGAAATTCTTTACTGTAAGTGTGGTGAGGCACTGAAACAGGTTGCCCAGAGAAGTTGTAGATGCCACAGAGAAGATGTGGAAGTGTTGAAGTCCAGGCTGGACAGGGCATTTAGCAACCTGAACTAGTAGAAGGTGTCCCTGCCCATGGCAGCATGGTTGGAACTAGATTGTCTTTAAAAGGTCCCTTTCAATGCAAACCATTCTATGACTCTACAAAAAGCCTTCCAATGGGGAGAAGTAGAGGTAAGTTTATAAAGTAATCTGAAATCCAGCTGAATATTAGATACAATATGGAATAGGTGCTGCATGCCAGGACAATTTTTACTACTTTAAATCCATTTTTATTCCCAACTGGAATTAGGCCCCAATTTTTAACATATTTATTTCTTTTGAAGGGAGAGCAATAGAGATTCTAGTGTCCACTTTATAAGATGAAGTCCGTGACCCAAAATTTCCGTATTTTTAAGACCAATACTTGTTACCTCTACTGAGTATTATCTGTTTCCTAGTTAACTTTTTCAAAGTAGCAATGTGCACTCCCTAAATACATCCCTCTTTTTTGCAGAAAGTATTGGAATTCCCACAGCAGGTCCCTGGGCCTGAGGGACTGTTTAAAGCTTTGCCTTCAGAAAGCCATCAAGAAGTAAAGGCCATAACAGGTTCTGTGGGAGTACAGGGAGTAACGCATAGTGTTGATTTGGTAAGCAGGTACTGGGCAGGAGTTACTTACTTTGGCGTTATGTATTAATAGTAAACTGGATGGTCCTTTGTATGCATATATGTGTCGTTTGGTTTGGTGTGTATTTTTATAGTACAATAAATTGTCAAACTGAGTATCTGTTATATTCCTGGTCCTGCCCTGGCAATGTAGGCTAGAAGTGTTTCCAAAACATACTGCACAGACTGGTTGGGAAACTTATTAGTTAGCAGTAACTATAACCATAGAATATTGAAAGCAAGTTTTGTTTTTGTGTGTTTACCAATCCTACTAAGCAAAGGTCTATGCAATATAGTACTGGGATCTTCTCAAGGGGTAAGAGGTAGTAGGGACATGGCATTATCCAGCTATGGAAGTAACTTTTGCAGAGACTTATATCAAATTTTAAGATTACTATGAAAGAAGGATAAATAGAAATGTGTATGTAGGCACAGAAAGAGCATAAGTGTTAAAAGAATGGCCTGAAATGATACCAAAGAACATAATTCCTGGTTGATCAAATGGAATACTGTGTTACTTCTAGCAAACCCAAAAGGCCTGCACTTCAGTAGGTCTACAGGATTTTGTTAGTGAAAGACTGCATTCTGACAACTGAAGGGTGGGAACATGGTTGTAGTATATACTTTTTCTGTTAGCCCAAAAGGAAGAAATCTTATTGCAAAAAAAAATTGTTTCTAATCAAGAAGAAACATCAAGAAAACACAAGGACTTGATATCCAGCATCCCTTGTTTTCCACATTGCATAAGAGGGATCCTAGCCAGGCCACTAAATACATGTTTTTCTTCTTGTAAATACGTGGGTGTGAGAGTGTGTCTGAAAATCAAGAATGGATGAAATCTACAAGGGAATGACTGTGTAGGTAAAATCAAATTACCTAGAGACACTGCAAATGTTATTTCATCTGCCATAACATTTTACACTGAGATTTATTTTTTTTATACCAATACACATCTACCTAAAATTTATGAGGGAAGCATTTAATTTTATGTGTGCACAGCAGAGAAAGACCTACTGAAATTTCATCTCAAGAAAAACAGAAAGCTGAAAAAAACATTCATTTGATGCACCCTTCTGCAGGCATGCTCTTATAGTTAAGAAAAAACCCCAAGCACCTAACTGTACACCAACTCCACGTTGCATACCCAAATCACTGCAGCCAGGGAGGGCAAATACTATACAGTTTTAGAGTGGCCATTTTTCCAAACTGTTAAGGTTGAATTTATTAATAAATGCAATTCATACTGCAAATCTTAGCTAAGCAAATCTTGTGATCATAGAATTGGATATATGACTTTGCCTCCCACCCAACCTTTCTGTTATGGCTATGTATCTGGTATTTCACTGAAGCATCTCACAAGCTACAGCAAGTCACTGCAGTAATACACTGATTTGCATCTCCTGTGAATTAAGGAAGAACACATCTTACACTGATAAACATGAATACTGGTGAAGAATAGAAAAGAAAATCATTTGACAAAAAAGTCAACCAGGCAGAATTAGAAAAAGCTACATTAATGTAGCTGACCAGGCCAGGTCAGGCAAAATGCATTTTAAATGCTGGTTTGTGTTATATTTGACTGCTTTCTTCATTGTCCTCACATAAGTATTTAAAGGTATTTCTAAATCACTCACAAATTTTTGTTTTAGGGTAAATTTTCTGTTACATGGGAATGTTTTAAATTTCATAATTTAAGGTGACGTTCTAAGCTAGTAAATTTAGGATTCTATTCCCTTCTTGATTGACTCAGGAGATTAAATGTTTTGAGTATTTGCTGTTAAATGTGTAAATAATTTGCAGGCCAAAGCTTATCAAGCAGATACACATTTGTGAACAACCTTTGAATTCTCCAATTAGTTTGCTAATAGAGGAAAACCAACCTTTGTTTTAACAACTGCAGTTAAATAATTAAGGTTAAATATAGGCTGCTTATGGCATCTTCATGCACATTTTATTCCGTTCTCAGGATAAACAATCACACCTATCCAAACTGATGCCACCAGAAATGAAATGCAATTTGCTGATACTGTAATAACTGCTTAAATACTGTGAAGTTGTGTATTGTGAATATCATAAAGTTAAGCCAAAGTCTTGAGGCTACAATTTTGTAACCACTTCTCAGCAACTTCCTAGCTAGAACTATAGTGTGTGCCCACCATTCCATCAAAATGAACCCATGTGGATGGTGTCTCTGTGGCAGCTGAAGACATAGTTCCCTTTTCTCTTGTGGAAGTAGCTTACAGCTGGAGAAGGTGCTGGTTCTTCATCCTCTATTTATTTCTCTGGGGTTTAGATTTGTCTCTTTTTTCGTCTTTTTTTTTTTTTTTTCTTTCAGGTATTCTTTGTACTTAAAGATGGTATCTAAGAGTCTCATTTTACAAAGACAGTTTACACCAGGGAGAAATCACCTCACTGTGGAGTTAGCATTTGTGCTGTAAGAACAGCAGATAATACATGTAGCATTCTGATTTACTGCTAAATAATTTGTTATCCAAGTCTTTTTCAATGGTCACATCTTTGTTTCACTATATAATAATAAGCAAGCCTCAGGTTGCTATTCCTTCCTAAACATTAGAGCACCTAGTTTAATGAATACTTCAAGGATGCTCTAGGAGTTGGTGTTTAGTCTGCACGTTAAACTGAAACTTTTACAATATACTAATGAATACATAAAGGTTCCATCACCTTGTAAAAAAAGTAATTATCTGATGTCACATTTCATGTGATTATCATTCTAGTTGATGTGGTATCAGCCTGCCTTCTCTCCGGTGATGACTGAAAACTAATAGTCCACTCTCTAGAATTATCATTGCCGCTAGGTAATGTTGTGTAAAATACACATATTACGTGACACTTCCTAGGAAGGAAAGCTGCAAGCAGGTGTACTGAGTGGAGTTCAATTTTCAGTTTCATCCTCCTTTGTGTGTTAGTTTGTATTCATGACTAAAACTGGCGGGCAAAATTTTACATTAAAAAACCTGAAAATGTCATATTCTTCTAGTCATTTGTAGAATGTCTCATCTTGGATGCTTATAAAAGAATGTTTTCAGCAGAAAAATTCTCAGCCCTTTGTAGTTTGCTTATACTCCTTACAGCTGGGATTTTGTGTTCTGTGTAACATATCTGTAGACATACTGTTGTTTATGCCTAAGCTGTTTTTTAAATTTCACTTGACTTTCAGAGGCTTGTTGATACATTTTGCCAGACTGAAGCGCTTGAGCTTGGTTGTCAAGCACAGGACAAGTCACTACCTCAGATACCTCTCTACTGCGCTCTAGTGTGTATTGTCTGGATAGTTCCCCACTAATACACAGTCCTTCAAAAATTCTGATGACTTTTGGATGCCAATAATCCTTTTTTCCCCCTCTTGGTTTTTGATACAAAATGACAAACATTAAAGCAAAATGTAATATTGTGTGTTTTGCTTCCTCCTTTGAGAGTCACCATACATTGAAAGGAGGTTTTAGTAACTTTATTTATGATAATAAATGGAACTTCAGACAAGCTTTCAGTTGTGTGCTGATGCCTTCAGGAGACTAATGCAGTTATTCAGAATTAGTCACCTGGAAGAAGAGTTCAATATTTACCTGCTTAGCTTTGAGCTAATGTTGTCTGTGCTTAGGTGCTTAAAAGAATCTGACATTTGGGTAGCTTATTTTTGCATTTCTTTGGCTAAGGAATGGTGCCGACTGTGCTACAATATGCTTTGCAGTGACATTGAGCTGAGATATCCAGAACATTTGCATGAGAATCCATATTACAAGAGGGGTGCAAAACATAAAGAAAAGTAGCTTCTGATGGAGATAGCTTTATGTGTACCCACAGTCTGTCAATCACACAGGCTCCTGTGTATGTAATCCAACTCTGTCTAGAATATGAATAGCTGTCAAAAAAAGTAAACTAGTTCCAAATTAAACTTGTTTTTTTCTTCTAGTGAACCCCTCAGAACGTACATTTCTGTGTTGCAACTATTTTTTTTCAGGTAGCAAAAAGCAATATAGAGAAGCAGTACAGAGAACCTCTGACTTCATGATATGAGTGTAATAATGGATGTGAACTATTATCTTACCCATTGGTAGGCATCTGTTCTTGTTTTTCTATTCTCTCTTCCCCGATTTGAAGGAAAGGAAACCAGAGAAGTTTCTTTGGTTTTGAATGAAGATTTACAGGGAAGGTCTGTGGTATCTTAGTACACAGAAAACATAACGCTTGCAAAATTCAGACTGTGCAAATTGAGGTGCTTTACATGAATCATATCATGATGTCTAAGTAGTTCAGTCTTTATAGCCTTGTCCAGTACTTCAGTTGTACAAGTAGCTACTCTCATCATTTTTATTCAGTCAATGTCATATGTTGAAATGCATGCATTTTAATATAAATATGTTTTTATATAAACACTGGTAATTTTAACTAAAATATTGTTCATGCTTGTGTACATTGACCCACTTTCCCCTTAAATCAGAATATTATTTCCCATCCCCAGTGACTTGCATTTGGAGCATCATTCAGTTGACTCTCCTTGTCATTCAGCAGCTTGTTACTCTTCCAAAGAGCAGTAAAATAAGAGGGAATACAAAGTGATTGTCTATGAACCATCCAAATCTGGCTGGGCTCATTCCCTCCTCCCAGACTAGAAGGGTAAATGCAGTTCTGCAAGCTACATGCATGATGTAGATTTAGAAATGCCCAGTTTTCCTTCCAAAGGCACTTCTCTTGAAAGTTACTATGCAAGATTTCCTACAGACAGCTGGCCTTTGGAACTGAAAAGCTGTGATGGTGGCACAGACAGACTTAACTCAAATTATGTGATTTTTTGGTAACTTTCTAAGTGGGTAAACTGCCTATAGAAAATGGAGTAGTATTACCTAACAACCTTTAAATTCTTTGTAAGGCTAGAGCATAGCAATATCTTTCTGCCTTCACCAAGTCAAGGACCGCAGTATTTGTAATTCTGTAAATATATAATAAGAAAATAAGTGTAAATTTATTTCTATTTGCCACATTCGTTAATCACTGCAACAAGTAGTGAGAAATCAACATTAATAATATCTATGACAGGAGTAGTAAGGGTCAAAGAGAAGGAAAAGGAATGATAAGTTTTGCATGAATTTACTACATGCATTAAATATAATGTCTTCCATTTTACATGAAAAGTTGGCAATCTCAGTGGTATCCAAAGGGAAGGCTGTGAATAAACTTTGGCAAAGAGAGATGCTCTGTCTGTGTCCTGGGAGCTCTGACTGGCATGTGGCAATGGGATGTTACTTCTGGCACTGAGTGGGCTTGATCATCTGCTGAGTTCCTGACATAACAATCTGTGTAGCAAAGATCTGTGAAGACATCAAGTACTTGGCGGCATTGTCTGTGTCTTAACAATACAACAAGCCTCGATTTGCCAACAGGTATTGCTGCATGAGTTCATTCACTGTAGGCAGAAACAAAAGCCAGCTTTTCAGTGAGAGGGGAAAGAGAACTTCTTGCCAGCTGCATTACTCATTAGTCCTCTCAGCTTAGCTTAACCCTTTTGTGCACAGTGAAGCTGTGAGAGAGCAGAGTGTTTGAATGCTTTTCGGATGCTTTCTGCATTTGTTCATCAGCTGCTATAGAGCAGCTGGCCATGCTGCAAGAGTGAAACTCTAAGAATGTGTTTCCAGATCTGCTTGGGCAGTTTGCTGTCCAGTTTGTGAGGCTGTTGTTGAAGGTATGCAAAGATCACAAATACTGCACTGGAGAGCAGCAAGATATCTGGTTAAGAAATCTGTGATTGTGTATGCATGGAGTATCCATTTTTCACCATAAATCTTATTTGCCATGCAATTAGCTCAGAGTTTGCATGGCAGAATGATGTGAAATGTGATCGGGTTCTACCATGAAACACACACACAATCTTTTTTTTTTTTATTTCTGTATACTGATTGCTGGTGCTCATACCATACTGAGATATTTTTCCATGTGAACAGAGTGCAACTACCCTGTTAAATAATATCATACCTAAAGACAACAACATGTTGATAGCACTTCATTTCCAAAGGCAAGCTGAAGGGATATTAAGCCTGTAGGACAGACTATCAAAAAGCAGAGTGTGGCCTCCTGGAGGGTAGGCGTCTTGCTCTGGCTGCCAGTAGTGCTGTAACTTGTTCCCTGTCTGTCTAGCAGGGCTGCAGAGCAATCTTTAGGTAGACAACATTACCTATGCTTCACTTAAGCCCACCCAAGTGAGGAAGAACTTCACTGGAGAGCTGATTTAGGCAGGCAAGAAGGGCTCTGGGCTCTGTTTTAAAGGGTTATGCCCTCTTTTAGGAGGAGGGGTTGGTGGGAGGGGTGCGGGTAAAATGTGTGCTTCAGGCATAATGCACTAGAGGTAAGGCATCTCAGCTTTTCCTATCTAATGATCTCTTGCTTAGCCATTTCTATGGCTATGACTGATCTATATGCAGTGACCTTTTGTGGACAAGCTCCTCATTTAAAAGCTTCATTTCAAAAAGCTCTTCAGATGGACTGTGTGCATTAATTGCTTGTGTACATTAATTGCTCAAATGTGTTCATTACAATGTCACCTAATCTTTTCCAGGTATCCTGAAACTTCCTTCTGTGCAAAACTTTGCAAATTCAGCTTTTTCATAGTGATACTTTACATTGAATGAATTTAGGAAAGCTTATCTCTTAAAAAATATAAAAACTATAACAAAGACTTGGCACTGATCCTGTTTGATTTTGTTTGTGGCAGTGTTCCTTTTATACTGATTTTGTTTGTTCTTTTTGTTAAAAGAACACTTTTCTGAAAGAAACCTTTAAGAAAGGTTTTTGCTAAAATAAGAAGCCAGAAAGGCTTACTTGATGGTGTTAATCATTATGCAAAATTACTATTTTGTTTGTCCATCTGCCTATTGAGTTGGCTTGTATGTACCAGAGTACAAATATCAATGGCAACAAAGCACAGAATTTTTGGTAGCAAAGGCATATAGAAGGCATTGCAAGGTGCAGGTTTGAGGATTGACACCGATGCTCTTGTGAGGAAGACAAAGTGATTCATGTGACACAGCATCATGACATATTACAGTAGTAGAAATATGAATAGTGCATATCTGTAAGAAATCATCCCAGCTACTGCTGGAGTTTAATTGCTTGTAAAATTAAAAAGTTGCTTGCATTAGGTTGATTAGATAGAGTTAAGAAATCACTCCTTGAATTGGCCAAAACTGGTAATGTTGCCTATTGCAAAGGGGCATAAACTTCGAATTGAGGGGGGTCTGAAAAAAAAAAATATAAAAATCTCTGACCAGACTGATTTAAGAAGTATGATTTTCTAAAACAGATGAATATTTTAAATATTTCAAAAATGGTTTTAACAAGCAGTACCTGGTGGGTATTGGTAACATAAAACATCTGAGGGACTATAGAAAAAAAATTAATTTAAAAATACTATTAAAGACTGCCAAAAAAATCTTGGGGTGCATCTTTGGTTACTATTGGCTGGAAATACTATCAAATCCATGTATCAGCATCCACATACCAAAACTCTTCTTCAATGTTTCAGCAATACATTAGAAAGGGAATAGTAACATGTGATAAGTATGATTTTTCTGGGTTGTTTTTTATTTTTATTTTTTAATTTGTCTATGAGTTCATTTCCTGAGCTCATTTTCCTCTGAACTCAGGAATAGAAACATGTGGTTTACCTCACGTTACCTTTGAAGAATTACTGCTGCATGGTTAATCCACCTGAATAGCATTTTTAAGATTTTTTCAAATCATGAAAGGGGATTTGTACCACAAGCAGGTGAAGCAGGCAGCCTGGTAAAACTCAGCCTTCACTCCACAGCTATCCAAACAGCCAAAGCAAGCCTGATTCTATATAAAAAGCATTGACTGATGTTCAAGTGCCGCCTGTTCCAGGCAATGCATGAACTGGGACCCCCTTATGGTCCAGTCAGCAGTCTCTGCCAAGTGATCTGTTGAGAGGTTTTCCCCCACCTGACCTAATTCTCAGTGTTTGTGCCAAAATATCTTTTTTGGAAATCATCCTTTGAGACATGCATAGTTTGTTCTCAAAAAATGTATGTGTTGACTCCAAAGTGAATACGCAAAGAATGAAATTTTATTTTTAAAAAAATTTCAAGAATAAGGTATACTTCTGGCAATTATTTAAATTTACTTTTAATTTCAATTTCTGCTGATAACCATACTTCTATGACAAATATTAATTCCTAAGTTATTACTAGCACTTATTCTCTATATCCAAATGTAATTTCTGAGTCTTTGTTTCTTTGATATGGAAAATCTTCTAATCTTCAAAGAAAATAAAACTTTTTAATATACAGTATCTCTCAAAATTTAATGTTACAAAAGTTTGAGAAAGAAAAATAGTGCTCACCTTTCTAATTTGCTTTTAAAAAAAGACATCAACAGTGAAAAATTACCTCCTTTTACATAAGTAGACATACATATTGTTTTTGCCATAGCAGTTGGACATGGATCTTGGGCTTATTTATTCTGCTCTTGTCTAATATAAAGCTTTTGTACAAAAAATTTACATTTTCTGTTAATAGTAAACCAAAGAATCATGGGGGGTTTTTGAAAACAAAGTCTTGGTATTGTGGCTCTAAGAACTGCTTGAGTACTGATTAACATCAGAACCCAGTGTTAGGGCTTGTTTATTCAATTTATCTGCTTTTTTTATAAGAATTTATAAATGCTGACTAACCATCAACTCTTGTATGCTTCTACTGCTTAGTAAACACATCTTTAAAAAATTCAGCATTTTTCACTTGGCTTAAACTAATCACTGTGTTTCATTAAAAGGAGGTTGTTCTTCCCATTTAACAGCTTTGTGGTTGTTCTCAACATGCTATTTGCTGAGAATAGAAGAATTTATTCTACAGTGAGAAGGGCTGAATGGTTATAGTTTTGGATGGGTTTGCTGTAAATAATGCAACTTATTTTTTAATAGTTGTTATATGACTTTCATGGGATGGAAGCTGCCTTGCTGTCAGTTAAAACCTTAATCACGGTTTAAGAACTGAACCTTTAGGACAAGAGAAAAATTCATTAGCTCTATTTTTTACCAAATACTTTTTGTTTCAATGTTAAATATACTTTTATTGAAATGGAAATGCAGCAGTTGCTGAATTGCTTCATTTCATACACCTCTCAGCTAGAATGGGATAAAATGATTACTATACTTTTGAAAAGAACTGTGATTTGTAAAATAAACCAACAAAAAAACACACCTTATATGTGGTGGGTCAGAGGGTTTGGGCCCCACAGACCTCTTGTTGTATTGCTACATTTTATTATTAAACTCCTGGTAGTTACTAGATCATAATATGACGATTTTGGCATGGCTCATATTTAAAAAAGCCCAAACCCAAACATAAAAAAACGCCATAAACTAAGCTAAGAACTAATATAAATAGTTCTCTTTTACAGACTGTATTCTTCAGAGATTCTTAGAATTGCAAATTAAGTAAGGGAAAAAAGGAGTATATTGTAGAGGATTTAGTGGATTAGATTATTTGTTACTTCAAGGAAACCACCTTCTCTAAGTTTAAACTCAGAGAAAAGTTTTTATGAGCTTCTTCTGATTTTGACTTCTTGTTTCTTTGCTGAAATGGATTCGGTGGTCTGCTGACACCAGTTTGCATAGAGAAGGATGTACTGGTAATGCCGGAAGCCTTGTTTTAAGAACTAATAAGAGTTGCTTAGATTTTACAGAACACAAGAGTTGTATTGATACTGGAGTGTGGTCAGTTGTCCCAACCTTCTGCCTTGGCAACTTGAAAGGAAGGCCTGCTAAATGCTTGTGGTTCCAGTTTCTTTAGTAACATGACCATGGATGTTCTGTACTGTGTTCAAGTAATATTTTTTTTTTTATTCTTCATAGATTTTCTGTGGTAAATAGTTGCAGATATGGCAGGAAATAAAATGAAGGGGGGAAGAAAAGGACAGAAGAGAGACAGAACTAGGGACTATTTACACTGAAAATTATATTAAAGAGTTGAAACAATTTTTAGGTGTAGCTCATTATGTTTTGTAACCAAAGCTGACACCTTTTTCTAGATTTATACTTGATTTATAATTTCTTATGAGAGGAGGAGTGTAATTTTCTTTAATATCTTTTAAAGTAATCACTTATTTGTGAAAATCTTCAATTCTGACTGAGCATATGTACCTTATCCAGAAAGAGGTGCTTGGATTTTCACTTTCCAACAGAATATAATGGAGAATCATTACCCATTTCCATACTCAAGGTTTTTATTTTCTCTCAACATGAGAATGATGGTGAACTAAAACTGCAAATAAGTAGATGCATCAGAGAAGGAATAAGATTCTCAGACTCACTAGCAGTTAGAAGAATAATTCCCATGAGCTATAACCTCATGCAGAATATCCCCAGTGTATGAATCATATGGACAATGCATGAATTAGACAAGCAGATGAGTTGAGTTTTAGAAATGTTTGGTTTCCTCATCTCCACCCTACCATTATCCTAGTTCATGCACCCTTTTAAGGTGCTTTTACATTTAATCACTCAGCAATTAAAATGGAATCTATTTCAGGGCTGATTATTTTATACTTAATCTGAGATTACAACTGATTCAATAAAAAAGCAAGAGAAGTAGCTAGTTCTTTAAGTCTCTGAATAAATACTTCAGCCATTTAACTTGTTTGGGCTTGAGATGCCTGCATGTATTCCTCCTATATGTAAAAAAATTTCCATCAAAATCAGATGTAGCTGCCAATTTGGCAAGTAATAGTTAATAAGACTGTTCTTGGGCTTTTTGATCTCTGGGGAATTCCTATTGTAATTTAAATGACAGATGCATACTCTACAAGGTTCCTACATTCTACTCTTGCTCTGAAATATCATTCATGTGATTTGACTGACTTTCAGGCCTCAGTAGAGATAAGGAGGATTTTTATTTGTATAAATGTAGCAAATATGTATTTCTATCAGTTTACGTTATGATGCATTTATAAAATGTTTGGGAAACCAGACTTGTCTGTACATATACTGTCAGTATGATACAGATACTAATCTTGACAGCATTTTGCTTGAGGCTGTAGCTTGTAGGTACTGTTTGTTTTAACAGTTATTGGCTTTGAAAAGCCTGTGATTTCTTTGAAACTTCAGTTTAGGCATGAAATTACCCCTGACCTTGAATTGTCTGGAAGAAATATCATCAATTAACTTATTCTGAGATATCTGGATATGTTGTGATGGTCAAAAAACACACAGGCTCTAGACTTTGTCCGGAAAAGTAAAAGGCAAAAGCAAAAGCCAGAGCACCCCTCCCTGCCCTGCCTATTCACACACAGCTAAACTTTTATACTATTCTACTACTGTCCATAAGTGTCTCTGCTGCCCATCATTGGCTAGGTGTTCTTGTCCATCAGTCTTAGTCCATCTTCTGATAGGTGGACATCACCTTTCCTCATGCTGGCAAATCTCAAAACACACCCTTGTTATTCTTGGCTGTTTTCTTCAACTCCTTCTGCTTTCCCAGGCCTGGCCCAAGGACACAGGTGGTGTTTTCTGCAGTTTTCCAAGGGCTACAGTTGCATTCTGTCGAGGCCGAAGATGTCTATGTCCCAGTATTCTTACACATGGATATATCCCTTTTATGCATAACTTGTACAGTTGTTTCTAATCCCTTGTTCTTCTGCATCTCAACTGCTTATTATATAAGTGAATTAACAGTGTTTGTAAATAGAAACACTGGAGAACCCTAAGACAGAAAAGTGTATTTTTTGTCTTTAAAATAAGAAAGTTTTCATGCAAAGAAAGCATTGCGTGAATTTTGTTTTCCTCTGATTAAATCATATTTTCTATAAAAGTTTATTAAAAAAAATTAGGGGAAGGAGGGAGTTCTATTTCTATTTAAAAAATACTAACTTAGGTTATACCTCTGGGACAAAAATAAAGGCTTTGAAAGTATACAGTACGTCTCACTTTCAAAAATGTCTAAATGCTCTTAGGTCCTTCAGAGAATGAAATCTCAACATTAAATAATTTCAGAAACTGCAAATACTTCACACATTATCTTTACAGAGAAAAAGTTTCTCTCTAAACCTGTGCCACAGAAACACTTTCACTTTAAAAGATCACAAGGTCTCTAGGAGAGAGCAAAGGAGATGAGGAAGAAGCATGCTTTGAGTGAGTAGTGCCGAAACCATGGAAAGGCTGTATGGATAGAAAAAGCAAAACCTTTAAATGTTTCATAATCAAAGATAAACTCAGCATGAGTAGTCATTTAATAATTTAGATATGTAGATAGCAAAAGGAAAATGTTTAAATTAGGAAAATACAGACTGTCGGACCTCCATCTTCTACATTTTTGCATTTCTCACCAGTCTTGTTTCTGTTACTAGATATAGCCCTTGTGCAAGTGCTCCCAACATCCAAACACTGTATGACCTTTACTGCTGAATGCCAAATTTTCATAGGCTATATTGGAAACACGCTTGTGTGTACAGAATACAAGACACTGAAGTTGTTAAATGGCCCAGTTCACCAGAGCTTATGTCCAGTAAGGACTCAAAAGAAGAGAGTGAAATCTAGTTTTTCCTCTTAATACATGACTATTATTGTATTATGGTATTATTCTTAGAAGACCAAATAAATGAAATATAGTTGCCTCTTGATGCGAATAGTACAGGACGGTCTCCCATAACCTCTCTGAATGGGCCTTACCACCGAGTAATATGAGAAATTCTTGATTTTTAAAAGTTACTACCAGCACTCAACTCTGATGTCACTTAGAACACTGTGATCACCCTTAAGGACTCTTTTAAATCTATGTATTTTTTGCTGATTCTAATTCCTGATGCATTTATCTAATGCTTCAGAAATTATTACATCCATCTGGTCTGAGCATCAATCAATATATGATGGCTGTATCTTAACAGTCAAAGCATTACTAACACCAAGTGTCTTGTTTCTGTACTTAATAAGAATGATATTTCAATGAAAGAATTTGTAATGTATATCTTTTCTTTTTCTTCCTTCCTTATCTGGAAATGAGAATGCTTGGAAAACAAACTGAATTCCGATAGGTGTTCATTTGAAGCTTGCAGAACAACTGTTTGCAGGCCAAAATAAGGCATGTTACTTGGAGCAGATCAGCTGAAAATTAGCAAATATACAATTGTAAGTTTCCTAAATGTCATAGGGTTGCTTTATATTCCAGGTAAATAACAACAATATTAGTGTCGTAATTTTTTTTGCAAGTGAGACCCCTGAAAAACTTGATCTTTTAATTCACTAATTATACAATAACATGTAATTCCAGACTTTTTGTTTGGTTTCTTTCTTTGTGTTGCGTGTCTTTCATCTACATAGACATCAGAGGATAACAAGAATGTAGTATCTGCGCTAGTTATGATTTGTTTGATGGATGACTGTTGTGAAGTGTCAGCTACTGAAACACTCAACATTAATTTATCATAAAATACTGGAATTTTTGGTTGTCTGGATTTCAAATTTTCCTGAAAACAGAATCACAGTTTTGCGTCTGGTTATGACAATAGTGCTCAGACTGAAGAAAAGAAGTGGCAGCTCCCCATTAGTTTTTTGTTTGCTTGGGGTTTTTTTTTTTGTTGTTGTTGTATAATTTTGCTGACTTCATATTCTTTCAGGCCTCTGCTTTTCCATAACAGCAAAACAAATTCAAATGTCTGGACAAAAAGTGAGTTTTGGACTATCCTCTCTTGTCTGGAGACTCAATTGCATAGGAAACTACATGTAGGCTTGTTGTTGTCCTCTCTATGTTTTTCAAATTAGAACTGTAATTAGCTAATTCATCAAATTCAGTGCAGCTGATCTGCAAGATAGGATAAGATGTGGAGTAAAAGCTCTCAGGTAATCTTATCTGTTCTTGGTCTTTACTTGCATGTGAAATTTGTCAGGTTAAATTTTGCCTGGCAAACATCAAAACAGCAAAGGAAGCCAAACTTTGTAACACTACCAAGAACCCACAGAAAAGTACACCACAGTAGGGCTCAGTGAATGACCTGATACAGAACTTGGATTTACTCTTTTATGGCCTTATAATATATTGAAATTCAGTCTCTAGTGAATATGCAGGAAGGCAAACTTAAATCATCGTAACTTCCATACATTCCAGATGGTTTCTGTGGGCTTCTGAGATTCACCTTCAACACAGAGTGTATTCGTAGTTTTAAAATTTATAATCAAATTTTTTTGCTACTAGTTTTGGAAAAATGCTGTAATTTCATTAATGTAAGGGAAATGTATTATATCTGTTCTATTAAACCTAAGTTCCTATCCAAAGCTTCATTACTTTTACTTAAGGATAATAAAAAGATTGGTCCAGAAGTACTGAGCCTGGATATGGAAATCACTAGGCTTGAGCTACACTGTCTGCCTTTTTGGGGAACAAGCTGTTTTGTAAACAGAGGCTGGTTTATGCTGTCATTGTTGAAACTGGCACTCTAGAGTCTATTTTCTATCTAGTTTCTTCCATCTTTCCCACTTTTATTTCTGTTGTGAAAATTAGTATTTCAAAACCATTCATTGTGGAAGCTGACCAGTTTTGCTTTCCTAAAATACCTAGTACCACATCAGATACCTCAAAATCATGGGCTAAACTATTATTTAATGAGATTACATTGAATCCAGAATGGCTTTGACTTTTCTTTATACCGTCATGTTTAAATTAAAACTTAATTAAACTCTTCACAGAGAGTAGCATGATAAAAGCATAACTTGTATTCTGTTATCTTGTAATGTTTTGAAGGCAATTCCTTGAGACTGAAGTCCTACTAGACAAAGATTGTCCAGAAATGTTAGCTAACCATAGAGACTGTTTCTGAGTGTATAAGTAGTTTTAGGAGTCCTCAAACTGATTTCACAGAGACCATATTAAACACAAGTACTAGAAAAAATAATTGGGCCATCCTCAGTGAGTTATTATTTTTCCTCAAATTTGTTGTTCATTTATTAATGACCATTTTAAATATTTTTAAAAGCTCATGGTTACTGAAAATGGTATGCCAAGGCTTTTAACAAAAATAGAAAATTCACAATAGTTGCATTATAGCTTTCTTATTATCCAGAAGGGAATTTAATTAAATTTTTTTCTATGAAGTTTTCTTGTTTGTGCTGTGTTGTAGGTGTTGATTTTCATTTTGATTCTATATGTGGAATTTGTTTCTGAAAAATTCCGAACAATCAGGGCAAATTTAAACTATATAAGGATTTTTATATCCCCATTTCTGCATTATTTTGTAAACTTGCAACATTTGCTACTTTGAAAATCAACACTGGAATTTAGGAAATGCTGGACAGGCAAATGTGACTTTTTTTTTTTTTTTTTGCGGCACGTAGTAAACTTCGTTAGTAGTTTCTGGTTTTTTCTCTCCAGTTTGCAAACAAATGCACGCAATGTGAAATCCATGCTGGTTGCAGAATTATGAAGTAGATTGCTGCTAAATCATGCATTTCGTGATGTGTTCTTGTAAGTGTAGAGCTCCCCGGTTACAATTTAATAGTACAATCATATGAGCTGCGAGTCACAATGGAATTTTTTCCCTAACTACCCTTGAGATCAGAATCTTAGGGTAGAGACACTCACAGAACATGCGATAAGAGGAGAGAGAATGAGGGGAGACGGATCACTACATGACTTCCTTCATGTTATTTTTGGATATGCCTAGCATTCCTCCCCTTACACACACCCTCTTTTTTCCCCAGCCCCCATCTCTTACATGCATTACAAGCTCATGCAAACACTCTCACGTACTCTGCAGCAACAGCAAGAGCAACAGTTGGACCAAAGCCAGAGGACTTAAACTCCGCTTCCTCATTGCCAGCAGGCTTTGTTCTTTGGAATCACTCAGAACTAAGGAGAAGGTCTTCATTGCCGAGCGTGGTGGTTGGAATTTGGCAGCTCAGCTGTCTATTAAGTTTTTCTGTGCTCCTCTGCGAACGAGGCTTCATTTAGAGCAGCAAAGCTGAGAGCTGGGGCTAGTGAAGAAATAAAGGACCCAGAGACCGTCAGCTATCACCCTCTTTGCAGTGGGTGGGGGTCCCTCTGTTCCACAACGGTAAGTGCCAGCATTAAATGTGTATAAAGGTGCAAGAACTAGAAGGTGCTTTAGCTTGCTACAATAGAGGAGGGGAAAAAAATACGTGAGTGAATCATACAGCGTGTGCTGTTGTAGTGGTCTTGGAACTGAGCCTAGCAGTAAAATGTTCCTCATTTCTCCCTTTCCAAAAACCTCTATCAGAATGTATCTGTTTTAGCAGAATTCCTATATGCCTGTACAATTTTGGAAACCTTTCCAAATGGCTTTATTATTGGTTTTTCTGCAAACCTGTATTGTTTTGAACCATGTATAGTATAGAGTAACTTTAGCTAGCAGAGTAACTCATTTGTTTTAAGTTTTCAACCTGGGAAGTAAAGATTTTCCACTACAGAGGATATGAGTAGAACTAAAGCTCAGGACGATGGGGGAGTGAAAAGGGATGAGATCCTTCCTAAGTTTATAGGCACCCAAAATAAACTTGTTTTGAATGATTGACGTTCATTCAGCGCCTATTCCCCTCCCCCTTCCTCTCCCAGTGCTAGGAGCAAACTGAATCTCTTTTTAAAAAGAAAAAGCTTTGAGAGTCTACTCTTCTAGGGCATGCAACTGAAAGCTAATGTAGCTAGTGTAAAAGTGTAGGCTTGCATAAATGACTCTGAGAGAGGACGGGAATTGCAAAAAGAAACTGGGTTTTCTTTCAATATACAAAATTATTTAGCTGTTCTTGCTCTCTGAGTGTTAAGCCTGCTGCTTTTTAAGCTTACTAGCAAAATGGATTGCTTTGTTGCACAGAACTTTTTTTTCACCTCTCTGTATTGTCTTTAGGAAAAGTTTTATAATGATCAGAACAGAGGCAGGTTAATCCAAATCCCTTCCTTTCAGAAATGCCATCTAGCTGTCAAAGGAAGTTCACTGCAGGGACCCATTTGTTTCAAAGCTACTGATAAGCCCTGCTATCAGCATGCTATTATGTCTTGCTAGGTGGGTTATCTTAATAAAGTGATAAATAAGAAACCCTTGAGATCTAAATGTTCAACTGCATAATAAATTTGACAAAGGGGAAAAGAGCAGCTGATTGAATGTACTTGTGTAATTAAAGAAAAAAAACCACACAAACAAAAAAAACACCAAGCAAACCCTACTGGAACAATAGACCTGAAAACAGGAAAAATTTCCTTTCCCCGTCCCTTAATTCTTGCTCTGTCATTTACTTCAAATAGTTATTCAAATATTTTTTTGTTGACAAAGTGAGCAGTCCCTTCCTTCTATCCCCTCACTAAGTACTAGTGATCAGGGATTTGTGAAGGTGAATTTAATCACATGAAAAATATGCTGAGTGAGCAAATGGGTGATTGTGCGAAGTGTAGCAGTTACAGTCAATTAACGGTTTGTTTGAGGTCTGTATGTTTGTTTATTTTAATTCAGAAACTTGAAACCAAAGCTCTCATTCTGACTTTCACTCTTCATTTGGAAGAATACTCTGCTTGGTGTGGTAACTGTTAAAAATGCTCCGCTAAATTATGTTGCCATGGAATTACTGTGAAACAGTGCTCAGCAGCATAGTATGCAAGAAGTTAGGATATTGGGGATGTCCAGTACACATTTTTCTTACCATGTACTAAGACATTTTCTTCTATAGCAGTTACTGGCTCTATTTATGGCAAGTATTTCACTGAACAGGAATCACACACTAGAAGTAGCAAAGGTTCTTTTTCAGAGCTAAAAATGGAATGGTGTTTTCCTGAGTTGGACCCCCCTCTGCCAATGGCACCATGTCAGGTTGCCTCAGCAGCTGCTTTCAGTTTCACAATTTACATGGGTGCTATAAGGACATTTTTTCTCATTGATGTGGTGGAAAAATCTGACATCTTTATGCTGTTTTTCTTGCTTTGATATGTTAAAGCATATTTTCTATTGACTGTGAGGTTTGGCAAAGGGTGTTGAGTTCAGAGATGGGCCTGTACCAAAATCCCTGGATTCCAACATCCATGAAGTATAAGAAGGTTAATAACTGGATCCAAATGTCTTGGCTCTGGTCTATTCCTGTTTTAAATGTACATCATTTTGGCCACATGTTTAAATTGTTTTTTGAGGTGATTAAGACTGAAAGAAATCTTTCAGGCTCCAGACAGACTTTTAAAGAGGAAGTGGCATTTAAGAATCTTACCGTTATTTAAGCAAAGCTTGCTCATTTGCTGCTTAAACTTGACTTTTAGGAGCCCCCAAGGACCTACATTCCCTTTCCTCTGTTATAACTTTAAATGTAAGTAATATTTTGGAACTCCTTCTGAGATGTGCTGAGAAAGCGAAGGTGTTTTTGCATCTGTTGTTTCTACTTGCTCAAGTAGATTGGGGGAGAAGGCTAGCAGCCTGCATTCAGGTAATGCAGGGACCTCAAAACAGTTTTTTGATCCTGAGTGATCTGTCTATGAGCTTTTAACAAAGTGCCACTCACATACTATACTGTGCAAGAGATTGTGATAGCCCATGGTGAGAAATACCATTATGCAGTGTAAGAGGATGCAACCATTGTTTCTGAAATCATGTATATTCTGCTTTTTTAGTTGATTGACTTCTCCTACTCTGGCCAGCTTAATGGATTTACTGGTTCTCTGTGAATACAATTGCACATGCATCTGCCAGCTGCTTGTGGTATCTCTGCTTCAGCAGGCAAAGCTGCTCTTAGGCTCTGTTGGCTCACTGTGGTCTATGGCACACAACAGTGATTTATTAGGCAGTAGATGCATTTTTGTTCTCTTTTTCTTGAATGATTGAACTATGATGTCACTTTCTGTCTTGGCTTTAACCTTTCAGAAACTTTTTTTTTTTCCTGCAGACTATTCTCTTAACACTAGGGAAGTGGGGAATGTCTCAATGTTCATTGCAGAGCAACTCTGTCTAACCCAGCACATTCCACGGCCACCAAATCATTTGTGGTGAGAGTGATTCAGATCTGGTTAAGATGATTTAAAAGAGAGGTTATGGGCATACTGCAGTTGTGCATTTAAGAAAATACAGAGTTTTACTGCCTGATTGAGACCACATGGCTCCAACTTAGACTTTTTTTTAACATGGAAATTATTGGCTGGATGTACTCAAACAGTTTATTTTTTTAATTGCCTGGAGGCTAAGAGTTGGGGTCATAGCATTTAATGGTAAGGTCAAGGTTAAAGCAAATAGTTTTCAGTGTTTCTTTGAATAAAAGGAGAAAGTGCTTCTTTGAATATTTTGTATAGGGTACAACTATGCTTCTCTAAAATGAGAGCAAATATATCTCAGGAATTCTTTTGTATGTTACAGGGTAGTTGGTGCCCTGATTTGAGAGAGAGTGCAAAGGACAGAGATAAGGGAAGATCTTGCTGTCGTAAATCACCATAAATATGTTCCACTCCAAATACTTTATGGAAAGTATCAGAAAAAGGAAGGACTATGACCTTTATTGTATAAAGTTTAATTTCTTGCTCTCAATTAGCATTTTGGGCTGTTCTTAAAAGGATTGAAAAATTTATGTCACTAAACTCTTTCTTAAAATGTTGTAACTATCTACATACAGTATATCTCAAATCTGAAGGATGAGATTGTAATAATCTATATTCTTTTTATGCATATTCTTTATTCTGAAATACTCTTAATAAAATCTTGTTCTTCCTTCAGTGCTATCAATTCTTCTCAGCTAAAACATTTCTCCTGTAAACTGACACATGTGATATATAACTTCCATCCAAATGTCCCTCAAATGAGACTATTAGATGATGAATGTTGTTTTATATGGATACTTTTGAAATGGGTAAACAAGTCCGCAGTATTTCAAACATAAAATGCAGGTCAAAAGTTGCAGCATTAAAAAACACCATTTATTCTTGCCTCTGGTTGAAAGATGAAGTAATGATGAAGGACAATTCCAACAATAATTCTGCATAGACTATAATTTATCTAGAAATAATACATAAGTGGTGTTCTATAACAGCAAACGCTATAACATAAGCAATAGTTATGAGCCTTTTGCTGTCTTTAAGTATTGGGGTGGTAAATCTAGCCAGCAGGAAACTGGAAAAAAAAAAGAATAATCTGTTACATAGCTGTGTACATCTTTTGAACTAATTTCTTGCTTAATGTTACATCTCTCTCTTATTTACAGACCACATGTGAACTTTGTTCTTAAAAAAAAAAAAAGGCTAAAAAAACGTAAAAAGAAAAAAAAAGGAAAAAAGAAGAAGAAAAACTCCAAACATTAACCAGAGTTCATGAATCACTGCTAGTTAATTTCTGCCTCAAGTGAACTACAATGTAAATGTTTAAAAGTTATTTCCAGATTTTTGTAACTTTGAAGTGCACAATGCAGGTGGGAAAGCTATTATGATTTCTGAATAACTGCTTTGAGAATTAATCAGAGTTCAAAATTTATACTACGGCACCTTGACATTCCTTCCTCTGGTATGCTAATGTGTCGTGTCAATGTTCAGTTTTACTGTGTTAATGCTTATGAAATATTTAGAATCAAACTGAATTGGTTTTATACTAAACAATCCTAATTGTACTGTGGATGGAACAGTACAGTTTTTCTACAAAAATAAAAGAAAGTATGGCCTTTATAGTGCCCAGTCTTATAAGACACATCTTGTGGCTTTGATAAATTCCAGAGCCCCTCAGTGCTTTACAGACTAAGTGAGGCAGAGGTGGTAGGATTCTGCTGCATCATAGAGGTGGGAATATCTCTGTGTCTTCATATAAATACTAGAATATTCTGTTCTTTGAGATATCATTAGGCCAGCTTTGATAGAGCTCCTGAGAGTATAAAGTTATTAATCTGTAACTAGATTCACATTTGTCATTCTTCCCAAACATAGTGATTACTTACCTGTTTTTTTCTGACTGTAATGCTGGTGTAATCTGCATTGCACTGCTCATGCATAAAATAGACACCCTCTCTTTGGCCAGTTTTTCAAACAACAGGGAGAGGCATGATGGAAAAGGGCTGGAAATGAGGATCAAGGAATTACAGGGTTTACAGGGGCCGCAGCAAGCATATGTAAGCTCCAGTCATTGCCAAAAGGAGCAGACCTTAAAGCAGTCTTGATTGTTGATCCTCAACCTGTTGGATTCCTATGGAATTTTTGATTTTCCACTAAAACCTGCTCTTGGTACTGTTCATTTTTCAGTTTTCATAATAGTTGTGGAAAATACACGTTATGCTTTGAGGCATGGCTGGCTAGGCTGGTGTATGTTGGTAGACGGGAAGAATCTTGAAAGTTTGAAAAGAGTCTTTAAATAATGGAACAGGCACATTCATAACTATGCAGATAGTCACCAAAGCACAAAGCCGGGGTACGTGCATGCTCTTGGGTCATACCATATGGACAACTGTCAAACATGGATAACAGCTTGGCTGCTACGGCTGAAACTAAAGACTGAAGTGAGAGCTGTGCTGTGTCTTGAGGATAGTGATGGTGTGTAAAGGCACTTTAATGATATCTGAACAGATAGCATAAGCCAGTCATTATTACCTAGGGAGAGGTGGTGACTAGTCCT
This sequence comes from Grallaria varia, assembly GCA_013396735.1. Taxonomy (NCBI): domain Eukaryota; kingdom Metazoa; phylum Chordata; class Aves; order Passeriformes; family Formicariidae; genus Grallaria; species Grallaria varia. The sequence goes on from VWZG01008823.1 coordinate 45,152, forward strand.
GAGGTCTGGCTTAGGAAGTGAATGTAGTCCTCTGAGGAAGGTTGCTTGTGTGTGTGTTGTAAAATGCACAGTAATGTGGCAGTTAACCCTAATGAAAGGTATTTAGTTGCATGAACTGAATAAATCAGTCAGATTTTGCCTATGATATGGAATTTCAGTAAAGGAATGTTGTGTAAAGGATTCTGAGGAAATGGTGGCATAAGTTTTGGGAGAACTGAGCCTCTGAAGACAGGCAATTTTCCTTCCACACCCTTTCTGTCCTATTATCTGCTGTTTCAACAAGATCCTTTCACACAGCACACTCAATCTGTTCTACAACACCACAGATGTTATCTGGAAATCCTAAGTATTGAATCTTACTTTACCTATTTTAATGGGTAACTTTCTGCTATATCTCTTACTGTCCTTGTCTCTGAGGTAGGATATAAGGACATAGCATGCTGCAGAAAAGTACAGTGACTTGTAAATACGACAGCTGTTACATAGAGAACAAGCCTTTTCACCAGCAACTGTGAAAAATGTCCTTGATAGTATTATATTATCAGGTATATAATCAGTATTGTTTTGCTAGTTAATATTGGAAATTAATTCAGAAAGCTTCCAGTTTCAGTCCAGACCAGTAGGCTTAGAAACTAGCATGTTATAAATGTTGATTTTGCTATCTGTGAATACATGAAATAAACACAACTGTTGCTAGTATTGAAAACTGTAGTCAAGGCACTACTGAGGTGCTTGTTCCTGTGGCACTCTGCGGAACGATACCAGTCTCTGCAGGCTGAGACTCACTGAGTGAATTTGACTGCTGACATACTTAATGCAAGGAACTGACAAAACTGCTGACAACTTTCTTGCTTGTTGTCAGTTACTAAATTGCTGACCTGACCTGAATGAATCAGGTATTTTTTCTTCCGGTCAACAAGTTTATATTTAATGACTTGGAAGTAAGAAAGTAAGAAAGGAAGCAGGAAGTAAGAAAAAGGGAGATGATAGTAGAATAGTATCGATACAAGAACGAAATAGTTTTGCATTGGTTATATAGAGTTTCATTTTTCATTTAATCTAATCTAGTTTATATAATGTTGCAGACACAAAGGTTTACCTGTTCATCAACTATAACCTAGATAAATGTCTTCTTTAGGCAGCATGTAATCATGCATATAAAAATACATTGATTGCAATATATGTCACTGTGGATATAACTTTCTACCTTCCATAACTCCAGCAAGATATCTCCCAGTTTTGAAGGCAAATCTCCAAGTTCCACAGTTGCCATTTCTGTGTTTTCAGTATGAACAAGACTATACATCCTGGATGGAGGTTTCTTTTTTACTTATTGTTGATTTCCTAGTTATTAGGGTTTCATAATTGAATGTTGCTTATTTTCTGTAAACTAGAGTGATTGGTCTCAAATACTTTTCATCTTTGTCCCTTTTTTTAAGTATTATGGTTTTGACTAGTATAACTGCTTCATCTGAAATGTGTATTGTGTGCCACGATCTTCCCACTGCCTAATCACAATCACATTAAATCCCATTTATCTTATGTGTAGAATTTAAATTGCATAAATGCAATTTTATCCTTATAACTTTACATCTTTTTCTTTACTTTTAATTCTTTACTGTCCTTCCTTCAAAGTTGAAATGTTATTTCACTCGAAGATTATGCTGGCAATTCTGTAATAGGTTTCCCCCCCCATGTAGGCAAAATAATGACAGAAAGCTGTTTGAAAATCTTTCTGGTCAGAGGAGTTTATATGTATAAGGGAGTTATAAGAGCAGCATTTCAATTTTAGGCACTATGCATTCCATTCCAACCAGACAAGAAACCATGTTAATCCTACAAACCTCAACAATTCTTTGGGTCTGAAAAATGTTCAGCATTTCACATGTGATTATTAAATACTCAATTTTTTTTACCTGCTGTACCCACCTTCACTGCTTTTAATTTTTCTTTTTTTTCCTTCCTTGATATTTTTAATTTCCTATCAAATACTGGAAGTGGTAATTTGAGGTAAGCATAAGTCTACATAAGCCAAGTGATGGTACCTTCAATTGAAGTGAACAAAATTACAGTTATTTATTGCACTAAGGTGCATGACTGCCTTCAGATTTAATGAAAGGTGGCCAAATAAAATCCTTTTGCAACAGGCAAACAGACGCGTAGGAATGAAACTCCAATACTTCCTTTCTGTGTAGTGCTGTATAATAACTTACATCAGCCTCTTCATGCCAATCTGCTAACTTCCAAGAAGACTGAGAAATAATTTTATGACTAATAATGCATCTGGCAATGCAAGGTCAGAATCTGCTCTAGTTCTAGAGACCTGGTCAGCACATGGAAGGTGACCTTAGGGTTAAGGCAGTGGAAACTGAGCTTTGAGCTGGCTCTTATCTTTCCTGGGTAAGAGCTGACAAAGTGCTTAACCTGTTTCTCAGTAACAAAACATATCTAATTATGTTTATTACTGTTTCAGGGTCAAAGTCCTATTCATTGAGCTTTTCTTTAGAGAAACTTTTTTATTCAGCTACCTCCGACACAAGAACATTCATTGTACAATTGCCGACATTCACTGTAGATAAGTGGAACTGTTGTTCTGAACCATTAGCTCCTGTCTAGACCGTTGTTACCAGGTGGTCCAGTGCTTGCATTCAGTAAGATGTGCCATGTGCTAGACACTGTGGAAAATTATGGTGGATGTTCTTACTGAAAGTACACATAAGGGTATGCCTAACCTAACAGAATGGGAAAAATGTATGGGGGAGGGAATGGCAAATAAACTGAGGGAGGCATAGGATGCTGCTGTAGTTGGTTCTTCCAGTGTACTCTGAGAACAATATGTATGAAACCAGGAATGTTATCTCTAATACTGTATGTGTGGTTTTTCTGAAGCACTGAACTGTGACTCTGTTCTCATATGCTCCATGTACCACTAATGTACTCTCAGTACAGGGCTAGTTGCATTTGAAGAGTGCTTTTTAATATGTGTGGGATATCTTTCTACAGCTTTGTATAAAAAAACATTTGAGGATGCTCCACAGAACATAAAGCAGGCAGAATTTCCTGGATTAACTTGCAATTTCATTTTGGAGAAAAAATTGGTATCTATGTATTTCCATGTGTACCAAAGTGTTCCTTTAGCTACAAGGTGAAAAATAGGGAGCAGCATCTCTACTTTGGAAATCTAACATTCTAAATTTCTGGGGTAGGTATGATAATTTTTTCATGAAGCAAAACAGCAGATAAATCGATCTTTTTGCTGGGAAGGGTCTGCTTGACTTACAGACATATGAATTAGTGGAACAATCTGCAATGCAGACGATGTCTACCACAGTTTGACTTCAGGGTAAGATGTTCCAGGCCCAAGAAGTAAGTTGTACAAAACCAGTCAATTTAACTATCTGTCAGAATGAAAGAAATTATTGTTCCGTGTCTGGCATTTCATGCCTGAAACTATAGGGGCTCTTCTGTAGCAGCTAGTTAAATGTAAGAAGTGCATGTTTCAGGCAATAGTTTTTTCTCTTGTGTTCAGGGATGAATTCTTCTGTATAGCATGTTTCATATTTCTGTGTCAATCCTTTGAAAGTATAAAACTCTGAAAGTGTGGGAAATGAATGTCTATAATCATTTAAACCTGAATTACCTGTAAAAAAATTAATGAAAGCATCTGCAGTAATATTAAGGAGAGAGCTGTGGAGTCAGCTATTATCACATTTTTTATGACTGCACTTGCTCATTCACCACATTTATAAACTGTTCCATTTTCGTGCTTTGATACATCGAAAAGACTTCCAGGTTTATTGGCTTTGAAGGCAAGCTATTGCAGCGGACATCAAAATGTATAAGATATTTCAAAAGAAATAAAAAGCTTCCAGTGAAATATAAAACCTAAAAAGACAAAATGAGGAAGTTATATGGAATGTTAAGGAATTAAATTGATGTATGTTAGCTGTGCGTATTCTTCCTGTTTTAAGGTGATCTTGTAATTCACCTTATTCTTCCTGTTCTTACTGCTCACATTTTAGTACAAAGTCTTCTGAAATAGAGGTAAATGAACTGCTACTTGAACATTCTTCTCCTGTATCTACTGTCCAGCTCCTTGGCTTTTGTTGTGTTTTTACTAACCCATTATGGAGAATTGCATTTTTAGATAAGTCAGAAGACAAAAGAATTCTCCTTTTCAATGCATTTTAAATAATTTTGCAAACTGCTGACCAGATTGTAATTCCTTCATATTCACAGGGTTTAGTTTGTGGTTTATTTTCTTTTTCCTCTGAAACCCAGAGAGGCTACAGGTGGTTTTACTAGTGTATTTCTGAAATAAACAATGATTTTCCAAATGTACATGGCATAAATGGGGGCTAAGAACAAGGGGGAATTTGCAGCTATTCAATTATTTTGCCATACCTCATATTTTAAAATGTTGAGAAAATATATTTTTCTATACATTATGAATATATACATATATAACTGTTCGGTTAGTGCAAATTGGAGGTATTTTCCAATCCAATATCTCTTTTCCCCTGATATTTGCAGGCTTTTATAATTAAATGTTGGGGTCTTACAGCTGAGGAAAACACTTTTCAATGAAGGGAAGAGAATTTAGCCCCCTGAAGTTGAAAACATTTTGTTGTGACACAGTATTGGCTTCGTTCTGAAGGAAGTCTATTTCAATTTCCACATGTAATGAGAGCTTGAAAAAAATTATATATTGTCAAGCACAGCCATCCAAGTTGTTGAGTGATTACTTTCATTACCAGAAGACAGAATTGTAATTGGAGTCAAGCAAAGAGTTCTTTTACTCTTCAGCTGTGCCAGAAGGTGCCTACTCTGAATTTTGAGGAGAGTAGCATTTTCTCTTTGATTATTCTGATTTATCCTTCTTCAATCTTACTAACCTGTGAGACAGCAGAGCTGTTTCTTAGGCACCTGCAAAGAAGCTCAATCCATCTTGGCCCAGACTTTATTACATCTCAAAAGCCTCTTTTTAGGAGATATATCCCAGATGTATGGCTGGGTTGTAAGTTGTGGTGGTATGTGTACTTGTGCCAGGAACTCAGGTTTAGTCAAATAGGAGATTACGTAAAATATCCTCCTATAAACTTTAAGATGTCTGATACAAAATACTGCTCAAAAAAAAGTGTAAATTGTCCAAGAAGAGATGATGTAGGGAAATTGTTACATTAAATATTGTTAATCACTTGTTAGGCAATAAGTTTTCTAAATATTCTGAAGGAAATTACTACAATAAAGAATCTCACTAAATTAGCCTGCAATGCCAAATGAGTGCAAAGACCCTCGAAAATGTCTTACAAATAGAAGAATGGAAAACTTAGTATCTTAAATTGCATAAAATTTATTCCTGTTTTTTTATTCTTATTCATGCTTTTTATTTACAAGTGTGAGCATGAACATGTAATTTTAAAATTTATTTATGTTCAAATTCACTAGTTACGGGAGTTACTTACTGAAATGAGGTTTTTTTAAATAACTGGCTATATGTGTGGCAAATAATCAACACATCTGTTGTAAAAGGTGGTTTGCAGTTCACATTTCCTAAGTGGTCCTTGAATTGCACAATATTTTCCACCTTTCTTGATCTGATGATTACAAAGGTATAGAATAAACTGAATTATCTATCCAGATCCATTTGTCAGTGAAATTGCATCTTCTGAAAGTGACATATTCATACCATGAGCTTGTGGTAAAGATGGAAAAGAAAGTTCTGTGTAAGGTTTCTGAAACTCCAAAATCTGCCTACACCTGCATAATGCTTTTGTCTTCAGAAAACGTATAGTTAAGATCATGAGTAATATGGTACTTTGTGTTTTGCTGATAAACAAAGATATGGAAAAAAAGATAAATCTTTTGTGGAAAAGGGTAAAGATAAATCAAAATAGGATATGAGGTAGGATTTTAACTTTGGACTTCAAGAATGGAAAATAAGTTTTTCAGCATACATTTCAGCATTCTGTTACTTCATTATGAAAGTTGACCCTAACATAAGCAATATTGTTTTAGAAGAAATTTCTTCATAAGTATATTTGTTCATTCTGTTGAGAGAAGTAAACATACAGATTTATCCTTTAATATTGACTGGTTTTGGCGAGCTAAAAAAAAATATGATTTCCTTGCTGCTTTCTCTGAATAAATACAGCAGTACAGATGTCTTTGATCTGCATGATGAAACAGGGTTACCTGAAATGTGGTATCCCGTTTGGATACCTCTGGATGCATTTGTGAAATAGTATTTACACCAGCCCCACAATACTGACTACAACAAGAGTCATTTCCCTGGTTCCTTTGCTGTATGGCATAAATATACCTATGAGACTTTGAGGGCAGAAAAGCAAAAAAGTTGCTACATGCTTTTCATTGCCTTTCTGCTAAATATTTAGGTATTTTTCTTATAATCAGAGTTCTAAAAAAAGTAGTGAACATATCCAGTTTTATAAAAAGTTACACCTGCAAGAAGTGAATAGACAATAGCGAACATTAGCCTCCTATGCAGCTTGTTATGACAGAAATGTTTATTAATCACAAATAGGTAGCTTTGGATTGCATATACAAATAAGTCATAAAACAGGTATCTTTTTTATGTATGATATCTCTGCTTTATATGCAGAAAAGATTAGCATTAAACTTCTTCATTATACGCATGGAATGTAACAGTTTTATTCATTAAATCTCACCATTTTTTCTTTTCTGTCCAGATATTACTGCATCACATCATGTATATCTTCCAGACTTTTATCAGAATACAGGATCATCAGAGAGACATGCAATTTTTAACAATGAAATTTTACTAAATTAGAATGTGTTTGCTTTATAAACTATTTAGTTTTTCATTGTACATATTCAAATTATGATCAGTGTAGTAAAAGGATCAGTTTATTTATTTAAATTACTGCTTACATTTCTCCCACACAAAGACAGTCTGTCTCCAAAAAAAAAAAAATAAAAAGTATGAATCTAGCATAGTTGTAAGCATTCCTTTAAAAAAATAAAGAACCAACAATTTGTATTTCAGAACAACTTTGTACTGCTTCAGAACTTTTGTTATGTCTGTACCCCCTCTACTTTGCATCCCTGCACAAAGCATGATGGAAAGCTTCACTTCAGAGGAAGGAGAGTTAACTTGTAGGAAATGGCAGGCTGAACTGTTGATGCATGTCTTGAAGATACAGCCATTTTGGTATTCTTGTGCCTTTTTTTGCACTTTAAAAGACAGTTTTAGTCTCCAAGTACCTAATCATGTAATTTAGGCTGCTAGATGTGAAGCCCTCACTGAAATTTGTGAGAGCTGGGAGAACACTGTGCAACATCTGAAGAACTAGTTAAATTCTGAATATATAGTGTACACTGTTTATAATATAACACACTTTTAATAATAAAATTGACTTCTGTGGTTTTCAATTGCTTAGCTGAAGGTTCAGGCAAAGCACCAGCGTCTATATTCAGATATTGTTTTTCTTTTTTTGAAGATTACAAAATATAAATGTTTAATGTATGTTTGTTGTTATTGGTAGCTTTCTTATGAATTACATATACAAATAATGAAATTGTATATTGCACAAAAACTGAGCAGTGTGTAAAGAATATAAGAATCTGAATCATCTGAATACTGCAGCATGCTCTAAATCTCATATGACGAAGTTGATTTCTTTTAAAAATCAAGTTACATTTTTAAAGTAGTAATGTTTTACAGTCTGGAAGTTTTGGACTGCTTAGGAGAGAAAACAAAATTGAAGTTACACAGTATTTTGATGGAAATGCTGACTCTGCCTGTACAGGAATGTCAGAGTATTTCATTTTAACTTTTCATGCTGGACATACTTAACACCACTAAGGATAAAATTACTTTTTAATTTACAACTTATCTCTCTGCACTTTTTGTAGTGGTCAGAGTTCCCTATTCTAATTTCTCCCTAAAGGCTATATCTTAGACTTTCACTTCAGCTGCCATTTTAAATTAACTTTTAAGAGTGTGCAGAGAGGAAAACCTCTCTATTCCTCAGTGACTCTCAAAAAACATCAGTTCCAGCAGGATTATGTGTTAGAGAGAACCCTGAACTGTTTTTCTTAAGACCTTGGTGCTTACTTCGTCAGTGTCCTGTTCAGCTCTGTTTATATTTTGTTCAGAGTCATTAAAATCCCAGACACATGTGCTCCTATGTATTTCCATGCATAAAGAAAAGAAGAGTGAAAAAGAAAGGTACATTGTGTAAGTTGCTACTTGATGCCAGTGTGCATGAACTGCTGCTCGCCTGGCATCTGACTGTCCTTTTTTGTTTGCTGTTCTAGTTTTGCCATCATGTAGCCAGTGGAAAAGCAAAGAAAGTTTGAAGTGTGAAAAATGAGTGTCTTAATCATTGTTCCCCTGCTACCAAAACATCTCTGATTTGCTTTTTTGTCTGTTGACTTTCCAGTCTAGTGATTGTGTTTCAGTGTCTGCATTAAGTATTTAATTGCTATGATTTAGCATACAGGAGATACAATGTAGGTGAAAACTAAGCACAGCTGGAGAGAAAGCAAGGCAAAGAGTGGTACAGTGGAAATGCAGGCAAGAGCAGAAATGGAGGCAAGAAAACTAAGAAGAAAGTAGAGATGAGCAGAAAAATTCATTGTCATTTGAAATTTGGCAAAATACATAATGACTGATAAAAATAATTCTAACTATATAAAATCTATGTTCCTTTTATTAGATTTTTGGTGATTTTTCCATCAGTCACTATCTGTTATTTTACAGTAATTTCTGTTCTTTCAAGGGGACCATTCTCTACAGATTTGCATGAATGCTAGCATGGTCTGCAGGAATGGACCTAGGGGACAAGCTGGAAATCTTATTCAGTGCACTGATCTATACACACCTATGAAAACCTTATTGTTGGTGTTTCTGCCTGTTTTGTCTTATTTGGACACCTTATGCAATGCTGAGAACCTGCAACAAAAGGATAGGGAAATGAGCTGATGATTTGGGGTTTTGGTGTCCAGAACTTGTGAAACAGGTTCTTTTTAAAACAATGTTCTCTATAAAAGGAATTCTGTTTTTCTTAATGCATCTGCAGCATATTTGTTCCTCTGTGTTACTTTCTGTGTCTTTTGGGTTGTTTTGGGTTGGATTTGGTTTTGTTTGGGGTATTTTAACTCTCCAGAAGTATTGTTGCTGTGTCACAGCTAGAAAGTAATCTTCTTATGCCCAAGAGGATCAGTAGGCTGGAATAGACTGGACATGAGTTAATGCTGCCCTAGTTAACATAAAACTGGAATTTTCTTGCAAGACTTGCTTTGTGGCTATTTTTTTGTGTCTAGTAATGAGTCCTCCTGGTTCCTTTGGCCCAGTTTCCCTTTGATAGTGATGTGTTGCTTGCTCTAGTGATCCCTCTGCAGAGAGAGGCAATGTTCAAAGATTTATCCTTGAATTTTTTCAGTCCTTAGGAGCAGAAAATTCTCTCACCATGGTTATTCCAAGTGTAATGGCAGTAAGGCTGATTGGATCCCATAGATAACAAGTTTGTGCTCTGTGATAGAGGGAGCAAATATATATATATGTGTGTGTGTATGTATATATATATAAAAGATGAAAAACTAAAGTTCAGTCCATGTTTGGGAAAAAAATATTTCATTTATTTTTATTCACTGACACTTTTTTAAATTCACAAACTCTCTAGAACTGAACCGGCAACTGGCAAGTTATTGCCAGGTAAGTATTTCAATTGAGTGTTTCCTTATTCACTTAATTTTCATGTAATCACCAAAAGAAATTCATGAGTCTCCTCTTTTATCAACAGGTAGATACAAAAAAAAAAAGAATTACGAAAGGAAAGAGAATAATAACTATGTCTATTCCAGTGTTTGTCATTTCAAGTAACTGTGCTCTTGCCAATTGTGAAGGTGAATTCTTTTTTCCACAATAAACAGTGCAGTCTCACACCAGGTGTGTTTCCCATGCATGAAACATCATCTTAATGACAGCTGAGGTAATCTGGTATTGAATTACTTACTTACATGGTTTTCTCTGTGGCAGACAGTGTCTGATGTAGCAGGTCAGGACTCGTTTTCAGTGGTATGTCACTGACGTGATGCAACAAGGCTTAGTCCCAGCCAGTGCTGAGGAATAGCTCCCACTACTTGAGCCTGACCGTGTGTGTGAACAAATCAAGGGACAGCGTTGAACTTGTTCTCCTAAGAAAACAGTTTTTGCTTACTCAATGTTATCTGACAAAAAAGTATAAATGAATTTTTTACTTTAGGTTCTTATGCTTATGATAGTTTCTTAAACATTGTGTGAACATGGAATTTGGGAAACAATGGAAAGCCATACAATTTGCATGAAACTAAAATGGAATCTGTCTGAGAAAATAATTAGGCTTGGTGGAGAGGTTTTCCTTTGCAGGATGTTTCTGGAAAGGAAAGAAAAGTAGAACTAATGGTTATATAGGGCCTCATATTACGGGTTCTGGTCTGTGATTGTCTAGAAATTGAATTAACCACTCTCTTGTGCATATTGTTTAAAATGTAACTTAGGAAAAGCTGCACAGAGGTTAGGACACTGAAGGTCTAATAATCAGAAATAGTAGCAGAGGTCTTCACACTGGGAGAAGGATGACTTGTGACAAGAGAGGAAAGGAGGTGAAGAGGGGAAAGAGAAATGTTAATTTTGGCAGTAGAGCTGACAGAATAGATTTGTCTCCAAGGCAAATAGTTGTAAAAGTAGGCCAAAGGGGTCTACTGAGTAAACAAATGGAAGTTTGTTAGTTCTTTCCAAAAATTATACTTTCCGTGTGCACTGTGTAGGCAACAGAAAACAGAAAATGAACTTCTTAGTCTTTTAATTACATAAGACAATTAAATATGGTTTTAATGCCACTACCAACTTTGTTTTTACCTTCAGGAATAAAAGATCTATTGTTCATAAACATAGAGAGTTTGCCTGCAATTATGGCATTATTAAGGGGAATTGTGTTATGTGTAACCCTGCTAGATTTCTTAACTCCGCATTCGGAAATAAGCATGACATGTCAAGTTTTACAATCTAATATTTTTAGAAGAATGTTTTAAAACTTACTTATGTTAATTACATGACCTTTCGAAGTTTAAAAAAATAGCAATAAAAGTGAGGCAGTTTTCTTATAACTCCTCACTGATTGATGTTTTGTAGTATCTGTCATCTTTTAGTGTTGCATGCTCTTCCTAAATAGGTAGGGAGGATCCTGTAACTCCCTGAGGTTATTTTGATTTTGAGGGATAGAGGAAAGTTATGTGATAGGGAGGGAAAAAAAGTTTGATTCTGAAGTATGGCTGTGATGTAACTGCAAAAATTCTCTCATAAACTAGTGCAAATGAAAAGAAAAATACCAGAATTTAGTGGCAAAATTCATGTATTTAAAAATTGTTTTTAAAAATTCTGTCATCTTTTACTTAGAACTGACTCTCCATAAATTTCTGAGGTTATGTTTATTAATTTTAATAAAACACATACTAGAGTAGAAACCAAAAATGTATGGGGGGAGGAGAATGGAAGATAATTTTGAAGCTTGCTGTCAAGAATTACTCAGTTTTTCTTTATCCTCACCAGAACAAGATGTGAATATTGGGGTGGGAGGTAGAAGAGGGAAAGGAGGGCAGGGGGAGGACATGGAAAACCACAGATCAGGATTATGGGGTAAGAAGAAGGGAAGAAGGAGTGGTAAAGATCAGAGCGGGTTGGCAGGACTGGAGCAGGAATAACAGGCTAGGCAAGGCTTGCCAAAATTTGTTTTCAGGACATAGGGACAATTTTAAAACAGATGGAAGGCTGCTCCCTAATGATTTTCCTTTAGTTTTTCCAATGTACCTCACCTTGTAAAAATGCATGGCAGACCCTGTAAACTGAGAATTATCCACTTTTCATACTTGATGGGCTGCCAGAGATACAGGGTGTAGCTTGTGAGAATAAAGCTACCTGATACGAGGGAATCAAATATAAAAAAGGTGGGGACTGGTACTTTCGTGCAGCAATATGGACTGAGAACGTAGACTAGCTCTTTATACGGTCTACACTGGAAAATGCTTGATTGGTCTGATGTAAACATAATTATGCTGTGCTGGGTAAGTGTCTGTTGTGCCTGTACCTAACACCAGTGGTTTTGTGGGTCATACCGTCTTGGTAGTAGAAGATTTATTACATGCATACATAAAAATCCAGGGCTAGAAAAGTAGTTTGTGTTCCTGATCTAAGACAAGAGTAAACCTATTTAAAGTTTACAAATATGGAATCTGTACCATAGGATTATATTACCATGGGCATGATGGACAAAAATCACAGAATCACAGAATGGATAGGATTGGAAGGGACCACAGTGGGTCATCTGGCCCAGCCTCCTTCAAAAGGAGTCATCCCAGAGCACATGACATAGGATTGTGTCTAGATGGTTCTTGAATATTTCTAGTGAGAGTAACTCCACAACCTCTCTGAGCAACCTGTTATAGTGCTTGGTCACCCACACAGTAAAGAAGCTCTTCCTCATGTTCATGTGAGACTTTCTATGTATCCATTTCTGCCTGTTGCCTCTTATCCTATTGCTTGACAGCACTAAGAAGAGCCTGGCTCCATCCTCTTGACACCCTCCTTTCAGATACTCACAGACATTGATGAGGTCCCCTCTCAGTCATCTCTTCTCCAGACTGAACAGGCCCAGCTCCCTCAGCCTTTCCTCACAATAGAGATGCTCCAGTCCCTTGATCAACTTCATTGCCCTCTGCTGGACCTGCTCCAGGAGCTCCATGTCTCTCTTGCACTGAGCAGCCCAGAACTGGACACAGCACTCCAGGTGTGGCCTCCCCAGGGCTGAGTAAAGGGGAAGGATCACCTCCTGCAAACAGCTGGCAATGGTTCTCCTAATGCACCCCAGGATACCATTGGCCTTCTTGTCCATAAGGACACACTGCTGGCTCACGAACAGCTTGTTGTCCACCAGAACTCACAGCTCCTTCTCCTCAGAGCTGCTTTCCAGCAGGTCAGCCCCCAGCCTATGCTGGTGTCTGGGGTTATTCCCCCCTCAGGTGCAGGACCCTGCATTTGCCTTTGCTCAATTTCAGACAGTTCTCTGCACGCCTTCTCCCAGCTGTGTGTCTGCAGGGAACTTGCTGAGGAGGCATCTGCCCCTTCCTCCAAGTCATTGATGAGTAAGTTAAACAATACTGGGCCCAGTATTGGACTTTAGGGGGCACAACTAGTGACAGGCCTCCAACTAGGCCCTGTGTCACTGACTACAAATTCACATACTCTGTGTAGAGAATCAGTGAGTATTCGGCAGATGGAAGTGGCAAGTTGTATTGAAACAGATCAGACTGTGATCAAAGCAAGTTGAGACATGAGATATGCAGTAAATATTAATTCTACCAAAACCAGGACAGGGAATAGTTTTTAAATGTAGGTGTGCACAATTTTCTTAGGATTCAGAAATGCCTCACTACCTTTTAAATAATGTTTATTCCAACAAGTTATTTGTCAGTGCTATTACACACTTAAAAGAATCATGTGCTGATTTCTGTAGCAATTTAGATCTTTGCAGCAGAGTGTAATGTCTCCTTGTGTGTAATGAGCCTGAACCAATCCTTTATATTCTTTTTTTCTTTATCTTTCTAAATGTGCATGGGCTGCAGATGGTTCTGTGAAGGAAAGGAACTTCAGAATTCCCCTGACATTCAGATCCATTCGGAAAGTGGAGGATTCCATTCACTAATTATAGCAGAAGCCTTTGAAGACGACACTGGACGCTATACTTGTCTGGCCTCAAATTGCATTGGTTCAGATAGTACATCAGCTGAAATATTCATTGAAGGTAAGAGACAAAGTAATAGGATACTTGATGCATACAGGAAAGGATAACTAAACTGGTTTACTTTTGATCCTGTATGTTGACATTTGCTATGGTGGTATTTTTAGGGTATTCCTCTGCTTTCCTTTAACATGACACTTTTTGAACATCACCTCTTATTAGTTTAGGTATTTCAAGGAGTGTCTCAGGAATTAATGGGTAGATTGCTATTTATTTAGAGTAGAAATTAGGTAAAGAATGGAAAAGAAGTAACCAATAGAGCCTTTGGTGTATGACTAGCTTTTAAGCAGTAGCCTCTGTAAATCACTCGTCAAAGATTTTACTAGTGGTATGAATAATGATTTTCATGGTAACAGTAATCCCTCTCTCAGTTCTGAACTGCTTCTCAGTGCAAATAAATGTGACTGCCCTAAATGAGTCTTCTTCAATCACGTGTAAATGTACTATAATCCCTTGTCTTTGGTACACTGATTTTAAGTCAGGTTAAAGTCAGTCATACTGGTTTTGTCCAGAAACAATTGCTAGTTATTTTCAAAATATTTCTGGACTGCAAAATTAGTCATAATTCAAGTATTATTTTCACTGAGAAAAAAGAATGATGAGCATAACTAAAATTATTAAAATATTTTTAGTGATGAACTGCATTTCAGGCAAGATTATAGTAATTGAATACTGATTTTTATTTTAATTCATACATCTTTCAAGCATTTTGGAAATATGTATTCCTCTACCATGTTTGCAATTCATTAAAATTAATTTAAATGGTCAAATGAATTAACATAAGAAATAATCATAACAATTCTGAATAATGCCATACCACACTTATTACACAGCTTTTGATTAACAAAACAACAAACTTTTCACTATAAATTAGCTAAACCATGACATATATGTGTTTATAGGACTTCTTTCATTATGCTATTTATTCTCAGAACTTTGCTATGCTGCTTTGGCATATAATAGCAAAATCCCCAAAGCATTTCTGCATCTTACAGATTCTAGTAAGACTTTATTAACAGAAGTAAGAACTGTTTCAGAAATATTCAGGTGTAGTACAAATACTTAATGCTATGTGAAGTTACAATGACAGAAGCAACAGTAAAAATAGAAACAGCTAGGTAGAAAGATACTGTGAATAGAACAATTTGGGTTTTGACATCTGGCAGCATTGCTATGTTGAAGTGCTATCTTGAAGTTTTATAACATGTTACTTTGAAAGAGAGAGAATTGTACAAGTCATTAGACTTCCTCCCCTATGATCTTTAAGGTAACCAGATTGTCACACAAGCATTGCTTTGTACATTAATAGTCTCAATGACACTGATACATCATACTTTCTTGCGTGCAGCAGGAACAGACACACAAGACCTGGTTATTCTCTGTTCTTAAGAAATACTTTCATGTAGACCCACTCTGTTGACTAGACATTTGGTTCTCTCTTCTTACCTTTCCTGTGCTACTTGTTACTTTGATTTTTTTGGTAGAATAAATTTTGTAAATAAATAGGGTACTTGAGTACCTTAGCTTTGTTTCATTGGAATCAGTCTATGCCTATTGATTATGAATTGCTTATGATTTGTATTACAAATACAGCTATCCCTAGATATGCACAGATTCCTTGAGGATAATATGTACTGCATAAATGTCTAGAAAGTATCTGTTGTTAGGAAAAATTAAGACAAAGGGAATAAATGCTTTCATATTTTTTTCTTTACGTGAGCTCAGGGCATTGCCAAACACATACATTATATCAAGATTTCCACTGGCAAGAAATAGCAGTATATAAATGCTATGTGGAGGTTAATATAAATAGTCTGAAATGTGGAGCTCATAGGCAGCAAGTTTAGCCTGAAAATGTCTTGGTATACTGAGTTGCTCTTACTTAAGGCTGAAGATTTGTTATCTATGTATAAGCCATATGTTTGCTTAAGCTTCAAGTTTGAAAATTTAAGTAAATAAAATTATACATTTCTAGTAGAGCAGTAATAGTCAGCATTTTTTTCCTTCTTTGGCCATATTTTCTTCAATATGAAGGAAGACAGCTAGGAGCCTAGGGAAAGCAGTTTGCAATTAAATTGGCATGGTTATGATTTCTGTAACAGTCTAAAGTACATAGTTACAATCTTTATCAGATAAAAAAAAACTTGCAGCAGTTTATTACAGAGTTCTCAATTCTTGAAGTAAATGCAAAATTATCAAAGGTTTTTCTTCAGAATTTGAACATTAAAAAAATCAGTAAAAGGATATGAGATTACTGAAAACTCTTTCTTTTCCAGGTGCCAGTTCTACAGATTCAGAGAGTGAAAGTTTAATTTTCAAATCAAAATCTGGAGCTATGCCACAGTAAGTGTGCAAAGTAGTACCAATGTTGTGCAAATGTTTTTAATAAGGGACACAGGAAGATCTTTGGTAGTTTAAGGTCTGAATCAGCATCTGGGGTACATTTGTGTATCTCTTGTTTTTTTTATTTCTTTCATGCGATATAAATGTGTAGCATTTTAACTGTAGATTGTATTAATGTGCCTGTTCTGTCAGAGAAGTCTGGCCTTACCCTGACAACAATTCTGTTGATACTAATGTTTCATATTCAGTAGTATCTTCAAGTTAACCAAGTCTTCATTTGTAATCATCCAATCCAGTGCCTCCAAAGAAACATGTAGAGGCTTACAATTAAAGAAACAAAATACATTTTAGTTAGTATCTTAAATTAGTACCTTTTATTGTGTGTGAAAAGGTAAGTTAGCCAAAGATTGTGTTCTACTCAAGCTTCCTCCAATGTTGATCTTTTCAGTCGATAGTGACACATTTAAATATGTAGAAAATACAAGGTGGCTTAAGGGGTACAAACTAACACATTCTCATTTCAGATCTTACAAAGTTCTTGCTGTTCTCTGTTTTTCAGGGCCCAAAAGAAAACCACCTCTGTTTCCTTGACAATAGGATCTTCTACACCAAAATCTGGACTGACCACAGCTGTAATTCAACCTATCTCTGTGCCCAGTCAGCAGGTATTCTTAGAGACAAATTTTTAAATTAGGAAAAGTATCTCAAATCTGCTTTCAAAATTTTTAACTCCTGAAAAACTATCATTTTGAGGAATTATATTGTTGAACTATAAATGTGCATAAGAATGATTTTTTAAAAAATTAAGTATATATCCAGTGAATGGGACATGAAAGTAAATATATGTATGGATTCTTACACAGTGTGTATTGACATAGCATGTGACCATCAGACAGGTCTGGTGATGATGAAAATTACAGTTTGTCACTTAATAGTTCCAGGTCCATAAGGATGTAATACAAACTAATATCTACAATACTTTTTAACAAAAGTTTTAAATGTTGTTATTAAATTTAATATTGGTGTCATTTCTCTGGGCCTTCTGGAGAAAAACTTAATTTCACCATCTAGAAATTAAATATAGAAAACCAATGTTCATTCATTTGTACTAAGTCTTTAATGCCACTGTGGCTGACTTAGAGTTTTCATATAAATCATAAATGCAAATAAAATAAAAATATCTGTCAGTCTTTACATGGTAAATTCTTTTCCCTTCCCTAGGCTAACCTTGATAAGCATTTAGGTACCTGGATTTATTTATCATTGCATCAGTCTAGGCATGTAGTAACAGGAGAGGCAAAAATGCTTCAGTGCAGAGTATATACTTGAATGATAGTAAGAGGAGTCAAACTCTCAAAATACTTCTAGGCAAAGACAATTGCAAATAAAATTCTCATTGGAAGTGTAGAAACATTCAAAGCTTGCATTTTTATTTGAGAAATATAAAAGATGTGAAATAGTGATGTCACACAAGAAATGTAGTAGAAAGAGAACACCATAAGACTGCACGTGTGAGAGTTTGCATTATTGCACAGATATATGGAGGCCTTATCCCTGAAACCAATATTCCTTCCATTTTATAGCATTGTTACATTGTTTTGCAGGTTCAAAGCCCTACTTCATACCTGCACCATCTGGATGGACCCAAGCCTATCTATTCTGCACCTATCTTTACAAAGGTATGTTTTATCCATCATGATTTTTATATCATACTCCTGTAGGCCAGAAGGAAATATCAACATTATATATCCTAATGCAGGAAGATTTTATAATGTTAAAATGGTTACAGTTTTCATTTTCCTTTGCAGTATTAATGACTTCCTAAGAAAATACTTTTCCCCTGCAACAATGATGTTCTTATGCCTTCTAGCCTACTAAAATCACTAGCCGAATTACATGACTATTTTGTATGTGTTTGTTTTATGCCCATGACTGTTCTCCATTGATAAATCTTTGCAAAACATGCCAAGGTAGGCACCAATTACATATCATAGTCAGGACAAAATCTCATTCACAATAATTTATCTACAGACAAGAACCAATAACACAGGCTTTTTAACTTTGTTTAAAAAAAAATCTATTCAGGTATGATAGATAAAAAAGCAGGACTTCATTGGGATGTCTTGTAAAATGTAAGGTAAGAATCATAGACCTTTAAGATCACCAAAGTCCAACCATTAACCCAGCGCTGCCAAGCCCACCACTAAGCAGTCTTGCTAAGTGCCTCATCTACATGTCTTTTAAACACCTCCAAGGAAGGTGACTCAATCACTTCCCTGGGCAGTCTGATCCAGTGCTTGGCAATCTTTTCTGTGAAAAATATTTCCCCATTATCCAATCTAAACCTCCCCTGGTGCAGCTTGAGGCCATTTCCTCTTGTGCTATTGCCTGTTATTTGGGAGAAGAGGTTGACCCCCACCTCACTACAAATTCCTTTCAGGTAGTTGGAGCAATGAGCTCCCCTCAAGCCTCCTTTTCTCATAGATAAACAACCCCAGCTCCCTCAAGCTGCTCCCCACAGGATCTGTGCTCTAAATCGTTCACCAGCTTCATTGCTCTTCTTTGGACACACTCCATTGTGTCAATGTTTTTCCTGCAGTGAGGGGCCCAAAACTGAACACGGGATTCAAGGTGCAGCCTCACCAGTTCTGAGTAAAGGCGCCAATCATTTCCCTAGTCCTGCTGGTCACACTATTTCTCATGTGTGGGCTTTCTAGAAGGCAAATATCTATTCTGTATCTCTTAGGTAATTATTTAAGTCAAAATTTATCTTTACACTCATCCCAAATCAAACTCAAGAACTGGGAATTAAGTAGCAGCAAAAAGAAGGATGGCATATTTTTCCCTACTGTATAAATTACAACTTTCATTATGCCTCAGACCATCATTTCCATAGTAGTGCTTACTATTTAATCACTATTTGTTGAAGTGAAAAGGCAGAATATAAAGTATTTCTGGTTATTACTTCAGAGAAACATTTGATTGAAAACTAATATGGAACGGCAAGTAGTTTTGCCTAGTGATAAGAGTAAGAGCAAGCAAGAGTAAGCCTGGCTTTCCACAACTGGCTCGCTTGGCTCTCATACTCCTTCCTTAGGTCCAGAAAGGTCAGATTCTGACCCTCATAATTCTGCACTCATACTGCAGGTATCACAGGAAAGTGAATAGTGGAGATACAAGACATTAGAGAATGTGGGTACTGCAGGGTCAGGTGGTAGGAACCTTCCAAGTATGGGAAACAGGTGAAATCCATCCTTCATTCAGAAACTACCAAAGCAATCAAATCTCTGCTCTTTCTTCCTAATCCTGATATTTCTTGTCCCTGAAATCCATTATTAACTGGCTTAAGCCAAATGGGACATACCAAACCTTAACAACTTTAATTACAGAAGAAATGAACCAGACATGAACAACAAAATATATACTTCATCCAGCCTCCTGATGTAAATTTCATTCTATACAAACTTCAGGGAACAGCCCAAAGATTTTTAGGTTTCCATGTAATAAAATTATTATGTCTTTAATTAACTGGAGATCTATGAATAGCAATTAGGGGTAACTCTGAACTTAGACCTAACTGCAAGTGCTTTGCTGCATCAAGGTCTAAAACTTTGTTAATAAATTGGAAAGGAAACAAGACAGCCACTAGAGTAAAAAAGACTGTTTGATTTAAAATAGATAGAAATAGAGAACAAAGGCATAAACAGTGGGTATCACTTGTCAAATCTGTTACCTAAAATATTGTGTTTCTCCTCTCTCACTGCAGTTTTCTTTAAAGATTTAGACTTCTCCTGAAAATTTTTGGATGTGTATAAGAATTTTTTACAGACAGAATACTGTCTCAGGAGGTCTCCACACACTAGTTAATATATCCTCATCATATTTGTGTCATCTAATTTTGCTTGGTTTGTAATTTATGGCTTAGAGGAAAAACAACTCCACCTTTTAGAATGGGACCTGAAAGCAGCACAGCTACTCTGTCAGGATCAAGTCAGTCAATGTGTAGTTAGTTGCAGAACTTTTATTTCACTTTTTGGAAGAAGAATAAAAATCTAAAGTTCAAACTGCAATGATCTGCTTGTGTTAGTTTGAGGAATTAAGTATTTCTACATCTTTCCCATTTTTTGGTCTTATTAAGAATATATTTGAAAATAACCTATTAGATTATTTTTAACTCTATAGATGATCTATTAAATTTAATCAGAATGAAAGAAAATGTTTATTGTAAAAATGTAATTATGCAATAAAATAAATCTGAATTACAAGGGAATAAAAGATATTTTGATAATATAAAATGCTCCTAGTTCATTTGAATTGTGATTGTTGTATTTCAGGAGCTACAAAACTCCACAGCATCTGAGGGACAAGTCGTGGTATTGGAATGCAGGGTCAGAGGACTCCCTCCCATTCATGTTAAGTGGTTTCGACAAGGCGTTGAAATTCAAGATTCTCCTGACTTCAGAATTCTCCAAAAAAGTAAGGCAATATCATGTTTTAACTTCAGTGAACAACTGAGCACCACACAGATGCTCATGCACTTCTCCCCTGGCATCTTGGGGAAATGATTTGGAAAAGTAAGTGAGAAAATCCATGGGCTGAGATAAAAACAGTTTAATAGGGAAAGGAAAAGCCACACATGCAAAGTAAAACAAGGAATCTTTTCAGCCCTTCCCATGGGCAGGCATGTGTTTAGCTGTCCTCAGGAAAGAAAGGTTCTATCATGTGTAACAGCTGCTTGGGAAGGCAAGCACCCTAACTCTGAATGTTCCCTCTTCCTCCTTCTTCACCCAGTTCTATATGCTAAGCATGATGCCATATGATATGGCATACACCTTTCATCAGTGCAGGTCTTTGTCCTGGCCATGTCCCCTCCAAACTACTTCTTCATCCCCAGCCTTCTCACTATCGGGGAGGTACAAGGAGCAGAAAAGACCCAAATAACAAAAACATATCTCTATTATCAATGCTGTTTTAAGCACAGATCCAAAATATGGCCCCATACCAGCTACTGTGAAGAAAATTAACTCCATCCCAGTCAAAACCAGCATATTCTTCACCCCTTATTCCATACCATTTACGTCATGGTCAGGTCGCACACTACTGAATAGATCTTCATTAACAACCACCCCGCTTCCCATCCTTTGATCTAATACGCAGATACCATTCCCATAGTCTGTGCAGCGCCACTATAAAATTTCACAAAATGTGCCTTGAGTTTAGTCCCTGACTTTGGGCTCCATCTGTTATGGTGATCCCTGAGGACAGGACAGGTGGTGTGTTGCATGGAGTTACTGGGCACCAAAGCCAGTCCAGGTCAGGTCACTGCTGCCCTTGCACTGCTTCTTGTGAGGGCTTCTTCTCCATTGGTTCATGGGGTTCCTGGTATAGTAATCCCTATAAAATGCATCTCAAATCACGGGTTACAACAATTTAAAGGTATTTCCATTAAAATCTTCACCCTTGGTCCCACTGGACCAGACCACTGGGCTTAACATTGGAATTAACTTCTCCCCTTGTTCCTAGCCTGGTTAGCAACAAGGAGTTCCAGCTGTTTTCACTCCAGGGGCAATCAATTCCAGATGTACTGGGCACCCCTCCAACTGAAAGCCAACTTGGCCTGCACTCTGCTGCCAAAGGGATTGAGAAAAATGCATTAGTGATACCAGTTTTGGCATACCACTTGGGTGCCTTGGACTCCAGTTCATATTGAAGTTCTAGCACATCCAGCACGGCTGCACTCAGCCAAAACCAGCACAGACAATAATTTGAAGTGGCGTCCTTTGATACAGGGTGGGGAAAAATCATTACATTAGTCTGTTAGGATTCAGTTTTAGATAGTCATTTCAATGTCCCATTTCAGTGCTAATGGCTAGAGGTAATAATCGAACCACTGCTATTAACACAGTTTAAATCCTCATGATTTCATAGCATGTCCGGACAGTTCTGTACTTATTTATAGTATTTCGTTATAATATGTTCAATATACTGATGTTTATTGATGTAATCTCTAATACCATTTGTCTTGTTTGTTTCCTCTCCTTATAATGTGATATGCAGAGCCACGATCTGCAACTGAACCTGGTAAGAATCATATGAAAATACAATTTCTTCTTTCACTAGTTCTTTGAGTTTGTACTGAAGCCATAAATAGAAAAGTGTTTCTGCTGAACATTGGTAAAATGAAACCCCCTTAAAGACAATGCTACTTTATCACACCTTCCATACTGTACTCTGTCCTTTACATCAATTCCTTTATTAGTTAAACAGTAAATTCCATTTAAACCAGTAAGGAGAGTCTCACAGTTTAAATTCTGAAGCAAACTTCATTCTCATAAAACAGTCAGTTTGCATGCTACTGAGGAAAAAGAGCAAGTCCCACAAAATTCCATTACCCAAATTCTAAGAATTTTGTGACACCCAACCACTAAATGCTAGTTTTGCCAATTTAGCTTGGCAGATGTGAAGTGTCTTAAATGCAAGTATGATCTGGTCAAAAAAAAAAACAAAACAAAAAACAAAAAAACAAAAAACAACAACAACAAAAAACAACAACAACAAAAACCACAACATTGAGTTTTTCTAGCCTATTCACAAGATAAAATTCCTAGATTTCATCAAGTAAAAAGTATTCTTCCAGATACAGGTGTTCTCTGTCTGCTTCATTTTCCCATTACACACCGTTATATGCTGGAGTAATTTCTTGAATAGTAAGTGGATGCTGAAAGATTGAGAATGTTTTTTCTTTAGTGTTTCTAAGTCAGGCAACATATAAAAGAGAAGACGGTGTTACTATCTGAACCTTTCTTCGAGAGTGGCCAGTTGTGCTTGAATACTCTTGAATTTGGAGAGAGTTTTAATTCTGAAGTTGATAAAAACCGAAGAGTTTTCTATCTAGGATGTGATTCCCAAATAGTGTCTCTGAACTGAAGGATCTTAGCAATGAGGGGATGTTTCAAACTCTGAGGGGTCACACTGGCAGGCAGGACAGACTTAGCAGCTGAATGATGTTTGTAAAGTAGCACTGTGACTGTGAGTATATAGACTAGGAAAAAGCAGTGAAGGGTTAAATCTAGGAAAAATGTAGCTTTCCTTTAGTTTTCACAAAAATGAGAGGAGAGACAGAGGGAAACTGCTGCTTCTTTTCTTTGTCAGTTATTCACTCATTTTCTTAATTCTTCACAGAATTCCTATACCTATTTTACTTTGTGTCCATTATATATATACATTACCCACATGCATGCTCTACCCTAACTGTTAATACTGTTAGTCGTAGTGTGCAACATCATCACCTCTAGTAATAGCTGATGTCCTGAATATAGGTGACTGAATGATTTGATCTATGGAGGCTTGAAATTTGAGCCATGCAAAGGAAAGAACAGTGTTGAAAAACACTAATGTATCTAGCTCACTCTTACTAGGAGCTTCTTTTTTACAAAATCACTTGAACTGCATTCACATTGCCCTTTAACATGATAGATAGTATCTGAAAGGACTGAAAATTTACACAAAAATTTCTAAGAAGTATAAATGTACTAGCATATCTTAGGGTTTTTCTTTTTAATATCCAATTTAAAACTGTTCTGTCAAAACTCACAATCATGAATAATGTTTGCTTGGTTTTGGTAATTTTTTTTTTTTACCTCTTCACCCTCTATAGTCAACATAACATGTACAATGCTGTATGAACTAAGTGTTTTAGAGCAGGAATGCAGTGTTATCTAGTAGAAAGGAAAAGCACTTTTTTTATAGAAACAAAAGGTTTGAATAGTTGTGTGTGAATAGTTGAGTACAAACAAGCTATATATATTATGCTTCTTGCTAGTTGATTATTTTCATGGGCAACTAAGTAATTTCCATATTGTTAGCTGCAAGGTTTGCACAGCCTATATGACAGATACTGCTGTGGGAGAAGTAAGAATATTCATGTTGGTTCACAAAGCTATCAGCTTTCATAACATGCAATAGGAAAAAGAAGGAGAGATTCTGAGTTCAAAAAAATCGTCACTTTGCCAGCCCTCTCACAATGCCTGCACTGTCCTGTTGATAGCGCTGAATAGTCTCCTTCCCATCTCTGGTTAGCTTGCAGACCCCGGGAGAAGACACCTGAAACTTTTTAGAGAGTACTAGGGAATGGACAATATGAAAGGGATGTTTCTTGAGTTTTCCCATGTACAGAGAGTATCACACTATCTCATACCATTCTCAAAGTAGGTGGCAAGGCAAGAATAGGAAGGAATCTCAAAACGTGATTTTGGTATCTGTGTTCTTGCAGCATAACAGCCGTTACAGTAGTGAATGCCTGACAACAATCTGACTGGTTTGTTGTTGGATTTTTTTTTTTTAATGCTTGTAATTATGTTGTAATATATATTTATGAGTAACTTCCTGTTACCCAAAATGTATGAAAGAGTTTCAGTTTGGTATTTTGTTCTCCCTGGATTCATTGAGCTGAGTGCTGTCCCTTAAGATTTATGTACTTATCTGTTCCTACTAAGCCCTATTGTCTTACTCACTACCAGAATTAATGACAGTACACTTATTGGCTTACTTGTGTAGGAATCAACACTGTGCTTGCAAAGGGAATGTAAATAAAGTTTGGGCAAAATGTAAATATTTCCTTTTGGCATAAATAATGAGCAATGTTTTATATATTAGTAGCAATTCTGGTATTAAGTAATGCTGTTTTTTTAGGATGTCATTAATAATTTCAAGATTTCTGCAACATGAGGCTGGGTGTTGGTATCAGAAACGTAATAGGTTCAGCACTGGTTTGTGATGTAATTCTTACTCTTAGAAGCCAGACTAAACAATGCATGCAGAGGAAATTGTTCATAAGTAAACACACAACTGCTGTGCAGTGTAGATGGTGAATACATGCGCAAGATTGTTAGGGAAACGTGCATATGCTAGATAAGTAGACAAAATTTTGAAAGACAGACATTTTTCTAAAAATTTTTCCAACACATCCATGTACAGCATCTATGGAATTTTATATCAATTGTAACAAGTTGTAGTGTGACTTTAATTGATGGTTGTCAACAAAAGTCCAACCATTGATAAACACTTTATAGCACCCATAACATTGGTTATCCTTTGATAGGTCAGTACAAATTATTTAAAAGAAAAATGTTGCATGAACTCACACAGGTAAGAAATTAAGAAGCAAGCAGAGGCTTTTTGGCTACCTTTTTCTTTTTTTTTTTTGTACATTCTATCTACTATAATGTGTTTTGCACTCCTTTTTCTGTCTAGACAGAAATCAGTTTGCGTCACAAATCTCTCCAGACTGCTTTGTGAATTAATAGCTAGTCAGATTACTTAAAGCCAACATCACAGTTTGTCAAATTACCTGCTCTGTATTTCTTTCTGGGACATTTTGACTTTAAACTGATTGAATCCTTCAAAGAACAGGCTGCCTGGGAATGAAAAATCCCATGGAATCACTTGCCAGCTGTTGATATTTTGACCATTACTCAGCTGTCTGGAGACAGCCACAAACCGTATTGAATTACTTTAGAACGATTGTCTAATGGCATGTAAGAAGAAAACTATATGAAGTAATTTTGCTTAAATTGCCAGAGAATTGCCACATATACATGCTTTTTTAACTTAAGCATAATACTGTGTATGTTCACCAAACACATCTCAAAAGATTGTCACCACTTCTCTTGGATTGTTTTCTTGATCCCTGTTTGATTTCGATGCTCCTGAGTTTCAATTCCAGTTATAAAGTAACTCCCTTAGAAATTTCCCCCCTATTTCTGCATAATGTTTGAAACTGACTATATATGGCAAATGCTACAGAAATCCTTACTCCCTGCCCGCACAAAGAAAATAATCTTTCTGGTAGCTGATGAAATTCGAAACACAGCAAGTCCGGTAGGTTAGCATGCATGTTGGATCCTTACACTTTTAAGTGAAAACAAAAGAATTATGACTAAGAGTCTGTCTCCTTCTTCCACTGCTGAGCGCCAAAGAAGGGCTTGGAGAGAATGATCTCCAGTGAGCCGTATCTCAAGATGCCAAATGAAGAGAGAACCTGAAAATAAGCTGAAATTCTTCTTCATTAAAGGTGGTTTGATCAACTTAAATGATATTGTTTGTCAATCACATTTTTAATTGTACTCTGTGCTCCCAAGATGCCTCCAGAATTCTAGTTCTGTCAGTGACTTCATCTTAAGTCTGACTGCTATGACTGTCCTTGCTTGTTGATGCTTCCAAATTCAAAGTACAGGTCTGATCTTTTTTGTAGTATGATTTTAAAAAATAAATTGCTGTTACTCCTCTTCAATTGTAAACAACTAAATATTACTGGAGTGCATTAATCATCACAGTTATGTTGCTGAATATATTGATTTCAGCTTTGATGTATACACCTGACTAGCTGGCTTAGGCACCTACATCATAACCGCCTTAGTGTAAGCTTTAGCATAAATTTTTCCTTGACACTGATGAATGGCTTAGTTTGTCCTCAAACCTGAACACTGCTTTAGGGGCTAAAGTCTGTGTTGCAATAACAGTATTCCTATGTAATTTGGCCGAACTGGCTAGATAGCTGTTGTCTTGGTCACTGATTACATAGATTGTAACCTAGGCTCTATACCCTAAAACTGCATTTTGTTGATCAGAATGACATTTGCTGTTGTTCAGTTTTCTCCTCGGTATTTTGCAAGTGCTGTTTAAGATATCTTCAAACATAGTCAGTTTTGTGCATGTTATAAAAACTTTATTCTTCATTCTTTGAGTGACATCATGGCTAGGCTTTGTGAA
>VWZG01008824.1:323-11577 GCA_013396735.1 Grallaria varia
GGGTGAAGAGTGGAGATGAGCTTTGGTTAGGCCACCTTTTCTAGGCCCCACTCCAAGTGGAGGAAGCAGTCCTCTCCCTGGAAAAGGCTGCTTGGTCGTTTAGGATGCTGCTGAACTAGACTGTCATCTCCGGGTCAGTCTTGAGCAACCAATATCCTGAACAGCCTGCATGCAGGGTTGGGTCTGCGGCTTCCAGTGCACCTTCTCACCTGCCATTTCGTCCCGAGCCTGTCATTACAGAGCTTTGCAAATATGGGTGAATCCTTTGAGCCTGCGCAGTGGATTTTTTAAGTGAGGCGCAGCGTGCGCAGAACTGGCCCCATCCTTTAGTCCTAAGGTTCATCTGCCAGGGCCTAGCAAGCTTGGATGGTGGCAGCAAAGTCCTCAGGATGCAGGTTTAGTTAGAGTATCCTTCTCTTAGATGGATGGTCTTACAGGGCCAAGCGTGCTCCATCTGTGCGGGTTTGGAGGTAGAGTTGTCCTTCTCCTAGGATGGTTGCTGGGAGGCTGGCAAGCCCATCCTGCCTATGGACACACTTTGTCTGACCCTTCAGCTGAGACCTGACTAGCATGGGAGACCCTACTGGAGGCACAACCACCGCCAGCATAGCTCACAACCTCATAAGGGCATGCAAGCTTCTCCCCCACGACAAGGGGGTGTCCGTGGAGAAGACTTCAATACAGTATTCTCTATAAAAAGGTGAGTGGCTTGGTTTAATAAAACTCTTTTGATTCCTGTTCAAATGTTAGGATAATAGAACTTAGTACCAGGAGAAGAGGTTGAAAAAAAAAAGAGGGGGCTGACAGGAACCTCACGAAGTTCAACAAGGAGAAATGCGAAGTCCTGCACCTGGGGAGGAGCAGCCTCCTGCACCTGCATGTGTTGGAGCCATCCAGATGGAAAGCAGCGTTGCAGAAAAGGCACCCAGGGGCCCTGGTGGACGCAGATCATGAGCCAGCAACATGCCCTTGCATCAAAGAATGTGAATGGTATCCTGGGCTGCCTTAATCAATATATTGCCAGTAGGTAAAGAGAGATGGACTTTCTCCTCTGCTCAGCACTGGTGAGGTCACACTTGGAGTACTGTGTCCAGTACTGGGCTCCCAAGTTCAAGACAGACATGGACATACTGAAGACAATCCAGTGTATGACCACAAAGATGATGAAGGGACAGGAGCACCTCCGCTATGAAGAAACAGAGCTGTGCCAGTTTATTTTGAGGTGTATTATCAACATACATACACACCTTCCAAAAGGGTGCTAAGAGGACACAGCCAGGGTCTTTTCAGTGGTGCCCAGTGAACAGACATAAAGTGGAACACTGGAGGTTCCCTCTGAACATCAGGAAACATATTTTTTCTATTTGGGTTATATTTACAACATTTCATCAACCATAACAATAAATCTCTAGCAGGCTCTTTTCTTATTTTGTCCTTTATAGTGAGAGAAGTGCTAGAAGAGGCCTAGGAAACATTGCTGAAATTTGGAAGGAAAAACTACTAGAACAAATGATGCTAAGAGATTGGCTAGACAGGTTGTTGAAAGTACAGATGTTTCTAACATATTTATGGCATTTGCCAGATTGTACTTTGTTAAGGAAATAAACAAAGAATAACTTTCTTGTGAGGTAAGCCACCACAGAAAAGATGTAAAGGAGAAGACATGTTCACAGCCAAAGATTTTTGCCTCAGCACTGCTTTTATGTGGCAACATTTGCAAGATGAATTTTAGTAAAGTAAATACACCAGGGAAGTTGCTTGTCCAAGTTTTTGGTAGTAGCTATTATTTTTGTACAGTTCTTGTACTACATATTGTTTTAATAGCTGGTACAAACCTGTCCTCAGCTGTCTACTGTTGACTTGGCCACCCACACTTTCTTGGCACACAGACACCACCTTTCTTTCCCAGACTGTTGAGTTGGAAGGCACTGCAGGGTAATGGCAAAGGCCAACTGATCGGCAACTTACATCTCCCTGGGCCAGGGATCTTCCAGGCCTTCAAGATTGCTCTGACAATTGGAGGAGGCCTTCTTTCTCTGTTCAAACTCCTGGTGGGTCCAAAGGCTTAATTTTCTTCACCTTTATTTTCCAAATATTTAGGCCAGGGTGTTGTAAATCTCTCAGGGACCGAACCAAATGTAGAAGGGAACAAAACTGCTAATTCCCACTGGTACTACATCAAACTTGTCCATTGGAGGAAAAAAGATTGATCCAATTGAGAGCACATTGACTCAGGAGACTGACAGGAAATAATCAATTTTGATAATTTGGTTTCTGAATTTTTCATATCATAAAAAAGCATGGGAATGCATTAAAAGAAATTTCTTTTTGTATCTCCCATTTGTATAATTACAAAAGGTACTTAGTCTTTTATTTGTAGTTGCTCCGACAGAGCAGCCATGGGAGACTCTGAAATCTGTGAGAATCAACAGGGCACCAGTCCAGTCCAGGACATAAGGAATGATACTGAAATTGCAGAGCCCTTCTTAGACTAAAGAAGAAACAAGCAGGAACTGTGAAGATTTTGATCTCGCTTGACTCAGACTGCTCGGGAAATGCAATTCTCTTCACAGAAACATAGAGGAAGCCAAAAGGCACCACACAGCCAAGGACAAGCAATGTCAAGAGGAAGAGCTGCAGCCCCAACCCCGTCCACCACAACTCTGGCTCAAGTAGGCTCTCCAGCAGGCGATCCAAAGCCACCACTACAGCAAAAACAACAAGGACACCGCTGCAGGTGGGACAGGTGCCCAATGCAGTGGGGCACTTTGAGGCCTAATGTCTCAGTCTTCCCTCTTTGTCCCTGGCTGCCATCTCCTATGGACCATGGAGTGCTGCATTGCCCTGCCAATGCCTACAGTCTTTCACAGCAGTTGGATTTACTCCTCGACTCCTGAATCAGCATATCAGGACACAGGCTCCAGGTTGTGATGTCACCACTATGGAGCATCATGGTGATATCTGAGAGCTTTATTTGCTTATGGTCACATAAAAGTAATGGTGAGAATGAGTTTAAATAAGATCCAAAAGTGAAACACACTTCCTACAAAATCTATGCAACAAAATCATTACTTTTTAAAACATTGAGCCAGAGCTGTGGACACCATCTGTACTGAATCATGCATTGAAAACTTTTGGCCTTGTAGCATAGTCTTCTGTAGAGGAGATACAGATTGTGCCCAGCTTCAGTTTTCTCAGCCCCTGGTCTGCAATGTGGGGTGCACAAACCCCCAGAGTGAGCAAGAATATTCCCTTTTTTTTTTATGGAGTTTATTTACTGAGATAAAGTCCAGAGGATGACCAAAGAGGTGTTGGTATTGCAAAGTGTATACCCATTGAAAATCAAAACATTGTGCTTTATTTTGGATTCCAGTATTCCTGGATATTCTAAATTTCTTTTGATATTATTTCTGATGAGTTTATGTAGTCCATAATCTCATCTTTCTTTTGCGTACATGAAAATCTTTTGGTTGGTTTTGATAGTAATACAATTTCAGTAATAACTTTCCATAACATTTGCAGTTTATCCTTTTCATGAAGGAGAATAAGAGGACATTAATAAGAAGTGAGGTTATCCTAAGGCCAACATCATTAAAATAAATAGACACTGTTCTCTACTTTAAGGTGTATTTCATAGGAGGGATATGGATATGTAATTCATCTGGGCTTACCATTTTTCCTGGTTGTCACACTATATGGAACAGCATAAATATTTCTTGATATGTATATGAAGATAAGCAAATTTTACAGGTGCTGTAGAGTGTTTTTCCATGATATTGATTGAGAAAAGAATTGTTAAAATGAAAAAAGGCACCTTTATAGTAAAGTATGTTATTTTTCAAATAGAAATGTAGCCTTTCAAAACAAAGAAGTGTGTGGTCTCTGAAATTCACCTTAGATAAAACTGTGCGTAGCCATAGCCAAAGTATGTCAATCAATTCCTTGCTGGCTTTTCTTTGAAAAGGAAATAAAATAGCAAGTACACATGATGTGGAACAAATTGCTGGAAGCATGTAGGTAGATCAATTATTCACCATTTAGTACAAAAGAAAATAGCTCAACAATTCATAAATACAAGGTAAGTTAAATACCTAAACCATGACTATTACACAAGGGTTGATTTCTATCTTTATAAGATTTTGCTTTTAACAGACAATTTTAAAGGAGAATGTATTTTTTTTTGTGTGTGTGTGAAATTTACCAGGGGAAAAATTTCCATTTGATGTTTGGTTATTTCATGCACTTGAGACTTCACTCTTACACAAAATACCTCTGGGGTAATGGAAATTTTTTCCACTGAATCACACAAGTGTTTTCAAAACCACTTCTGTGCAAAATGCTATGCTCTTTAATTCTGTTCAGGCATATTAAAAGAATTGTGACGACATTTTAATTCTCTATTTTGAAGGAAGATAGCAGTAAAAGCAAAGAAAGAATCATTATCTAGACCAGCTGGAGGCTGAAATGCTCTGACGTATTTCTAATTTGCTACTGAAAAAAAAAAATTATTATTTTGTAAAGAAAGGACACAATTTTCCTGATACTCCAAGGGAAACTTAATGTATGACATATTTGTAAAGGGAGTTAGATGATTTCACAGAGCCTTGCCTGCTGTTAGTTCATCTGCCACACTGTGAGCTGCTGATAAACTCCTCAGGCTGGAAAAAGATAGGGGAGTACTGTGATTTCAGTTGAGAAAGGGAAAATTGAGCCTTGCTTTCTGGATATAAGTCTTGAAAGACCTGGTTGTTTACTCTTGTTTCTGAGATGAGAATTTTTTCTTTATATCATGTAGGGAAGGGATGCTGCAACACTTAAGGCAAAATCCTCATTCGATGTTAGTCCCTTTTTTCAGGGACGAAAGAGTCAGAATTCGAGGAGAGGACCCCAAAACGCCTCTTTCTAGAAGGATTGTGAAGAAGTTCCTTGTGGCAGGCAAGGAACTTCTAATGAAAAGGACTTGATGGGAGTTGGGCAGCCATCAGGGAGCACCAAACTGCCTCTGCTAGACATCAGAACAGATCATAATGCAGATGGTCTGTTGGAAGACAAGCGTGTTGTTATGGATATGCTGAGGACCTTTCCAGGCCATGGGCCAGCAAGAATGAAGCTGAAAGTCATTCTCCTGGTGGCCTCCTTCCGTGGCTACAAGCGCTGTGTTGCACCTCTGCAGGACATGTTTGCAGAGGTGATCTGAGGTAACAACCAGCTTTAACTGACTACACAGATTCAACAATTTTGCATGTATGTAAGTGCCTCTGTGGCTGAAGTACAGAAGGTCTATGAAGAAATATCAGAACAAACAACATGCATAAATACCTAATATGGGAAACTCCAAATGCTGCATGAATCACTTTATTAAACAGCTCTTCCTGAAATCTCAGTTTCTTATGTAATAGTTCATGCTCTAAATAACTTTGAATCAGTCTGCTGAGGACATATCAAATTTGTATTGAATTAACTTTCTCTGGCTTTGCTGAATTACATTAATCTGTCCAGTTCCTTCATTTTGCAACTTAATCTGGGATTTGACCAATATGTATAAAGTATCATGGCTCAAAGGTAAGGCAGCATTTTCAAGTAATCACTCTGGCTATTAAGGACTCCAAGTGACAGAAGAATAGGAAAAAACCCTAAGTGATAAAGATTGAACATTCTCTGAAGACTTTTTGAATAGATTGGTTTATTATCTACAAAAGATAAATGGTTTGAACTGAGTTGCAGACATATATTCTTCACAGATACTAATGCTTCCCTGATAACGTAGCCTCTCTGGCTACTAGAACATCAAGAAATACTAGGTTGGCTGGTGTCAGGATTAATTTCTCAGTGCTGATCTGAAATCTGTGGTAGAACGTAAGTGAACAATAGACAATGACATGCAAGTGGACAGCTCTGCAACTCTTATACTGCATGTTTTACTGCCGCTGGGGTTGAAGAAATGACAGCAAAACCTGTCAGATAAATATAGTGAGGTTACTTGCAACAATAGTTGGACATAAAGGCAAAAAATTTTGAAGAGAAGAAATTACCATATTTCTTAAAGGACCCTCACAATTTATGACCAAGTTAGCAAATATCAAATAATTAAGCTACAAAGGGGGCCGGTAATTGTCAAAACTAGCAACTGCTTTTGCATTTGCATTTGTACTTGAGTTTTCCAGTGAGTGAGTCATTAGTGTTTTTTAGAAGCTGTGATGTTAGGCAGAGCTTCATGTGGAAATAAGTCTTGGTTACAGATATACCTGTTAAGCATTTCCTCTTTACATCTGATGCATAACTCGGTGGATGTCATAATATTTAAATGGTTGCTTACTGCTCAGAATATGTAAAATGTACAGCTCGGGAATGTACTCCGTCACATGTTCTGAACTGTGAAGTCACGGGTAAAAGACAAGAGTGAGTGTCCAGGCTGAAGTCTAAACTTCTGGATGACAAACAATAAGTGTGGTGTTGGATACAGGCTCACAGCACCACTCTTCCATCTTAAACAGATGTTAGTCAGGCACGAGATCACACAGTCCCCATGGTAATAATGAACAGCATGCCTTCTGTTTTTAACACACTTCTCTCTTTGAAGAATTGTATTTAGGAGCCAAGTCTTCTGACAGTTTTGACAAATTTGTATTACTGTATGTCCAGAACAAACAGTTCTTTTCAAAATACTTAAAGAAGTATTATCCATTAAAAAACACAGAGGTGCTTTCAAATCCAGTCAAGTGAGATTAGTCAGTTTAGTGCAGCTGCATGGCTCTAGTCATTAATTGAGAGTCAAGGGAGATATATTCTACAGAGAGCAGAGCATTTTACAGCGTATCTTGGGTAAAACATCTTCTGGTCAGTATTAACTCCCAAGCCTTGTTAAACACCATAATTGAAAGAAAAATGTCACATAATTTTGCTTCTAAATAATTGATGGCTTCTGAGCACTAGACAAAGGACTTGGTTCTCCCTCCCCTCTTTAAGGCTCTCCAGGCCACGTCTGCAAAATCCTGCCTGCAGTCAGTGGAATTTATGGGGATGTAAAAATATTGTAGCTGATCAGAGAAACAAGCTGGGTATATGCCTTCACAGCTTTTGTTTACTACACTCTTTCTATCCTTTTGGGTTTTCATAGCCTCATTTCCTTTTGCTGAATACACAGTTGTATTCAAGAGAGTAGGAGAAAATACCTTCAAATATGCAAACACTGCTGGCCTGTCTGTTGTGCTTAAAGCAGCTTAAGAATTAAAGAAATCTAAACAGAAAAAAGAATGCAAAATCATGTTACAAGCTAAAAACAGTTTAAAAAGAAAGAAAGAATGTGGGTTTTTTTCTTTTATGAAACACAGATGGACTTTATAAAGAAAGACTATAAATAGTTCTATTTTTATATTGGAATATTGAAAGCAGTTCATTTACCGGCTTGGGAATTATTTCCTCTAATGCTAGGGTGACCTTTCTAACATTTTGGGTTCACAAAGAACCTTATACACAGCATTACACAGCATGCAATTCATACATAGCTATGAATTTTGCATAATGCAAGTGACACTTCTTCATCCATTTTCTTCTTTCTCTTTCTTGTGAATTGCAGCTGTTACATCTGTAGCAGTTTCCATAGTAACACTCAATTTTGGACTTTACTAATGGGTGGGAATGAGTAGTTTGAGAGTGATTGACCAGGAAATGGGTTTAAAAGGAACAATTATTAAACATTGAGGGCTATTAGGGGGGAAAAAAACCAAAAACACACAACTGAAAAACTTTAAACCTTTTCCAGCCCCTTACAGTGTTAACTTAGCCTTCCAAACCCACTCCAAACAGCAGTTTATGCTGTTACATTAACACTGTGACCTGAGATTTGACAGTTTGATGAGACCATGATTTCAACTGTGAAGGTTATGGGAGTGTAACTTGGCACTAAATTTTCAATAAAGAGTCCTGTAATTTTTGCAATTGTTCCTCTTTCTTTTGGGAAGTGATCTTGCCTCAGCAATGTCTGAGCTGGAGTTGCATAATGTGATAATGCTGAGGTGGTCTGGGCAGGCATTAGGAGTATGATTCCCGTGCAGTAAGATCTCAGTGCAGTAAGATTTAATAGTGATCACACAGCAGTTGCATGCAAAACAAAGTTGGTAAATTAATAGAACATTTCCCCCCTACCTAATCCAAAGTCTCACCCGCAACCACCACTGTCTTAAAGCACGGCCTATATGCATTTGGCTAACGCTCAAAGAATAATGGTAGTTGGAACAGACGGAAACCTAAAGCGCCTGGAAGACAGTTTCAGAGAGCCTACCATGACTGCTGCACAAGCCCTCCTCATGGAGCAAATACTCTGTAGAAACAACTGTTGCAAATAACTTCAAAAGGAAGGAAAACAGAGGAGAGGAAAGACATTTGGTGGTTTAGCAGCTAAAACTCTGAACTTTTCACCTCTGTATCCATGCTGAAATCTCAGCTTGAAGTTCTCAGAAAAAGTATTTTCTACTTCAAAATGGAAAGGCCTTACTATACATAATTGGAAATGATTTAGGATAAGGAGTTAAAATAGTAGTTTTATGGGGTCATGACCTTTTAACCTGCACATTTTGTCATGGTGCTTTTTACAGCTGGTGATATTTAGTCCAGGGAATAATTTGTTTTGACATGTTTTTGTTTTGCTTTGTGTTTGGTTTTGTAGCAGTGGCACATAGATACTTCTTCTAAGTGTTTAGGTGCCCTAAATTTGATTATTAGAAGGTTGATTATTTAGCTAAACTTCTGATTTATTGTAGCAGATAAATTACAATGCACGTGCATATCTAAAACTGGGATTACAAAGGTATGATTGGAATTCTATGAAAAGAAATTCTCCAACTGACTAAACAGAGAAGGCAGTTTGTGTGCTCTAACCAATGCCTGCCTGGTAGGGAGGGACCATATTCTAGGTCATCCATAAATCTTAATTTCATGCAATCACAACAGATACCTGTTATAACACAGAAAAATAATCATGTGACTGAGCCTAGAAAACAGCATTTATTTCCCACTATCATCCTTTGCATTGTACAACCATTGTTATATAAGATGACTTGGCTTTGTCTCCAGTTGTGCAGCTCTGTCACGGTTGGGTTTCTGCATAAGGAATGAAGACACTTGGAAGCTCACGTAGTATGTATCTGCAAGTGTATGTGAGCATGGACTGCAATTCAGTTAACAAAGCCTTCCCTTAAGTCTTCACCACAACAGATACTCTGTTATATGATACGGTCCGGTAGGAGCAAGGGACAAAGGGTTCTTGACAAGGTGAATGGGGTAGAAAAGTGAGGCTTTATTTGAAAGCTGGCACCGGCTTTTATAGGGTTCTGACGGAAGGTTCTGGAAAGGGGTGGAACTTGGGCAGACCATGCAAATACAAACCAATCAAAGGAAAAAGGGGTGGTAACACTGCACTGTGGCAATTGTCAGCCGATCAGGGAAAAACACATAACATGAAATACAAAAATGTATAATTTTTAACAAAACCAATTAATACCTGTTTCTAACAATCACAACCTCTATTTCTAATAACAAAAACATCTTTAACACTTAAACGAAGACTGCGTTCACATGTTCTTCTGCTCCTTCATGGCTTTCTTCTTGCTTTTCATTTTCTTTCTTCCGTCTTTTATGCGCTTCTTATTTTTGGCTTCCGACAATTATATGCAAAGATTAATGAACTTATTTATGCATACATACATATATACACACCTGTAAATAAAAGTTAGGGTTTAAGGGTTTGAAAGACATTTCAGCTTATCCTGATGTAACATTTTTCAGAAATGCAATGATTAGAAAAGGAAAAGCACCTGAAGAAGCTACTGAGCAGAAATTTTGCCTTATGAATCATGATAACTGAGTGAAGGCGGGAGAAGAAAAAAAAACCCAACCCCAACTCAGAAAAAAATGAAGTGCAATAAGATGACTGGTGAAAGAGTTAAGTGCTTTGCTTCATGCAGCCTGGCAAATGGAAGAACACAAATCATTGCAAAAGAAAAAACGCGCTTAGAAATCTCTGGAGACTGGCTTCACATGGCTAATTTACAACCACATGCAGCATCTGTCACTTTTACAAATCAATGAGAGTGCCTACCCTCTAATAGCACAGGGTCACTGGTAAAGGTTGCTAGTGTCGAATATACAGACAAGACCTTTCAGGATGTCAGAAAGGAACGTCAGTGACGCACATTAACACCCACACGCTCCTTTATGTCACTTCCAATTTACTCTATCTTAAATTGCCAGCTAGCAGAGCTCACTTTCATATTAATAACGGGAGGTTTGCATCCAAGCCAGGAAAAATAAACCCTGCTGATAGCTCCATGAGACATTTGGCTTGCTCTAAGGAACGTCAAAATGGAATGATAGAGCTCTTAGTCTTTCTTAGTAGAGTCTGTATTATTAAGAAAGTGAAAAGATAGTATGACTTACAGATGGTCCATGTGTAATCTACAGAGAAATATTTACATTTTGTCATTTTCTTTAGGTATGAGTCAATAAGTGATTCAATTCTTTTACAGCACTCGAGTACAAAAGAAGATGTTAAGGCCACATATTTATACAAGATGTTCCCACAAGACGGAAAAAGCTTCCGCAGCCCTAAGTTTATATTTCTCCATGGTATTACCAGGCATTTAATCTGCCTTGTTACTTTTTTTCCTGATCTTATTGGAGAGACTTAATGGTCTTGATACATTTTTTAATTCAGATGATGAATCTGTGCTGTGGGACCCAATGATGGAAATACTGTTTGTGTAAACCAACAATGCTAAATTTGTCTCAGCCAAGCTAGCCGCAGTCCCTCAAAGAACATATCTGTCCCTAGTCTTTAAAAATATAGGGCCAATTGCAGATATAACTACTGGGGAGAAGTGCTGATGCATCCTGTCTCCATACATGTGCTTTGCTGGGGTTATTCTTTTGAGACTGAGGGGAAATTGCAGAGGTGCTTGCAGTAGTCCTCATGACAGTTGTAGCTTCTTTCATGTGCCTAATCAGGTGAATAAAACCCTAGATTTCTTTCTGTGTCCTTCAGCTAAGGAGTATTTACTTACAATTTTGACTGAATCTGCACAGGAGGACCTTGTTTTTGCAGGCAAATCCTCAGTATGTTCATTGGAAAGTTCAGAAGTGAATGCGTTCCTATTTGGACGATTGTCAAACTTGCTCCTAAATAATTTTGTTGGAATAATTCCATGGTTGTAATTTTATTAACTGCATTTTTAGCCCCTTGGTCATAGTATTTTCAAGA
>VWZG01008839.1:0-10389 GCA_013396735.1 Grallaria varia
ATATGGCAAAGGCTCCCACACCTCACCTTGAGCATGGTGTATAGTTCTGGGCCCCACAATTCAAGAATATTGCTCAAGTACTTGAATACAACCAAAGGAAGGCAACAAAGTTGGTGAAAGGGCTGCAAGGAATGTCCTGTGTGGAGCAGCAAAGAATTCTACATTTGTCTGGAGAAGAGGAGGCTGATGGTTGTTGACCTCATTGTTCTCTCTAGTTTCCTCAGAAAGTGAAGTGGAACAAAAGGTTTTGGTCCCTTCTCCCTGGTATCCATTGATGAAACACATGGGAATGCTTCAAAGGTGCATCAGACCTGAAATAAGAAAACATTTCTTTACTAAAAGAGTGGTGAAACACTAGAACAGGCTTCCTAGAGGGCTGGATGATGTCCAATGCCTGTCAGTATTTAAGAAGTGTTTGGATAATGCCCTTTAACATGGTTTAACTCTTGGTCACTCCTGAAGTGATCAGGTAGTTGGATTTGATGACTGTTTTAAATTTTAGGTCCCTTTCAGGTGCAATACTTCTATTTTTATTATTTCTATTTCTATTCTATTCCTGCCTTTTAAGCTGCAGCTTTTACAGTGATCCTACAAAATTATCAGACCAGCAGACCAGCAAGATAAAGTCAGATTGCTGATTGGGTCTGTCCTTGAGTTGCCAGGTGACCATACCTCTTTTGAATTAAAAATCAGACATTCTGGGTTTTCTGCAAGCCACATATGTCTATACCTGCTTTTTAAAGCCTGCGTATAGATTCTCTGATAACTGTAATGCAACTGGTGAGAATTATGCATCTCCTAGGAATTCTGCATGCATCAGAATATCATCCTAAAGGTGTTCTGGAGCATGGGAAACCCTAAAGAAGCATCTCTTGTTGTCTTAAATAGCTTAGGTATCTTGGTTTGAAGTCAGTTTTGTTCTTCCTCCAAATTCTGCTCTGTACTTTTGTGATGTTTTAGACCCTGAAGTAGTAGTTCTTCTGTTTCTGGTCTTTCTGTACCCTCACAGTTTTAGCACAAAGAGTTCTCAGACCAAACCATGCATAATTAGCAGCAGTAGCTCTGTTTTTGGAATGAGAACTGCTTGTAGATTCAAGTACTCACATTCCCACTTGGAGAAATAGAGCTGCTGCCAGCTTTGCCTAGGAAATAGTCTGGAGAAAGCTGTATGAAAGAGAAACAGAGTGCTTTAATGTCCCCTTTGAACCGTTCATGAACCATCAAGAGTTATGGCCCCGTGTTTTCAGGTGCTATGTTGTCCTAGTTATAGTGGCTGGGACCAGTTTATCACTGTGGGAATGTAACTGGAACTGTGTATTCCATACCCTCTCTGCCATTTATCATGAACATTTATCATGCATTGTTTGCAACAGCTGCCCAGGATACACCTGACACCTCAGGCTATGAACTGTGTGCATGGGAAAACAGAGATAAGAAGGTTCCCTGTCTTCACACCAATGATTCAGGTGTGATAACTCCCCTCCAGGAGTCATTAACACCTTCACACCCAACCTGAGGGGTCATGTCTGCTAATGAGCCATCAAGTAGACCAAAAATATCCTGTGACTCACTGAGTAAATTGCCCATTGTGAAAACCCTTACCCTGGGAGAGGTACTGGGTGTTCCTATCTGAACTGAAGCATATATAAGCTTGGGGTTTTGGAACTTGAGGCACTCACTCACTCGTCAGACTGAGAGGAGGACCAGAACCTCACCAGGACTGCAACCACCACTCTCAATCAGACTGCGACCACCAACCTTCTGGAAGGAAAACAGGTTTTCCTTTTTGCTTTGGACTCAGGGGACCACGTGGTGCTCAGCACAGGGGCTGGTGAGCACCATACTGTTTGTGCCCCAGGGGGCTGGGTTGTACAACTAGGTTTTGAGGGCTGAAACCAATTTTCCTTTGTATCAGTGTGTCTATTGTAATCTTTTCTATTAAATTGTAGTTCTGACTTCTAAACTCTTTGAGTTAGATTTATTTCCCCTGCTGGTTTACTTTTAAACCAGCACATATGTTTATGGTATAGACTTGTTAAGGCTGAGGCTTAGTTGTATACTTAGTTGATACTTGTGGTATCAACCCTCTGATTTTGCCACTACAGCTCTTTGTGGAATAGGAAAGGACATGGTCCCTCCATGCCATCAGGCAATGTTTACTGCAGAATTCTCCATGCTCTTGCAGGGCTCTGTCTCAGGTACAGCTGTCATATCCTTTGTATAGCAGCTTTTGTTGTAGCCTTCAGTTGAGGGCATTAGTAGCAAGATGGAGGGCAGCATCATGTCCTGCTGCCTGTGAACATGAGATGGAGCCTTGTGGTGTTGTGGTCTCTAGGGCAAAACTGGTGACCAGTCTTCATTGTGCAAGGAGTCAGTGGGAATCACTGCAGTAAAGCTGGGTGGATCCCTGAAGGATGGCACACTTAGTTTCTGACTGAAATGGAGAGGACTGAGAGCTTTTACCCCTGCTGCCCTGTTAAAAAGCCCAAGAGGAATCAGCAAGGCATTCAGGATTCTGCAAGGTTCCATTTCTTTCTTGGGGAATGTTGGCTTGTTTAAGGATTTTGCTTTCGCAGTTCAAGGTTGCCTGCTTTGCCCATCTGACAATGCACCTTCCTAGTAGCCATGGACTGAAGTAAGGAAAGGATGTTGTTTTTCAAACTTTCTCTGGCATGAAATCTTTGTTTAGCGCGTTTGTCTGATTCTGCTTCAGTCTCGCATGCTGATTGGCGTCCATTCTTCCTTAAACCCTCATTTCATCAGCAAAGATGAGGCTTATTATGCAGGATGTGCTTAGAGCACTGTTACTTGTCCTCAAGGATACACTGAGGATCTTACTGAGTCTGTTTCTAAAGCCTGTGTGAAGAAGGTCAGACTCCTTGTGTGGGTACTGGACAGTCTGCAGTGAGAGTAGGAGTAAAGTTTGCTTGCCTGCCTTCTGCGATGTGTTGTCCACACACATTTCATGAGCCCCCTTGAGTTCCAGCTCATTGCATGTCGCAGCATGGGAGATTCTTGTCTGTCAGAGAAATGAATGGGCTTTTATAGTGGCGGAGACACTGATAAAGCAGTACTTGTGTACTTTGAATACACAAAGAATTTGATCTATGCCATGTTTCAAAGAACCATGTTACCTGAAAACTGGCAGCAATTTTAACTGTTACTGGGTATCTTTTCTAGCTCATATTGGGACCTTAACACACAGTCAGAGGCACTGCTGTTTCTGATGCTCTAAAGCATCCCTTCCTGATGCTGTTTTACATGTGTACCATTGGCTCTCACCCATCATACAAGATGTGATGAGGAAGAGCCAAATTAAATTATCATTCTCTTTCCTCTTCCCTGCCCATGGCATTTTTTTTTTTTGCTGTCATATAGTCTGTTGATTTGCTTGTAGCATGGGAACTGAGGCTTAGGGATGGTGTGATTTTTATATTCTTGCTTTCTGCTTTAGCAAGA
This sequence comes from Grallaria varia, assembly GCA_013396735.1. Taxonomy (NCBI): domain Eukaryota; kingdom Metazoa; phylum Chordata; class Aves; order Passeriformes; family Formicariidae; genus Grallaria; species Grallaria varia. The sequence goes on from VWZG01008839.1 coordinate 3,460, forward strand.
ACCATCCTGCAGTGTTTAATGTGAAGCTAGCAGAAAGAAATTAAACAAATAGTTACTAATGAATAGCTCTTTTATGTCATTGGATGTGGCAGTGAAATACCTCTTTTTGTCTGAGAGATTGTCTATGCTTGTAATTGGAAATCTGAACATTATAATTCCTCTGCAGTGTAATTAATAAAAATAATTAATACAAATAATGAATTCAAATGTAGTTTTTGTATTCCTTGTGCTAGAGGGATATAAATAAATCACTTACAGAATTAATAAAAAAATTAAAAAATAAATGTCTTCCTCATACAACAAATATGTCTATGTAAATATATAACATATACTAGGTGTGTGTATCTACCTGTATATATTGTAGTATATATATACAAATAAAAGTAACACAACTGTTTGTGAAACCCTAGTAAACAGGCAAAGAAACTAGTTTAGTTTGTTGTGAATTGCTCAGTTTTGTTGTGGTCTGATTTAATAGTAAGCAAATCATTTGAAAGTATGAAGTAAATGAGAAGATCCTTATACCAGTAGTCACTAGTGATTGCTGAGCCTTTCCTGAAGACTTGTGATTTTTTTTTTTTTTTGAATTTTGGATGTGTGAATGGAGAAGTTGGAAAGTCTAAAATTGCTGGCATTTAATGAAACTCTGAAAATGTCTGTTTTGTAAGTCAGATGCACAAGAAATCTTGCTTGAAAGTCAACATAAATGCAGGGATTAGAAACTGGATAAGAAATGTGAAAACAAAAAGGCATAAAATGTAAGAAGGTGAATATCGGCCATTCTGTATTGAGTTCAATAACAGTGACTACATTTCCTACATATTCTTGGAAAGTGAGGGGAGATAGGGTATTTTTCTTCACTCTTGGCAGTGATGCAGAAAACCAAAGGCTTTTCCCTAATGTTCTAGTAGATATCATAAGCGTTGTAGTTTCTGGCCTTAACTGAGGAAGCAATTTTGGATAATTCTTTTTGAACTTGGATACATCTATTTGGATAATTACAGAGGTAAATGTAATTATCCAAGTGCTAAGAGTGTAGCAAATTTCTGTGCTGTCTTGATGAAGTTCATTGGGATTAATGCTGAGACTAGTTTAGTTGTGCCCAGAATGCTTTGTAAGTCTATATCCCATTTTGGGGGAGACTAGGGAGATGTACTTATTTGTAGGAATTTGTAATAGAAGTACCCCAACAGAAATGGAGCAAGATGATGTTTTACAGGGTGCCTGGGGAGGTGACATGGTGACAACTCCAAAAAAAAACCTATGTAACTTTTGTAGCATTATGGATAATTGTGGAATTCAGGTTGGTATTGGCATAATAGTTTCAGTGTTTAATACATATGTTCTGATTAGTTGCTGAACTGATGTCTGTGGTAGCATTTGTTCCATTACTGTCCAGAAAGAAGTAAACTATGTAACATTTTACACCTTATTTTGGAACTAGACACTGTAGGGGAAGGGATAAGGAAAATGAAAGCATAGTAGCAAATTTTTGTTATTGAACCTGCCTGTATCAGTACAGTAAAGCAGTGTGCACACACTTGGTTCATATGAGGGGTAAATAATAATGTAATGACCCTTCGAAATGTCAGTGTTTTAAACAAAAAAGTTCTGAAGACTGACATATAACTAACTTATATTTTAAAATTCCACATAAATATTCTATTATTACAACTTAAAAAATTTCACACAACAGTGTAGTCTTGTTGGCAGGAGAGTAGTATTCATGTTGTCGATGAGTGTTGTCAGATACATGAGTTTAAAAAGAAAGGCAGTAGATTATAGAGATCCACACAGATAAATTTCTGAAAAGTGTTGTGATTTTAGTAGCTATCAATATGTAGCATCCCCAAAACTTGCTGCAACCTGCTTCTCTGAGAAATCAGAAAGAGATGAAGAATTGACAGCAGTGTGCAACATAGCTTGATTCTTAGTAGTATTGAGAGGATTTCTACTGAGAAGTGGCAAGGCAGAGTTAGCTGGTTTTGTCTTTATTTTTGATTTCACATGGTTATTGTATATCCAAAGTGATACTAAGCTCACACAGATCTTTCTCTGGATAAAGAATAAAATAAACTTATTCTTGTGTGCTGAATGGCTGAACTTGGGACACATCTGTTGTCAGCATCTTTGCCAAAACCTCCACTTAAAGCCCAAAACAGAAAAAAAGTGGAATCCAGCTCCTTCTTCTGTTCCGTGTGTTTTATTCTTTTCCATGTTTATAGATTGTGTTGGACAAAGAAGGAACCCTGGAAAACCGTGGGTAGTTCTTTGAATATGTGCACTTCTCTTTTATGCTCTGAGGTGATCATGTTAGTGTGTGGTGATAATTCAGTCTTCTCCACATTTCTGAAAATCTAAGCCTTCTGCTTTCCTTTTGTTTTCTGTTTTGTTGATACATGTATTAGTGATGTGAATCTGAGTTGCAAGTTTTATACAAATGTTGACACGATTTTTTAGAAATAGAAATCTGAAATGGTTTTACTCCATGAAGTGTTTTCTCCTTATTTTCTGAATAGCTGACAAAACTTGAAAAACAGCAACAAAGAAAAGAGAAGACCAGAACTAAGGTGCCCTCTGAGTCAAGCAGAGAAAGAAATGCCCCCCGTAACAAAGATGACCCCAGCGCCAGCAGTGGAGCAGAAGGAGATGTGTCTTCAGAAAGAGAGCCTTAGCTCATCCAAAGCAGGCCTCAGGTTTGGCTTTTCCTCTCCCCTGTAAAGCTGTGGTTTGCTGCTTGGCAGTTTCTAACCCTGCATGTTTTACTGAAGCAGCACGTGCATAGAGTTGCATTAGAAGTGCTAAAAGGTGAAATTCTGGTAATCTTGCTGGTGGGTAACCTCTCCTATCTGCAGTCGCACACCAGAATGTAGGAGTAGGTGAAAACCTCTTCCCAGCTGTGTGCTTGCCTGTGTGCTACGAGTCTGACCCAGCCATGATTGTTTCCAGGTTGACTCAGGAAATTTAAAAGTTTAGTCAGAATCCTGTTTTGTATTCTTCAGAGTGGAGATACACAGTTGTATTCCTCTGTCTTCACCTCGCAGGCAGGTCATTCTGGAACAGCCCCCACCATTTGTAGTGCCTAAATAACATAGTCCCTGGCAATGGAAATTGAAGACAGCTCAGAATTGGAGACAGGCGAGAACTGCAGCTTCCTATCATGGTTCCTATCCATCCCTCCTGTTTGTTCTTTCTCAGGATGACTTGGTAACAGGCTATTTCGTATACCTTCACCATCTAATAAGGACATGAGGCCAGGCATTGAGAGCCAGACTCGCTGCTTGAGTTTGGCAGCAGGAGATCATCTCTCCTTTCAGGGTCTTGATCGGCAGGACACACCTGGACATCAGTGAATGGAATTAATATAGACCTGAATCCTTTGTCATGGATTATCTACCTATGTAGATACATATTTATCATACTTTTTCAGTCAGGTCTTTAAGTCTTCAGGACACAGCTTTCATTACCTTCCTTTTCCCTACTTGCCCCAGAAAAACTACTTTGTGATTTTGACTTTTCAAACTTGTCTAAGCTCTCAAGAGAGACACACTGTAGCCTTGAGATGGCTGTGCAGTGTAATTATTAACAGCTTTGCAAAGTTAAGGTTTAACCTTTCTCTCATTTTCCTGTCCCTAGAGTTCAGTCTGGCTGTAATTTATACAATTCGGCATCACACATTGCTCACAAAGTTACTTCCTTTTTCTTCCTTTTTTTTTTTTTTAAATCCATTAATTTGCCTGGTGGTCAGACATTTGGGGATGATTTCTGTTCTATAGGAGGGGTAATAATAGAAATCAATTTGTGTAAGACATTGAATAGATTTCTGGAAATTTGTTTTAGATTTACCTGGAAAAGGGATCACAGAGATTTTCATGTCCTGGCCTCATGAAGAACAACTTCAACATTGGCGTGAGATGGCTATGTTTTTAATTGAGTTGCAGTCAGAAGTGGATTGTTATATGGTACAACAGCTAGGATCACATGAATTTTGCTCTCTTTGTCTCTTTGCTTGTTGCATCTTCCTCTTTTAATCCTGAACATGAGCAGGCACATTGGGAAGAAGAATCTGCTCTTGGAAAATAAAGCGAGGAGGTACTATTTCTCAGCAACTGTTGGCCTTGCTGCTGTGCTGTGGGGATACAAGTTTTCTCCCCACTGTTCCTGGATTGTGTGTTGAAGTAACATTTTAGAGTGCATAAGTTTGTAGGCCTTCTAAAGGGCTTTAGTCAGTCCAATCTTTCCAATAACATTTGAATTTCTGAGGAGCTGAACATATCTAAAATGTGATACACAGATAACGTAGCATTAATTTTCATGCTGTGACAATAAGATACTTTTCTCTATGGGATTTGAAAGAATCTTACTGTATTTCTATTCTACCTATAGTAATGTTCCTCTCTGTTTGCCTTCCACAGTTTCTTATAAAAAAGATACACTGGATTCTTGAAGAATGACACAATATTCGCCTCAGCAACATTCTTCAATGACTTTGGAAAAGGATGGAAAATGGGAAAACTAAGACATTAGGAACCTATCATTCTGTATTGAAACAACCAAAGCAATGCTATCAGTTGTTAATGTGTTGTGTCAGTAGTAAAAAGGACTTGTAACATTTCTGTGTATGTGTTTTCACAGGACTGCTGAAAAAAGGGTGACTGTAGGCAGGTTGTGGCAGAACATTCACTCTCAGTACATAAGCTCCATTTAAAAAATAAATCAGGGTTTTTCCTTCAACTTGAACTTGAATTCTGAAAATTCTCCAAGAAGGCTGATATATTGATTCTCATTCTATGGTGTCATGTGCTACCTGTATCAATGCCAGCATGTAGATCTATGTTTGTTTTGGTAAATTGTTAGCTGCTATGTAAGTTAGGCAGTCCAGTCATTCTGCATGGATTAAGTTATTACAGGGAAAGATCAGCTGCTAGTTGTTTATCGTGTGGAACAAATATGTCTTGTAAACTTTTTTAAAACAAAAGACTTTATTAAACAAATGATGCTTAGTGCCTGTTTGTGTTTGTGTACTGCATTCCCTGAGATACAGCTGTGTGTAACAAAGTGGGAGACAGAGCTGAAGTTGCAGGCCCAGAAACATCTATTGTTGCACCTCATCCACCTCTCCTGTGGAAGTTTGGAAGTCAGGTTGCTGACCTGAAGTATTTACTGTTTCTAGCAGATCTAAGTCATTTAGTTACTTTGTGGTGGCCATCAAAATGGCACACTGTTGCTCCACATATTCCATCATGTCCTGTGGACACTTCTGTCAGATCATCAGAGGCAGAACAGCATTTGAAAGGTGTCAGCTTCCAACAAGAAATGCTGAGAAGCAGCTGCAAAACTGCTCTCTTGTGCATGTTAAAGCCAAGGAAGCTTCAGGGGAAATGAAAAACTGCAGGTTGTTGCACCTTTGATGTCTTTCAGAGACGGTGGTAACTTTCATGCTGGCTATTCTCCAGGTCTGTCTTGCCCTTACAGTCTTCCCTAGCCACTGGCCGTGACCACCATGAGAGCCAGGATGCTCACTGCACAGGTCTCTACCTAACTGTAGGAGTAACTCACTGATGAGAGTTGTTGTTCATCGAAATGCACATTACGGTTACAATGCTGCACACTGTGCAACCACTGGGGGAGTGCATGAACATTGTTCTTGTAGGCTGCTTATATTGTAAAGTATCAGTCAACCCAGTGTAGAAGAGTTTGAGAACTGCAGCCTGACAGGACTTTTTAAAATCAAAGTTAAGTAAAGATTTGGCAAACTACACATCTGTCATTCAAAAAAGAATGGTGAGTAGGCAGGATAGGTTGAAGTGTTACAGTTAGTCTTGCCTTTAAGAATTACATCATTTTTCATTTGACCGTAATATGCAATTTAGTGTGCCTGTAATCACAGCCTTGTCACAAGCAAGGCTCTCACCTCTGGGTATACCCTTTTGTTTTTTCCCTTCAGAATCTCCCTCGCCTGGGGCTACAGCCTAATGGGCTGATGTCAAATCATTGCTTTATTGGCTGCAAAATACAAATTTGGGCAGGAAGATGGTGAGTGCCTGCCTCGCAGGTATTGATGGGGCTGTGGATCAGCCAATCCTCGGACATGCCTCATTAGCTTAAGTGTACTTCTTGCTCCAGCATCTTTGAAATCTTGACTTCTGGTTTGCAACTTATCCTTAACAAGATAAGGGTGTCAAAACCCCTTTTTGACACCCTGAAAGGTAAGTTGGTAGAAGCTAAACGACAAGAATAATAAAGAGTGGAAACAAGTGTCATAAATATATTTCAAGAGGTGATGCTCTAAGCTGTGTTTAAGGAGAGACAAATGACAAAGAAATGGCTATTGGCCAGAGATGTTGGGAAGCTGATGCTTGGCTCCCTGCTCAGCTGCACTTTCTCTGTGTGACCAACTGCATGGTCTTTCTGAGTCTCCTCTAAGTAGTAACTTTTTCTTGCCTTATGCGGGAGATGTGAGGAAAAGCTCACTACCATATACTGGGATGTCATCATAGTCTAAGGTGATGGAGGGCCAGGAGATGGAGATACCCAGAAAAACGGTATATTTGGGACAGATGCTTCCTGTTGTCCTGTGCCAGGTGTATTTTTATGCACCACGATTAGTTTCAGGACTCAAAAAAACACCAACCAGCTTTGCTAAAAGTACTGTTTATTTTAACAAAAGTTATTGCCCTATTCTACTTACAGCAAAACTTAGAAAAGGCCATTTTTATAAGTGCAGTTACATGGCTTTGAAACTTGGTATCTATCCCATGGATTTTTCTGCTTGTGAGCTGCAGGCAGAAACCAGGACACATAATTTCCTGTTTCTGTTCCTCTGCCTGATACTTTTTTAGAGAATAATATTTTCTCAACAGAAGACTCCCCAAAGAAGTCTCCCTGGTAAGCAGAAGTTATGCTAGGACTCCTTTGAACACATACTTG
>VWZG01008843.1:15878-26055 GCA_013396735.1 Grallaria varia
TATATATATATATATATATATAAATTTCCTTTCCAGTCTGTCTTGCTGATTTCATTAAATGTTATATTGATTAATGATTAAGAATAATAGAGTACTGCAATGATTTGCTCGTATGTCAAGAGACTTTTTAACTGAAACTGAATGGCTAGTGTTTGCTAGGGTGTGCGAGGAAAATATTTTTTTTTTCTTTTTAAAATGAATTTTGCATTTGTGTGCAAATTTTGCCAACTTCAAACAACTTTTAGAATGTCCAGACAAAAAATGATCAGAATATTCTTCCAGTTTTCCAAATATCCTCTTGTGAGTGAAGCAACACTAAGTTAATACTTTTCAACATAACACAAATACTTTTCAACATGGCATGGCATGAAGCTGTGTCAGTGGAGGCTGAGGTTGGATATTGTGGAAAGGTTCTTCATCCAGCAAGTGGCTGGGCATGGGTAGAGGCTCCTCAGGGAAGTGATCATAACACCAAGCTTGTCTGAGTTCAAGAAACATTTGGATAACATTCTCAGGCACATAGTGTGATTTTCAGGACGGTCCTTTTCAGGGCCGGGAGCTGGACTTTGGTGATCCTTGTGCGTCCTTTCAAACTCAGGGCATTCTATGACTATATGGTTCTATTTTTAATTATTCTCCCGCAGCCTTTAGTCCTGCTTTGTACAGTTTATTACAAAGACTTTTCAGGGCTGTTTTTCTGTCAGAATTTGGAAACAAGGATTGGATATTGGCTGCTGGTGCATAGGTTATATAATGTTTCATTTCAACTGAGATCATTTGATAAATTGTAGAGCTCGCAGACTAACATTCAGCTGGACTACTTCACTTTGCCACAAAGAGGAGGAATATAGGGTAGGTAGGATTGTAAATGGAAAGAAATGGGGAGAACGCTTACTCTAGGATGAAGCTTTCAGATACTGTCATTTCTACTGCGAGTTCTTTCTTTTTCCTTTTTCTTTTTCTTTTTTTTTTTTCTATTTTTTGTGTCCCTAGATATTCCAGCTTTTATTTAATTGATTAATTTTTTTGGAATGTGTCTAACTACTACACATCTACAATGCAGTCTTGGAGCTACTCAAGTCAGAAGTAAAATGTTAACTAGAGTTGGAGAGGACAGAGATACCAAACACACTGAATAGATCTACAAGCACACTTGTAGTTCCAACCAGCTGAGCAGCCTTAACTTAATTTCAGTTTGAGTGTGCTTTGCCTCTGTGTTCAATCTGATAGCATCCATCCTGCTTGTCCACTTGTACTGTGGCTCTAAACAACTGTTCCCCTACTAGTTATTATTTGCTCTGCAAAATTTCCAAGCCATTCACAGGCTACCCATCAATTTGCTCTATCAGTCCTCCTTCTCAGCTGGACAGGAGTAAGAAAATATAGTGGAAAACAACACATAAGTTGAGATAAGGCAGTGTACTAAAGTAAAAGTGAAAGGTTATCTCTAAATGGGAGAAAGAAAAAAACCCATCCTCTACTTCCCATTAAGCATGTTTGGTCACTTCCTAGGAAACAGGGCTTCAGTATGCGCAGCAGTTATACTAGAAGACAAACATAAACAATGTCCCCCTGCTTCCTCCTCCCTTCTCTTTTATATCTGAACAAATGTCATATAGTATGGAATATCCCTTTGGTCAATTTGAGCCTGCCCGGGTTATGTGCCCTCCCAAGATTTTGCCCACCCCAGCCTACTGATGGAGGGGCAGAATGTTAGAGAGAGCATTTATATTGTGAGAGCTCTGCTTTGCAGTAGCCGAAATATTGGTGTGTTATCAACACCTTTCTAGCTACCAATACACCCTATGAGGGCTGCTGTAGGGAAAATTACCTCATCCCAGCCAGTCCCAATGCAGCTTCTCAGAACCTACATTTTTGTGTCCCATCCCTACAACTTGTGGGGTGCACTAAGTAGTAAGAACATCAGCCCCAAGTTCAGCTGCACTTGCTCTGCTGTGGCCAGCTGCACCAGGAAAGGGCAGTTAGAAACACCTCAACTTCTACAGTATCTTCCCAGCGACTAGCTGTCTACATTTGGTCTTGCTTGACAGTGGCTTCAGCTCTCCTCCCTCTAGCCTCTAACTTAAGTGAACAATCTCCTACACCTGAGAAGCCACAGAATAAGCTCCTTCAGTGATTTGTTCATGGATTTGCAGCCAGGTAGACCTGTGCTCAAATGGCTTAAGGAAATGGGTGCAGTACAAGTAAATTTTTTATACAGTTATGTGTTATAACAGATGGCACAACATTATTAATCACATGGCATACAAAGCTGTAATGTCATGCTTCATCTTGTATGCTGAGAGTGCATCTGAACTCTGAGAGTTCATATCACCATGACAGCACTGAGTAATCCATGCTGGAGAAGGACCTACTTGTTCCCATGCTTGGTGTGGGACCATTGCACAGCCATACTGTGTCCCTGTTCATCTACTTGCTTTATTCCAGCCCTCTTGACTTTATGTTCATACAGGTCCCAGATTCCTTTGTCTAAGAAAGTAGTTCCCATGAGGTTGGGATGTGCTATGGATTATACAGAGGCTTATTAAGAGTGTTTTAATTGAAATGTGGAAAGTCAACTTGGATGTGTTTTTGTCCTTATTTGTAGTTTTGCTGACTTCTGGGAAATGTTGCATACTGCCAAAAATTTTTCACTACCTAAGTTGCTCTAAGTACTTTATTCCTCTGGTACATAGCAAGGTCACTGTTATACAATTATCTAGACTTTCGTAGAGGAAAAAAATTTTTGTCCTTGGAAGACAAAAAACAAGTTATATTTTTATTATGAAATTTTTTTTATTAGATAGCAGTGTGCATGAATGCATATTCAATGATACAGATTACAAAGAAGATTGCCTTAATGAGGAAAGGTCTCAGTTATGACTGCCATTCCTTATTACTTCATCTTGGACCCTAACAGAGGCACAGACAGGAAACATCACAGAATATCTTGAATTCTCTGTAGGTTGGATATGAATTGTCAGCAGCATTAATTCACAACCCCATTGCTTTGTCAAAGCTAGTTATATGTGCTGTTGTGTTGAGACTATTTGACTGATAGAGTTGCCTCTATAATTAGGAGTGTGTCACATTTCAATTATGTTTTCATACCACTTTCCAAAGGTTTATAAATTGGATAAATTCCCTCTAGGTTGAAATGTGCCATAATAATTAGTGTGGGGACAGTTTTGTTTGTGTGTTGTTGTCCATTATGTTGCTAGAAGATTATTATACAAATAAGGTAAGTGTGTTTTCCTATCTTTTAGGCAAAAATAAAGGTTGATATATTCAGTTTTCACTTAAAAATTTTCCTATAGAAGACACTGAGAATTTTACCATTGCTTTAAGTGTCTCAATAACATCCTAGGAATTCTAAGTACACACTAAAAACCACTTGCATATAAAAGTACTGTATTTCATAACACTAAATAATACTATCTCAATGAAAGTTTGAAGGAAGAAAAATAGGATCAAATATTAAAGTGTTTATCTTTGAACACCTTTCTCAGTAGCAGTTCTTAGCAAGCATACATCATGTGAATCTAAAATCTAAAACAGTTGGGTAAGCTGCAATGATGTTTAATTTGAAATGCATCTTTGGAGATTGTTTGTTGAGGAAGAACAATTAATGCCCTGAATTTGTTTTCTCAAACAAGAGTTTTAGGAAAAAAACACTATGGTGTCTAAGAAAATCCTTAAAAACATGCAACAATGCACAGATATGCTATGAAATTCTTAAAATGTGAGGTGAGTTTAAGAAGATCCTTTCTGAATATTAAACAACCTTGGAAACTGCAACTCAGAAATGGCATGTTTTTCTCCATTCTTGGTGTAGGGGAGAGTGCTAAGAGCTCATTTTTTCAAAAAAGCGGCAGTTGTCAATTTTTTTCAGACTAATCCAGCTTTGTATGTAAGTGAGGATACTGAATTTGCATTCATGGGCTGTTATGAGTTAGTGACTGGTGCTTTGAAGGCTGTGTCATGCACACTAAACAACCTTTAAAAGTTTTCCCAGGTTCATCCATAAATATTGGAATAAATAAATGTATCGACTGGGTGGCATTTGCTTGTCCAAACAGGCAATATGCTAGAGGTGGTTCTTTCCTCATGCAGTTCAGCTGCTTTTAGTGACAACCCCTCTCTCTGGGGATAGCATTTTACTGACAATGCAGGGAGACAGGATAAATAGCTTTGGGATGTGGGGAGAAAACACACACAAACATTCTGAAATCCTGTTTTCATGCTAACAATCCAAACTGAAATTGTGGAAAAGGGTGGACTTTTTTTGTGTGTCTCACATGAATACAAGAGATATTTTCAATCAACTGTTCTGTTCCAGCAGATTGTCATTATTCTCAAACATAGAAAATTTATTATTGTAGAGGAAACTGGAGCAGGCCAGCTGTTAAGGCTGTTTAGCTTAGCAGTGTTCATTTTTTAACAGTCACAGAGATAGCATTTAATGCTGCCTCTGTCCTGGGCAGAGCACAGTATATTTTCATACAGACATAGAATTTTTTTGATTGGAAGGGACCCTCAAAGGCGTCCTAGTCCAACTCCGTTCCATGGGCAGGGACTTCTTTCACAAGGCATTTGCTCAAAGCTCCATCCAGCCTGGCCTTGAACACTTCCAGGGGTGGGGCATTCACAGCTTCTCTGGGCAACCTGGCCCAGTGTCTCACTAAAAACCCTTCTTTATGCCAAATATAAATCTATTCTGTTTTAGTTTAAAGCTATTACCTCTTGTCCTATTATTATATGTCCTTATTAAAAGTCCCTCTTTTGCTTTCTTGTAGGCCCCTTTTAGGTACGGTACAGCTTCCGAAGCCTTCGCTTCTTCAGGCTGAACAACCCCAACTCCCTCATCCTGTCTTCACAGGAGAATGTGCTCCGTCCCTCCGATTATCTTCATTGCCCCCTCTGGACTCACTTCAGCAGGTCCACATCCTTCTCATGCTGGGGACCCCAGATCTGGATGCAGTATTCCACATGGGATCTCACTGAGAGTGAAGAGGGGCAGAATCAGTTTTCTCACTCTGTTGGCCACATTGCTTTTGACGCAGTCTTTCTGGGCTGTGAGTGCACACTGCTGGATCTTGTCAAATTTTTCACTGACCAGCACTTCCAAGTCCTTCTTGTCAGGATTGTTCTCGATTCATTCTCCGCCCAGCCTGTTCTTGTGCTTGGGATTACCCTGACAAGACCTTACAGTTGTGCTTATTGAATTTCATGAGTTCGCATGGCCTAAGACTGAGGCATGTTATTAACCCCTAGCACATTTTCCTTTGTGATTTTCTTCTAGCTGTCTAGCATTTTCTGAGCCAGACCCTCTGCATTGTTGGCAATAACCTAGGGTACAGGGTAGTCTCAGTGGCCAGCCTCATTTTTTGCCCATGCATAGAAAGATGAGGGACACTAGCTCCTAGTCTCCTACCCTATTTTGTCTATGAACATAATTTGGAATGGACATAATTGACAATACTAAAATCATAGAGTTAAATAGCAGACAGAAGTAAGGAAGGAGATGAGGGTAATCACTGTTCAGATATCACCCCATTCAGAAGAGTATAGAAGCATGTATTTATGTTCATCTGGAGATCAGAAGATACTGAAAACCCACATAAATTTAAGTACTTGCTTAAGTGTGCCATCTGAAATAATATTCTTCTTTCAAGACATGCCATAATATCAGGACAATTAAAACTGTACAGTTTCTATTTGCCTATTCATGGAAATCAGGATTTCTTAGGCAAGGTTTTCATGTTCCCATACACAGATTCTCTATTGGTCCTTTAGAACAGAAAAAGCTTTTAAATCAGTGAAGAATAGACACTTTGTATCACTTTCTGACATTCTGCTAACAGGAAGAGGGGAAAAAAAGGTTAATTTTATTTTTTCTTGGATTTGGTTCTGCAACTGAGAATATCTTCAAACTTAAGTATACTTTTATTTACATTTAAATACAATAAAATATTTGTTGCTAAAATTTAAAACATAACTATGAAAGGTTAAATTCTTAGTTGAATAATTCCTTGGCTTGTCCTTCATTGCTTGTGTTCTTCCTGCCAGCTTCCAGCAGTTGTCAGTGAGTAGCCTTTTCTTAACTTAGGAAAATTACCAGCAGTATTAGAAATTTGCTTCACGATTTTTCAATATTGTTTCTGCAATTGAGAAAAGTTGATAGTTGGGTTGTTTTTTATTTCTTTTAAACAAGATACACACATGTGTACATATGTTGAGTGTTGTACTGGTGTATATTTTCGACTTGAAAAAATTTAGTGCTGGCATACGCATGCACTTCTGTATATGTAATGCAGTTTTTGATCTGTTCCCAGAAGCTTATCTAAAGTCTTTTCTTTCTGAGTTCAGTAATAAATGAGCAGAACCTCAACAGCATCCAGTGACTGCTGGATGAGTGTGCCAAATAACTAAGCTATCATCTGCAAAGACAGGTGTCAGTTGTCAAAAACAAAGGTGATTGACTCCTCCTCTGTGTTTAAATGCATTCTATCTCACAGTGATCAGTGTATGGTGCCTCAGTCACCTCTGACAGAAGCAGCGTCTCTGCATGGACCAGGTTATGGTGGGCCAACCTCCTTGCCTTTCCACAAAACCAACCCTGTAAGAGACTCCTGTCTTCCAGCTCCCCTCAATGCAAGGGTTTGGGGTAGGAAACCCCTTCTCCCTTCCATTCATCATGCTTCAGTCAAACAACCAGGGGACAGTTCTTGATCTTTCATTTACCACTTTGAGATCTGAGTTCATTCTCCTAGGTGTTCATTCTCCTAGGTGATTCAGTTCTGAAGGCTAAGAAAACTCTACCAGCCTTGCTAGGGAATTTGTGTTCAGTGATTCCCCTGAGAAGGGCTAGTCCACTGCATACTTTCACCCCATCATCCACTGTAATGTTGCAGCTCTTACCCAGAGGTAGTGTGTGCCCTCTTGTAAGGCAATGTTTAATATTGTAATTCTGTTAGCTATTGTTCAAAATGCCTCTGCTATTGTACATTACTACTCTGTTAGGAGACCTTTATTTTGAGAAGGATCAATAGTGCAAAATACTAAAAGCTTTTCTCTGTGTACAAACTTCAGTTGATTAAGATTATTAGTGCAAAAAGTTATGAGTAACTGCTATTTCCCTGGGGTTTTTTCTTCACCAGAATTGAAGATTTACAGTGAATAAGAAGACTTTGGCATAAAAAGTATTTAGGGTACTCTACATATTCACATAAAAAACACTTTCACAAAAACATAATGTCTGTGAGAATTTTATAATACTCTTATCTTACTTTCTAGACAACAATACTTGCACTACGTCTATGTAAAATTCCATGAGGCACCATTTATGAGCTGAGTGTTCAGAACACATAAACTACACTTCCAGATTAAGTCCTCTTACTCTTTAATGTGCTGCACTATTACATAACACTGGTAATTTCCAGTTTTTCTAGGCAATAGCAAAGAGAAATGTTGCATTCCCCAAAATTTTCCCCAATATTTTATACCTATATTTTGTCTTGAGGCACATAGGCATCTTTAGGAAGAGATAATATTTTTTTATATATTTGTTAAAATGTTTTACAAGGATAATAAAAGACATTACTGGGTACTTATCACTGGATAGCTTCAACAAAGTACTGTTAACACACCCTGAAATATGAACAGACAAACTAATTAATGAATATTTGTTTGACAGGTTTTTGTCCTACTTATACTTGCAAGTACATCTCTCATCCATCCAACTAACTACTTTATATGACAGTCCTCTTAGAAATTTGCCTATTCACAAAGCACACTGTCATGAACAAAGCAACATGTAGAGCAAATGAGAGAAACCTGGCTCTTCACATGGAGATAATTTAGAATATGGGAAAATGGGAATAAAAAAGTTTTATCAAATTTGACAGTACTTCACTGGACAGCTCAGTTTATTAATTATATATGAGGTACAGTGTATATTGTACTTTCTAATTCATTGTACTAATACTCTGTGGTAGAATACAAAGATTGGTATATTTATGAGAGATTTTCCATTTTTCGGTGAAGTACATAGAATTAAACATTCCCAAGCACACTTACGATAGTGAATTCACAGTGGTATTAGGATGACTCAAAAGTCTTTGATAAGTGTTGCAACACCGTGCAGATGTATATGGAAACACCCCTAGGAACAGTTTCAGCAGAGGGAGGGTAATGCAAGCCACAGCTGCTGATTACACACCCCCACAAACACAGGCTCCAGCTGTAGTTTGTGTTCCTGTGTAACAAAAAAGGTTATCATGAGTACTGTCTTCTATGAAACCATCCTGCCAAATGATTGGAGAGCAGGAATACCTTTCCTGTGAAAAAAGACCAAGAGAGTCATGGTTTTTCAACCTGTAGAAGAGAGGGTTCCAGGGAGACCTTACAACAAGCTCCCAGTACCTAAAGGGGCTTACAAGAAAGCTGGAGAGGGACTTCTGACTAGGGCATGTAGTGACAGGACAAAGGCTAATGGTTTTAAACTAAAACAGGGGAGATTTACATTTCATGTAAAGAACAGACATTTTTTTTTAGGAAGAGGTTGCCCAGAGAAGCTGTGAGTTCCCCATCTCTGGAAGAGCTTAGATCAGGTCGGATGGAGTTTTAGCAATCTTGTCCCATGAAAGATGTCGTCAAAGACTGTGGTTTTCATAGGTCTCTTCTAACCCAAACAATTCTATGATTCTGTGATCTGCTAAACAACCACTTACTGATTATGCTCATTTTCTCTTTTGGTTTTGAGGGCATTGCTGCCTAGCTGCTTTTTCAGTACCTGGGATCACGTAAATGTCCTGATTGTGACATTTCTCTTTCCACTTCTGTGGACTAGAATCTCTCAAGTGTTTTAGGTGGCGTCATGCAAAAATGGAAGATGACACAATAGGAGAGCAATGTTTTTGATTCCTCTGACAGTCTAAGTGGAAAGGAAGTTTGTCCAGATGTTTTGTAAGGCAAAGCCTATGACTCCAATGCAAGACACCTTCCAGAGTTCATGTAGCAATGCTGAACACACAGCAGATTTCCTTTAAGGGAGAAATCATCTTAGGGCTCTCTCTCCCAGCTGTCACAGAAAGAGCTGCCAGAGGCAACCAAATAGAAATATATCTAGTTAAATGCCTTGAGGATATCTGGCAAAGCTATATCTCAAGTGGAGAGGTTTCTGGCACCTATTATCTACTGTCACCTCAAGATTAGCTATGAGACCTATGGTGGGTATTTTGTAACCAAATGAGAGAGCATGAGTATTCAGGTATCGTTAAATTGTACCACCGCTGAATGTGTTGTTGTAGTAACACAAAATCTCTGGGAAGTTCTGTATTCCTAGGCATCCACTGGAAAACAGGCCAAGGAAAACAAAGAAAAATGTAAACTGGGAAGCTAAAGTGCTGAATTCCATAATGTTTCTCAGCTGGGAGTAAAAGTGAAAATGCATTATTTTAATAGTTATAAATTTGTTTTCATTATTTTTTTGCAACTGGAGCTTTTTCCCCCTCAGTTACAACTTGATACCTGGTATTGCAAACATTTATCGCTTTACTCTCAAGCATCCCTATAATGCAGAGGGCACAAATAGAGGACAGAAGTGTATCTAACAGAGTAAGCATTTGAACAGAATAGTTCTAATCTCTATTTATGCAATGTTTAAAAATAAACAACATTTCTGTTGTTGTAGGGAAATAAAGTTCCTAGTCTGACTACTTTAACTTAAAATTTTAGATGCAGTAGTAATTACTTTTAAGAACCAAATAACTCACTATTTAACTACGAACTGGTTAATTTCAGTATTAATTATATCTTTGAACTGAGTAAGGAAAGCACTTGAAGTGGTGCTGTTTTAACAGAACAATATTAGGCCATTATAACCCATCCCTGGAAGTACTGAGGGAAGTACTTACTGTTCCAGGCTCTCTTCAGAGTTTTCAGTAATGGCAATCACAGTGGTAAACAGTCTTCTTGACACTTGAAGCTTCAGATCTTCCTGTTAATGACGAATTTGTTGTGAGAGTATTGGTACCACTTCAGTGTCACCCATTTTAATTTAACAGGAAAACTTTGTATTACTTGTGTTTGAGAATTGAGTGGCTATGCCAAAGGGTCCATGCACAATTCTTATGTCTGCCTTACCCCTGGTCAACAAGGGAAGGTCTAAAGGGAA
>VWZG01008843.1:26062-41011 GCA_013396735.1 Grallaria varia
AGGGAATGAATGAATATATCCTTCCTTAGAAATATGGCTTGATCAATATTTATCCAGATGTTTCTCGGAATGAGTTTGGTCTTGTTATGATTTCACGCTAGCACTGATATACTTCATTCTGTGTGGTTATTCTTAAGTGTACTGGACTAAATTCAGAATCAGACATAATTTTTCCATCTCTGTTGTATGCTGAAGTCTCTATTAATGTTTATGAACCACATCTGCTATTTAGAAAAACTATCCCAACAGATGTACAGGATCACTTAATAACTAAAGGCTTGCTCTGACTTTTTTGAGTTCAACCACTCTAAGAAAAAATATGTAAAAACCTCCATTGCTAAATTTTTACTGCAAAGTTTCAGACCCAACTATCTGGGACAACTTTGAATTTGTTTGTGTATTGTTTATATTTCACTGTTCTGACAGTTCATGTCCTTCAGGTAAAGTATCTGTATGACTTTTTACATTGTCATTATTGTGGGGGCAGGCAGGGCAGAATTTTACTGCTTTTATTTCTTCTGAGTCATTCTTGTACTGTTCAAGATATCAAGGAACAAGACTGCTACAAAGAAAGCATGATTGTGCTTTCATTATACCTCTCTTTCTCAAATTTCTGCTTTGATAGTCAAAAGAAAACTCATATCTAAGTCCCTGTCATTGTCCTCTGGAGTTTTCATATTGCTTGTCTTGTAAATTCAAGGCATCTCTTACTTTTGTTGCATACAGTTCTTCTTTCACCAGTTAATACCAACAGTTAGGCACTCATCCTAAGTAAAGGATTTCTTCTCCATTGTAATATACTTTTCTCATATGGCTGTAAGATTTTACTCATAAGATTTTACTTCTGCGTTAATTTATTTTCCCTTTTTATTAATGTAACTATAGTTCAAGTAGTTTAAATGTATGTGGCTTTCACTGTCATAATGGATGTTACCACTGA
Source organism: Grallaria varia (assembly GCA_013396735.1). Lineage (NCBI taxonomy): Eukaryota > Metazoa > Chordata > Aves > Passeriformes > Formicariidae > Grallaria > Grallaria varia. Next base: position 27,003 of record VWZG01008843.1, read on the forward strand.
GTTACAGAAGTGGAGGACAACTGCTAGTAGATTAAAAGAAATTCTGTTTCATCTAGCATTTGACCTTTCTCCTATGGTTTCTTATGGAATTTATTTGCTTACAGTTTTACAGAGAGAAGAAATGTGAAGACCTAAGTTTGCATATCTTGCAGATTTCAAAGAAACACAGTTCAATCAGTCTCTTTGAACAGTAATTAACTGCTGATTCCAAATTCCCTTACAGCAGTAATATATTGCTTTATTGAGATACCTGCTTATCAGAAGGTTAAAAAAATAAAAAATTCTCCCTCTGTCCCTATTTCTCTGTTCTTCTAACATTTCAAGTGCTAAGGAAACTTTACCTAAAAAATTCATTAGTTAAGCTATTTTTACCAGATAGCAATGTCTATCCTTGGTTTGCAATCAAAATGGGAAATATTCATTGCAGTTACAATGTTCACAGATTGGTTGCTGGCTGGCAGATTGTCCAAAATGCTGATTTCACACATATCATTGGGAAATTTAAAAACAATTTATTCCAATATATACTTTCAGAGATATAAAATACTGTTGTTTTTTACAGCAATTTCTTAACCTAGGAATTTTAAGATGATGAGATATTATTGAGCAAAAATAAAAACACACAGTATTCCTGCAGCAAAGTGCACAACTTTGAAAACTCTACCTCATACACATCAAGTGCTTGACTTATATGAATTTCCTGATTGTTGTTATAAGCCATACGTATCATTTGCTGAAGGAACTACTTGTGGTTTATTCTACTGGTTCAGTTTTTCAGTGAAGATTTTCCAAAGACAAGAACCTTTACTAAGATTTTAAGACATCCTTGTAGAGAGGTTCTGGTCCAATAGCCTACCAAACTGTGCCCTTTTGCTTTATTCAGAACTGTTGCTGAGGACTTTAGGGCTTTGAAAATTGAAGGCATGGAAATGGCAGATATTGCTTATGATTAGAAGATAGTTATAAAACTGAAAGTTTTAGCTCAGATCATTGGCGACCCAAAAAGGAAAGTGAGCTTTTTTTAAAATATATGAGCAACATATATTTACAAAACCATAATAATTTTTTGTGAGGTTTCTAGTGTTATTATTTTCAATATACTGTGTGTTTTTTGCAGGTTACTGAATTTGTATCTGTGTTACTGCCTAAATATTAATTATCAGCACCTCTCACCATATTCACTTTCTCAAACTTCCCTTTTTCATTCTGTTGTCAGCAACTAAAGTTTATAAATACCTTGCTAAAATATCCAGCATTAGAGTCAGCATTTGGTGCTTAGCCAATTTTGACAGTTTAATAAACAGGTTGAATTAAGCCATGGTAACTGGACATGAAGTGCTTGCCGCACTCTGGAAACAACCCAAACCATTCAGTGCATAACTAATCCTTGTAAGTAGACACATATAAAGACCTGGTAGGAAACCCTACATACATTTATAGAGTTGGGAATTAAACTGAAGAAATTTGATATTCGGAAGGAGAAGGGAAGGCTGTGTATAGGTTTCTCTCAGCCTGACAACTCATCCACTGAAATTTGGCAGTCTGTTTGCCTTGAAGTTGGATGGGTGTGGGAGCCTGCAGAGAAGGGGTCACTCTTATAAACTGAGTAAGCCTATCATCTCATCATTGAAATTTAACTACCCTCAGTTTAATATGGGATAGCAGAGGGCATCTATAAAGATCAGCTGTAACACCTCAGTATTACAGATAAACATATTTAGCTAATTATGCATAGCAGTCCATACTCTATGCATGAATTCTTGCTAATACATCAGTCCTGGTCTAGGATAGTAGAATGATGTTGGTGTCATATTTTTCTGGGAAACAGATGAAATACCAAGGAAGATCTGGTCTGGATGGTTCATGTGTTACTTGTCAAGGGGCTGCACCTTTGACAAGTAGATCTTGCTCTGTGACAGAGCCAAATCACAGGCACCACTTCCACTTCCACCTGTTGACACACGCATGCCAAAAAATATAAAATCCAAGGTGTAAAATAGTAAGCTGGTCTAGGTGCTACTGACTGCAAGAAAGACAGGTGGTGAATGGAAAAGCCGTTAAAACCTCTTTAAGTGTCATTAAATACAGTGTATAACTTGAGTGCAGCCTGACATCAGTCCCTGTGCAGATCCTCTGTCAAGATACGCCCTGAACAGGTACTTGTCTGAGCCACAGGGAGAGTACAGCAGAGTTCCAGGCATACATTGTGCACTTTCCCCAAGAAACTGTCAGGTGGTTGATTTATAGCCGTGGTGGTAGGGATGCCAAAGCAGGACAAGAAAGATTAGAACTGGTCTGAATTTCACATTCCACATCTCAGGGAACATGTTGTTGAAGTAAGAAGGGTTTTCGAAAATAAAACCCCAGTCAAGAAAAGGTTTGACCATATGATTTACAGGTAGCAAATAATCCTAGGAAATACCCTAATGACAGTGATAAATTAAATTGGCTCATTTGAAGAAAGGGGCCTTGATAAAACAATGGATGGATGCTTCTAAAACAAGGATATATGTATAAAGACTGGCATAGTAAGATGCAAAAATACAGTATTTTCACTAAAAAATAAAGCTCCACCCAAAAAATTACTAAGAAGCACCTATGAATTATGATAGAATTGCCCTGTCTTTGGTCCACAGAAAAAAATGTGGACTTTTTTTGAGAATTTCTGCCCTACTTTGAAATATTTTTCATTTTTCTAAATGTTTTGGAAATATGATCAAACTGTAAAATACTTGTTTATAGTTCTCTCTTAGCAGCATCTCTTTTTCCTCTAGTTTTCCCTTTCCTTGATTAACTATTACATCATTTTGGTTCACTGAAACAGTGAACCACAAAAAGATTTTGAGGACTGTGAGGAAAAAATTAAATACAAATTAATTTGCAAACACTTATGTAAGGATTTTGATGGGACAAATTATGGTCATGCATCCAAAAAATATTTAATGTTTCTTTTTAAATCAGACCGACTCAAATTCAGAATCCTGACAACCCAGGATTAATTTTGTGAGATTAATTTAGGAATTTTGATTATTTTTAATACATAACCGATGTATCATTTAACAGTCATAATTCCATATAAGAAAGTCAAAAAGAATCGTTGTACTAAATCTGGGTTGTCAGGACACAGTAACAGAAAATATTTGTCCAGTTTTCATTTTCAATTTACTTACTACCTTTTTAAAATAAATCAGCTGATCCTACAAGCTACTCTTTTAACACATTAATTGTATAAGATCACAATTAATTACTAGGTATATAAGATAAGTTAATATTGTTGGTGACTGTTAAGCAACTTACAAGGTCTATAGATGTGAAAAAGAAAGCAGATTTGTCAAGATGTGATATTGAATGTTACATGTTCTTTTCTGAACTCAATGCACTACCTTTGCTTGTTTTCTTTAGTAAATGCTTAATTAATGCAGAAAAGCATTTTGGTGCATGAGGGGGGAAGATAGTCCTATGTGAGACAAAAATGTAGAAATGGAACTCTTGTATACCACTATCCTACCAGTAGGTTTTAATTTCTTTCCTTGCAGATGTCAGAAGCACTCTAGTTGTGCTGGATCAGCCAAACTCTTTCTTTTGGTGGAAGAATTTGTATGGTAAGTGCAACACCAATTTCTCTTTTTATCAAACAGCATCTTCACAGTCATTCTGTAGTTTAAATCTTCCTCCTAGACTATTGTTGTCTGAGTGGGACTTGGTGCCCCTCAGCTGCTTCAGGAGTGTGCACAGGAGGTGGCTCATGCTGGTGGCTTTCCAGAATGGGCCTCGCATGGAGTCCTGAAGTCACACCACAGTATGGTCAACAGGCAAAATTATTGTCATCTCTGAGGGCAACCACTGCTCAGATTGTTAATAAGAACCTCCAACCGAAAATTAAAAAAAAGTGGATCAGAAATCCAGCTTTAAGAATCATTCTCCTCAGTCAGGAGATAGAAGTAGCCCTTTGGTTTGTAAGACAGCAAATAACCACCAAACAGTTCAAGTACCTTGAGAACGGACAAGTTCTTTAAATAATTTTTATTTACCCACTAACCACCCTGACAGTACACATGAACCTAATGCACTCTAGAACTGAAATTTACTATCCATTTCTTCAAAAATTTGGCATAAAATAGGACAAAGAAATAATGGTGTTCTTGACAAGTGATCTTTAAAAACATTTTCTGAAGCTGTTCTTTTTCCAGCAACCTTTTCACATTTGATTAATATTCCTTCCTGTTTTCTGGTTCAGAACGTTTCTTCTTTGAGCTACACTGGATCTAAAACTGAAAGTTAAACAGTTCCAGGACCTTTTGATCCTAGGAAAACTGACTTTATTATTTCCATATCTTCGATTTATCATGTTGGTTGTCAAGGCACAATAAAAATATGTGAGTTTTGCACATGATGCAAGAAAAAGAAATCAAAAAGTAGATAAAGCTTTTTAAGTTAAACTTGTTTTGCAGCTAAACATTTCTCAGCTGTCCCAAGCACAGCAGGTCAAATATTCCAAGATTATGTTCAACTCCTTCTGAGAGAACAAGATTGCATTCAAAATACTCCAAAAAAGAAAACAAAGGGCATATTCATTTAATTGGGATCACAGAATTTCCTCTTGGTTAAAGCTAAGTATTAATAACCAATAGAAAATATTGACTCTGTTATGGTGAATTAGCTGACGCTTTTCTGCATGGGAGACATTAACAATACCATTCCAAATATTTGTGGATTAGGCTGATGTAATCTTTCGGGTACTCAGAAATGTCTTGCACACAATGGATTGTGTGCATGTATATTTGGTGGACAAAATCCTGTATGACTACAAAAAGCTTCTTGTGAGCACTAAGATGATGGCTCACATGCTTCTGAGATGCAGCCTAAGCAGGAAGGTGGAGTCAAGGAATGTGTGGAGTTTCCGTAAGTAATCACAGAATATGTTGACTTGAAAGGGACCCACAAGGATCATCAAGTCCAGATCCTAGACCTGCATAAGGCTATTCCCAAGAATGACACCTTGTGCCTGAGGTTGTTGTCCAAACTACCCTTGTTACATCATTGCTGAACTCTGTCAGACTTGGTGCTGTGACTACTTCCCTGGGGAGCCTGTTCCACTGCCCAGCCACTCTCTGCGGGAAGAACCTTTTTCTAATATCCAACCTAACCCTCACTGACACAACTTCAGGCTTTTCCCTTGCCTCCTGTCACCGGTCACCAGAGAGAAGAGATCCATGTCTGTCCCTCTGCTTCCCCTCACGAGGGAACTGTGGACTGTGATGAGTTCCTCCCTCAATCTTCTCCACGTTAAACAGAAAAACTGACCTCAACCATTGCTCACATCACTTCCCCTCTAGGACCTTCATCATCTTCATAGCTCTCTTCTGGACACTCTATAATAGCTTAGTATCTTTCTTATTTGCAGTGTCCCAAACTGCACATAGTATTCAAGGCTGCACTAGAGCATAGCAGAGCACAGCGGGACAATCCCCTCCCTCCACCGGCTGGCGATGCTTTGGCTGGTGCTCCCCAGGACACGGTTGGCCCTCTAGGCAGCCAGGGCACTTCTGACTCCTATTCAATTTGTTAGCAACCAGGACCCCCAGGTCCCTTTCCATGGCACTGCTTTCCAGCACCTCATTTTCCAGTCTATACCAACACCCAGGTTGCCACCGCAAGAGGAGATACAAGGACTCTCTAAAACAGTACCTCAGCCTTGGCCATATTGACTACCATCAATGGTCCACTTTGGCCTCCAATCAGGAGGCGTGGAGACACACCATCCATAATGCTGCTGATTCCTTTGAGAATGCACGCAGAATCAGTCTGGAGGAGAAAAGACAATGCAGAAAGAACCGTGCCTCACCAACACCGCCTATGGAGACTTTCTGCTGTGCCTTTTGCAACCGGACTTGCCTATCTCGCATCGGCCTCTTTAGCCATCAGCGCGCTTGCAGCAAGTGTGGGTAGAGCCCTTCCCAAATCTTCGTTCACGAAGCCTGGCCATGATGACCAAAACCCGGGGTTGCTCATTCCCAGGTTCAGAATCTGACACTTGCCTTTGTTAAATTTCATGTTTGGTGATTGCCCAGTCCTAGTTTGTCATGGTCTTAGTATGAGACCTTCCAAAACAAAAGGCCTTACCTCAAACATTTTTATATAAATTATCTATTGAAGTACTAAATGAAAGGAAAACACAATGCATAAAAGCAGATGTAAACTCTGCATGCTAATATTTCACAAGGCTCAGTTAATAATTGCTATTTCACTTTGTGGAGAGACAGTCATGCATCTTACTGTTACCTGATCTGAGTTACAGTTGGATTATCCCTGCTTTGCATTAAAGTTTCTATTTCTGACAGCAGGCATNAAACCAAGCCCCCCAAAAACCATCCAACCAACCAAACCCCCAACACCTAAAAAACAAAGCAAACACACAGAAACATCAGAAACACCCAAAACACTCACAGGGAGATATTGGCATTGAACTGGGTGTATTGGTTTGTTTGTTGAATAACTCAAAGGAATAACTACCTTTCTGAAGTCTGTCACTGTTTGGCATAGTCTGTCATTTTAATTCTTTTCTTTTGCTTTTGAGGACCTTTCATTTCCTGCTTTACCAGATTTGATCCAGGACATACTAGTGATCCTTCTTCTTCAATAGGCATTGAAAAATAGTTGGGTTGACATTACTTATATGTTTTTAAAGAGTTTGTCTCTCGCTTAGCTGCATTACCATAGTTCAGGAGTTTTTCTGTTACATTTAGAGGTGCCTGAGCCATGTTTAAAGGATAAGATACTCATATTAAAGATAATGTGTCCATGGAAAATTTGTCAAGGGTCCTACTATAGTGTTTGAACTCAGCAGGCGTCAGTTGAAGTTAGGCATTTATTACACCAACATATATGTAAGGACCCTTTACACAGAAGTATGTAGAGCACCAAAATTACTCTAATCTTCAGTTCCTGTGAAACTCCAAAGAGCCCAAGGAGATGGAGGAGAGGATTCTGTGATTTAGAAAAATCAACCAAATGAGAGGGTTGTATAACAGCATCTACAGGAATCAGTAAGGCTGAAACAAAAAGAGACTTTTTAGAGAATATAAGGACATTTACATACTATAAAATGACATCAAATTTATTTTTATTTTTACATCCTGCAAACAGTTCTTTATAGTTAATTGTCAATCAGATGTGCTCTAGTCTATCTGTGTTTTGTCAGATATCCACTCAGGAATGTCAGGCTATGTCAATCTAGGGTAACAAACTAGTTGTTAACTAGTTAGTTGTTACTGTGTGCTGTAACAGAAAAGAAATATATTGTGTACTGTAAGAAATGAATGGCTGTCTTCTCAGTTGTTTTTAATGCTGTCTGATGCCCACACACAATACTAAGTAAACAATGAGATTAGATCTCAGCTACTCTGGCTCCATTGCTATGTGGATTGTGAAGATATATGATGAAACCTACAGTTTCTCCATTTCAAGAATGGTGCTACAGCAAGACACTTGCGGAATGTTGCCTGTAGATTTCCCTCCCATCAGATTTCCCTCTGTCTTCAATCCTCCATGGATCTCAAATGTTTTTTAGCCATTTTATCATATGGGTTAAACTAAAAAATGTGGTAGATAGAAGGAAAAGGGAAATTTCTATTAACACCCAAATAAAAACAGCATTCAACTACCTTGGTCTTGAGGGAAGACAAATGGGATGCAGCAGTCTAAAAGGGTTGAAAAAGCTCTTGTACTACCTGGGAGAATTGATGCATCTTTTCTCAAGAAGAACTGCCACACTTTTTGTCACTGAGCGTAAAGGAATGTAGAGGTGTCTTGGCCCTCTGTGCTGGGCAGGAGGTTGGTGCAATGCCATCTGTAAGGGGGACGCAGTACACTGTTGCCACCTCAGGGCTTCTTCTTCAAGTGACTCACAGGCACCCTGCCCTTTGGCAGCCCACAAGTCTCTGCCCTGGGACTGCTAACTGTAGGTATCCCTTATCCATAACTACTTCTTTCAGGCCTGACGCCTGGCTCGGCACATAGGTGCCATGCTGCAGGCTGTGTGATGGCCATTCAGTTACAAGCTGCTTAGATAGAGTCCTAGTTTATATTTCTTCAAAAATGTAAGATTAAGGTAGCAGATTCCTAGGAACTGCAATGGTGGTATAAACCTTAGTGAGTCTCTTTGCATGTGAAATAATTCTAAATAGATGTAACAATTGCAGTTATTGGATGCATTTTAGAAATTCATCTTATCTCTTTGGAACTTTGACTTCTGAAAACTGTAAAAATTGCTAGAAATTATTTCTTCCTGTTTGTTGTATCTGGGATATCTGAATGTTGTTCTCCTTACATAGTTTCCCAGTTTTTAGCCTTTGATTCATTATGGCAATCTGCATTTGGGTGTTCACATTACTTTAGTATCACCTTGTAAATCCGGAGAAGTGCTAGCTATATTGTGGTGGTTTGTTCTGCAGTCAGCAATAGAGAGAGACAGCAGAGAAAGGTGTAGAATTGGCTGCTAAGGATGATTGAATGCTTAAAGTTTTCACCGGGACTGTGAAATACAACACCTAAAGGACTGTGATGCTAGAAATCAATACTTGACACGGCAATTTCAAATCCAGTAGATAAAGACACAATGATTATGGTATCAAGACCAAATACAAAGGAGACCCTCAAACAACCTTCAGAGCCACCCCACAACTGAGCAGTGGATGAATATGGAAAGAGAAATTTGGTGCCAAGAAATGGAGTGTAAAACTATGTGATCTGTAAGTAGAGTACATCCACAGGTTTTGCACAATTCACCTTTCTGCAGCCTGACAGCTTTCTCATCTATGAACAAAGATCTCTTGTTTCTGCATACCAAGAGTGACATGGTACAACCATGTGGATAGGACAGTACCTACCTGCCTTGCTATGAAAAAACCAAAAAAAAACCAAAAAATCAAACAAAAACAAACAATCAAAAGAGGAGAGGAGGGGAGGGGAAAAGAGGGAAGGGGGAAGGAGAGGAGGAGGGGAGAGTGCCTATATGCCATGTAGATATATTACCCATGAAAATGTCTACAAGGTGCTAAAAGGTTTTAGGTGTCCAACAGCAAAAACAAAACCCAGATATGCAAAATTTCTTTTACTTTCTGTTCAAGAGCTGGCTGGTATTTAACAGCACAATGTCTTTTACTTCGCAGAATGGAACTTTTTCCATACTAAAAAAGTAACTTTTCCCTCAGGTTGACTTGCTTGCACCATTGCTCTCTACTTAAATTTTGTACAAGATGGTTTAGAAACTGTTTACATGAAGGCTCTGATAAGAAACTGAAGTGATCTGGTAATTCCTCCTATGTGACATGCCTGGTGTCACTCAGTTTCCCTTTGCACTGCAGCCCTAAAGCACTTTTCCAATGAATAAAGGCTGCTGCTGGGGAGAAAGGATACAAAGACTTCATGCCGTTGGGTTCAGGTGCCTCTGTCTTCTGTCTGCTGAAATCAGTGTGAGTTTGCAGGCATCCAGCCAACCAAGATGCAACTTCCAAACAGCAAACTATACAGGTTGAGCTACAGTAAGAAGTCAAAACTGCTTCACAGTTCTGGAGGCATGAAATAATCAAGAACTGGGGGGCTTGTTTTTGTTTTTCAGTCTCAAGGGAAATTAATGAGAATGTTCACTTATGAAGGTACTTCTTTTGGCACAGTGTCATTGCTGACAAGGGGAGAACTGAATGTTTTAAATCATGTTTTCTTTTGTTCTATTTGTTTCCTCAGTAGTGACCATAATTTCTCAGTATGAATTTTTAAAGTCAAACCTAGCAGAAGAATTTTCAAATCTGATTCTGGAGAAGACATTCTGTGCAAGAGCCTTTGCTTACATTACCAACAAGGACTCAACCAATCTGACTCAATTAAAGACCTGCTGGTAAGACTGGATCATAAGATGAGCCAGAAAATTGCAAACTGGCTTTACATTCTCCCCTAAAGGTAAGACTTTTCGTTCTGTCACTCTAAACCTTTCTGAAGCCAAGTGATGGAAAAATGTCTTCAGCACAAAACTCCTGCAGCCAGTTCAGCTGCCTTCTTGCATTTAGTGATGTGAACTGAGAGCTGAGACAGTGTTTTCCTTTAAAAAGAAGCTATGCTAGAGAGATGCATTTGTTTTAATAAAACCACAGTGATTAATTTGCACATACAGCTGCCTTCGAGACTTATAGGCATCCACTTGACAGGACTGAGCATCTAATCTACCAGAAATGAATGCTTCATAGCAAAACTTGGCTCTTTCTGAAAAACAGGGAAGATGTGCTGGTGGCATAATTTCCATAGTCCAACTTCTGTTGGCGATGAGCTTTGTAGCTTATAAATGGTGACTTTGACACTCCAGTCTTTGAAAAAGGAGTCTTGAGTCAGTGATTGTCTGATCTCCTTTTACATTTTAATGTTTTTTTTATGTCTTCTATGATAACATATTTTTTCTTGGAAGAAACTAACATGAAGTTTGTAGTAATGATCTTTGTGGTAAAAAATTTCCAGAGGTAGAATGATAATTTTCCTTTTCTGATAGGACATGATAAGGTCTGAATTTTAGCTAAGGACGATGTTGAATGACTAAGGACAGTGACAAGGACAACTTGTTTATTAAGTCTAAAACAGAAAGGCATCTACCAACCACTTATTCTGTAAGCATTATTATATCTATAGTTATTTTTATTCTGTGGTATATTTTCTGTATTATTCATGTACATATTATTATTATACTATATAACAGCTGTATTACTGATTTTTTCAAGAATAGTTCCTTAGTTTTTCTGAATAAGTAATTAGAATTTGATTAAAGGATATGCATAAGCACCCCCTCAAGCACTAAATCACCTTAAATGAATACCTAGACTTCTGAAAAGGGAATGCAGCATCTAACTTGGAGATATCCATCTTTGGAAGTCAGGTATTCCACTGGATACTATATCTTATCAAACTACTGCAGACCATCTATCTTTTTCTTAGGACAGAACAGAGCAAATGCTTACTTCAAGTTTTTAGTATCAGAATCCTCCATGAAGCTGCCATAAATCTCAGCAAAAACTAGTGATACTTAAATCTCATAGGTGGCTTGTTGCATCTAAAGCAAAAATGCAGAAACAAAAACCATCAACATAAAACTTTCTGATCTACATATGCATAAAGCAACTTTTTTCTTTCTTTTTTTTTTTTTTTACCAGAATAATCAAGATGAATTGTTATAAAGATGCATTTCGCAAGACGTTCCATTAACTGAGAATCTAGATCCAACACAGTTCCTTTAAAATAATTAGGTCACAACACTCCTAGCTCAATTCATTACACATTATTGTCTTCCAGAAAAATAAAATATGTAGTCAGTATTATGTCTTTATTGCATAAAACTTAGAGACTCAATGGTTTCCAGAGACACGTCTTGCACTGTCTTATCAATGAACAGAAAAACAACCCTGTTAATCCCTCAAACAGGGGACAAAACTCATCCTCTCTAATTTGTAGAAAACAACTGCTGTCTAAAGAAACAATAAACACATTTCTCTGTTTCCTCTACATTTTGCAAGGTAATTGATTATATTGAGAGAAGTTTTCCACACAAAATTAAGTTTTTAGTCCATGAGTAGTCACAAATGGCTGAATAAGGTTATAGGGGAAGTGTGGTATTAATCATGGCTAAAAAAGATAGCAGGATCTGCTGTCAGCAGTAATATAAATAAAAAGCATTGTGTGTCTTACATTTTGCAATCCAGTCATTAAAAAATTAACATACTTCTCAGAAAAAAATCTTTCCTCCCTCTCATTCTTTCCCAATTCTATTTGTCTGTCTTCTGGTAGACACCAATTAAATTGGATTTCAGTGAAAAATGAAAAAAAAAAAGAGAGTATTCATAAAGTTAAGAATTTGTATAGGAATTTTCAACAGTTACTGCTGCTGGATTTGGGGCTAGAAAAAAATTAACAAATGTTGTGGAAATTTATTTTCTTATAGGTGGAACTATTGTTCATTGACTTGCGTCTGAAAGTATGCAAATTTTACTGAAAAGGGGTCCTTTATATATATCTTCTTGCAGTAATTACATACTTGGGCTCCAGGAAGAGAAACATCAATATAGAAGTCTGTATCTTTTGTAGCAAATATAGATGTGGCAACATACAATTTTTCCCATGTAAAACAAAAGTTATCTGGTCCTCCTAGGGATTGTGAGATTAATTGTTTGTAGCTTCTCTGAACACTTCTGAGGACATAGAGATAAAAGAAGATCAGTTTGATGTTGTGCTTTTTAAGACTTACAGGATAAAGTGAAGAATTGTCCCAGTATGCTTCCTCATTAATATCTACTGCACTGTCACAGGCATCTAAAACAATTTTCAGGGGAAAAATTAACAGATATGACAGATCCTTCCTTCTGAGTGTGTCTGAGTTTTAGCCATCACTGCCATCACTGCCTGAGTCCCTTAAGTTTGAAGGTGAGTTCAGTGCTGGATTCTGCAATGGCTCATATAAATCACAGCATTACAGAATATGCTGAGTTGGAAGGGACCACAAAAAACACCATGTCCAACTCCTAGACCTGCACAGGGCCATCCCCAAGAGTCACACCATGTACCTGAGGATATTGTTCAAACACTTCTTGAACTCTTTCAGGCTTGGTGCTGTGACCACTTTCCTGGGGAGCCTGTTCCAGTGCGCAGCCACCCTCTGCATGAAGAACCTTTTTCTAATATCCAATCAAAACTTTCTTGTCACAGCTTCAGGCTTTTCCCTTGGTTCTGTCACTGGTCATCAGAGAGAAGAGATCAGTATCTGACCCTCCTCTTCCCCTCACAAGGAAGTTGTAACTGCAATGAGGTCTTCCCTCAGTCTCCTCTTCTCCAGACTGAATAGGCCAAGTGCCCTCAGCCACTCCTCATACAACTTCCTCTCAAGTCCCTTCATCATCTTCATTGCCCTGCTTTGGACACTCTTTAATAGCTTTATGTATTTCTTTTATTGTGGTGCCCAAAACAGCACACAATATCCAAGGTGAGGCTGCCCCAGTGCAGAGCAGAGCGGGACAATCCCCTCCCTCGATTGGCTGGTGATGCTTTGTCTGATGCCCTCCAGGACAAAAAGGCAGAATAAACTTGTCCATCTCTCTCCTCTTTTCCAGTGCTCTTACACGACTATGTTCATAATATAGCAGTGATCACACACATTTTTAAATAATTAATAAAAAACAAGAATTAAAAACATATGAAAGATTTTTTTTTTTCTTTTTCCCTTTCAGAGAATTGCCATGACCTGAGATTGGTTTTTGATTTGGTAAAGCACAGTTTCTTTGGGAAAGAGGTACTTTCATATCACAGCCAGCTATTTCAGGAAAAGATTCTGGCAATATCAGACCAGGGCTTCCATCAGTGAAGTCACAGAGGTCATTGTGGAGAAAAACTCTCATCAATGCTACAGGTATTTGTCTCTAAATTCACTAGTGTTTGAATTTAATGTGGAAAAAGCAAAAGTCATAGTATTAAATCTCTTTAAATAGTATGACTTTTTTTTTAGTGAAATGTTACACAAATCCATTTTTCTACCTCCAGAGCACTATGAGGCAGAATATCATTACTTTCTTTGACAACAGAATTACACAAGCTATAGTGAGAACTGGAGTAATGATGGATGGCAAGATAAGTTATGAAGGAAATGTAAATTACTAAATACTCATATATTGAGAAGAAACTGAAATGTTTTGCACCTTCAGAAAAAGTTAGGAATAGGATAATGGCTGTAAATTGATCTCAGGAAAGTATAAATTTGGAATTGTTACTAAGAAGGGTCAACTGGATGCCGAAGTAGTCTCTCAGGAAAAGTGAAAGAAGCCTTAAATGTGTGACTGTAATTGTGCAGAACATTTAAGAATATGCCATTGATTATAGCACAGATTGAACAGGTGGTCCATATTAATTTTGCTCATAAGCTTTTTCTGTGGCTCCATGAATCACATTCAAGAAATCTACAGGACATAAAAATCTGCTGTACATCC